>CM052701.1:16965253-16981621 GCA_028551405.1 Uromys caudimaculatus
CAAAGGTGTGTCAGCACTTCTGGGAAATCTGTTCACGTGGAGCCTTGTGGCCCAGGCTGAGGTCCCCAGGCACCGGTGTAAATCGGAAAGTTCACAGTTTTTCTGTCCACGGGTTCTCAGGCCCCAGATCCCTGCAGATCCGGGCAGGTCTGGGTGAGAGGTGCTGCTCCCCTCAACCCCACTCACGGCCCTTCCAAGTTCCTGTGAGGTTACCTTTCTACGGCAATCGTTGGCTACCGACTCCTGGTGTCCCAGGCAGAGGTTCCCCCTGCAAGTGAGATCCGGAAGTTTCGGAGTCTTTCTGTTCCCGGGTTCTCAGGCCCCGGATCCCGGCAGATCCGGGCGGGTCTGGGCGAGAGGTGCTGCTCCCCTCAACCCCACTCACGGTCCTTCCAAGTTCCTGTGAGGTTACCTTTCTACGGTGCTTCTTGGCTACCGACTCCTGGTGTCCCAGGCAGAGGTTTCCCCAATACATGATTTCTTGATTATGATGTACTCTTTCCAGATTTCTGACTACATTGATAGCTAAGGTAACTGTAGCTTGACAACTTGAAAAGAGACCTAGCGCCTTACCCCTGAGGTAATCTACCACTATATTTGCTCATTAATAAGTTTGTTAATTAGCTAAGACTGCCAGATTTCTTACAGACTTCACAATAACTGATACACTAGTTCAGATATAAGCGTTCACAGATGTAATCTGTTACTTCCTTACCTAAACTCAGTTTCCAGCAACTAAATGCTTCATATTTCCTCTTGCTATGCCACTGTTCTAACATTATTTGAGTTCTTATAAATTTGCCTAACCCTAATAAAACATTCCACTATACGATCCAACTATATAATCACAAATTTAAATTTTAAGTTTTCTTTGATTGTCTTTTAAGTAAATTTAAAGAGTTTCTCATGCTGAATCTATAAGCTATCATATTCAAATATATGTTCCTTTGATTGTGCTTAAGGTGTTTCTTTTGCTATATGAGCAACTGTATTCACAAGGTCAAGGTTTTGAGTTTCCTTTGTCTCTCAATTACAAAATTAAAATTGTTTCTCATTATGTATATTCAATCTTCTAGACAGAAGGTGAAAGCATTTCTTGTTCCTTCTGTTCCACAAAAGGCTCATCTTAAAAAATGTTCATGTTGTTAACTCATGTTGTTATCTCTTTTGTAAACTTATAAGCTACAGAAAACTCACTCATGGACCAAATAGACTCCATCCAGATAAGCACACCTATGACAGAGGGTGGGATTCCTCTCCTGTGCTCTGAAACCACCAAGACCTAAGTGTTTCAAATGTACACCTAAGAAAAAAATTTCTCCCAAACATACTTAACTGTATTTTATACCTATAAAATGTGTGTGTGTGTGTGTGTGTGTGTGTGTGTGTGTGTGTGTGTGTGTGTGTTTCAGCATCTTGTCAAGTCCAGGCATTTACTACATCCAGGACAGTTCCAGAGAAGCAACCCCCAGATGCTCCAATCTTCTCTCAGACACAGATGCTTCTTCTACTGGACCTGCTCCTTCTGATCTATCTACAGATAGTTCCACAGACCCTGGACAGCAAGGAAACAGCCAACTCTCCTAAGACTGGACCAACAGCTTCATACCCATTTCCCCAGGTTTCCTAGAGACATGTCACCCCAATGTCAGCAGGAACTATCTAAAGATCACGACAACCATAATCCTGCTCCACCACCACCTCTTTCTAATTTTTCCTTTTTAATTAAACCAAAATGGAAGAATGTTAGCATTTTGTCTAGGCTCCACCCCAAAGTTACCTGGAAACATCCAGGCATGCCTGACTCACTATGAAAGGGGTTGCTTGGCCCTTCTCTCTCTCTCTCTCTCTCTCTCTCTCTCTCTCTCTCTCTCTCTCTCTGCCTTTCTCTGTCTCTACTTCCCTCTCGTCTCCCCTCCCCATGCCCTGAATGAACTCTATTTTATAATATACCATTGTTGTCGTCATTGTGTGGCTGTATACCTGACTATACTTCCACCAAATGTATTCCTTCTCTTTTTATTTTTATAAAACACAATAGTGTGGATACATAATGTTCTTATTTACTTCATCGATTCTAAGGTAGGTTTGCAGGGTTTGAGGGCTGACTCAGCAAATAAAAAGCACTAACTGCTCTAGCAGAGGATGTAAGTTCAGTTCCTAGCACCCATGTCAAATGGCCCTCAACTGGAGTAATGACCCCAGCTCCAAAGGTTCTAACATCTTATACAAGCATACACACGCACACACACATACACACCCTCACAAAGAGTTGTGCACCCACCCATTGATGCACACAGGTACACACACATATATACACACACATGCACACATTTAAAACAACAACAACAACGCTAAGGTAGGTTTGCTTTTAGGCTCTCTATTCTATTGCAGGGGCTAGGATTTTATTCCTCGGCCAAGGCCATATTTCCCCAGTGACTACAGTTAAGAATATCTTTCATCATTTTAAAGTATCTCATGTTTGTTTTTCTTTTTTGTCACTGTCTTAACTATTCTTAGATTATTTTCTCTAAAACACGTGACTTTGGGAAGGTAGAATAAGCAGCCTGAAAGGTCCCATTTGCCCTTTGAAGGGAACTATGTAGAATTTAGTAGTTCATTTCCAGAGAATTAGCATTAACACCATTAAAATTTTCTATCCATAGTGTAATTTACCATTTATTCAGTTCCCCAAAAAGTGTGTGAATAAGGTCTTTACAAATTTCTTCCTGAAGGTTTCATTTGTTAACCTTTGCATTTAGTTTTTATTCACAGATGCCTTGTGCTTTTTTGATTAATGAAAATAGGTTTTGAAGTTTCTCTATATTCTAATTGGTTTATTTTTGCTCTATAGATAACTGAAATTAATTCTTTCAATTTAATCACAATATTTGATTTTATCCAGTAGTGTTTAGATCCTCTGGGATTTCAGAGTAGCAATAATATTCTAAGCAAGTAATGACAAATTTCCCTGTTACTTTTCCAACCCTTATAACCTTATATTACTTTTTCTCAGTGAATTCACCATAGCCTCAGGAGAGAGGGGTGGCCACTATACACCTGTGCTGTTTCTAATCTTAATAGACATTCTATTGGATTTTAACTACAGATTATTGACAGTTCCTGAATTAGGATGCTTTGACTTACAATGATCATTTTTTAACTTTATGATTTACAATAGTAACACGAACTCATTAGAAACCTTACTCTGAATTTTGACTAGACACATGGTAAGTATTATAATACCTTCTCATGATGTTGGGAAGAAGGTAAGAGTGTTGCCCCAGATAAGTTGAGGAGAACTTACATTATATTTATTATATTTTATGCTCCATTTTTAGGTTAAAAACACATTTCTTGCTGAAGTTGTATAAATGGCTCTTGAATTTTACTGAATGTTTTTCTTCAGTTATTGCGATAATAAATTTTCACCTTTTAATATGTCAGAGTGGTGTAGCACAGTGCTAAATTTTCTGACTTTTACCCTCCTTGCATAAATTCTTGGCATAAATTCTACTTGACTATATTTTATAATTTAAAAATTGTATCCAGGAAAAAATTGTGTTTAGGGCTAGGGAGATGGCTCAGTGGACAGAGTTCTTGCTTGCAAATCTGAAGATTAGAATTCAGATCCCCAGGACCCATTTAAATGCTAAGCAGGTGTGGTGATTTGTATTCTCATATTTTCAGTATCCGGGGTGCAGAGGCAGAGGATTCCCCTGAGCAAGCTGCATAGCTAGACTCCAAACCAGTGGGTTCTCAGTTCAAGTGAAGACTATGTATGTGTGTGTGTGTGTGTGTGTATACACACACACACACACACACACACACACACACACACAGTCTGATTGAGGAGAAAAATCTGCCATTAACCTATGACCACTACATATGCATGTGCTCCTGCACACACATGTAATCTCACACATGTAAATACACATTCATGCACTTATGCTCTCCTTACACACACACAAACACACACACACACACACATAAACACACACACTCAAATTGTATTTAGTGGACTCTTATATTTTGGATGTTTGCATTAATATTTATAAGTGAAATTGGTCTATATATTTTAAGCTGTCTGTTACAGGATATATGATTTTTTATAACTATTTGTCTTCCCTGCAACAAGAGCACATTTTCTCAGCTACATATGCTGCCTTCCTGAAACCGGGATGACCTTTACACTTGTTTGTCAAGTTCAACCACGTATCTTACTTGATCTTCGTGTGCGGGAATCAGTGTATTGGTCCCAGGTAGGAGTTTCAGGAGGCAGTGTGACATTCTTCTGCCTCCCTTACAATTGCTATTCTCCACACAGCGAGTATTTCTTTAGCTTAGTCCTTGGAATATGGAGTTATAGGAACTGGGCTTAACTGCGTTCATAGTCTCAGCTCAAATATGGTCTACATATAATATGAATAGAGAATAATTTTTATTTAATCCACTGAGATTTTTGGAGTTGTCACTATCTATGGCTAGGCTGGTTAAATATCCATATCTGTGCTTAAGAATCAGTGTTCACTTAGTTGATTAAAGTGGGCTATTACATTTCCCCTTTCCCTAAACATAATTGTACATTAAAGAAACAGTTGGACCCTTTACTACTTGGCAAAACTAGACTGTAAAAGTGTCTGAACTGGTGTTTTTTATTTTATTTTATTTTTTATCTTATTTTTTATGGGGGGCAGCTGTGGGAAGAAATTCGACAGAAGACTCAATTAAAGCTAGTTGTTGACATATTTAGGTTTTATTTTTTTCCTTATGTCAATTTTACATTTCATAATTTATGTTCTTAATTCTTTCCCTTCCATTTTGGTAATTTATATGTTGTAGAAAACTTCTCTTTCTAATTGTTTTTTATGTCAACATGAAGTTGTCTTCAACAGTCTCTTCTGATTAAAAAGCAAACTTTTGCTGTATTTTAATTATGTTCTAATGAGAATATTATTTATGTCTTATCTCTTTTTCTTGGTAAAAATTTTAAAGTAAGTTTGTCTGCATAATTATAGAGAACCTGATTATTCTTTGTCAAAAACTCTTGTCACATTTTGGCAAAATCTTCTTGTCAATACTTTTTCATATTTCAAACTTTATCCTCTTATTTTTAGCTTCTCATTTCTATTTTTCTGTTTCCTTTCTAGCTTTAAAGGTGAATGTATCATTTCTTTATTGCTAGTATTTCTGACACTGCTGAGTCTCACAGGGTTGGCTACATGTAACATAGATTCCAAATAATGGTAGCTTAAAATAAAATGAAAGTTTGCTTTCTCTCATACATGGACATTTAGATGGTAGGAATCCCAGAACTGTCATGATGGCTGTACCGTATAAAAGCCATAGAGACTGTAGACCTTTCTACTTCCTTGTATATAGGGCTTTGCTCTTGCCTGCCTGGTGTAGGACCATTGATCTCTTTGCCTGTGTCATAGTCAGTGTGAGGGATGAAGAAGATAAGAAGGTCTTCTCTCCCCTGGAGGTATGATGCAGAACTATCACGTATCACCTCTCCTTTTATCCCATTGGCAAGAACTTACAACCACACAGGAGCAAGTGACATTTGAGTTTTTGTCCTCAGAAGTCATAGGTCTCAGCTTAAAGTTAAGGGTTCTATTATTATGGAAGAAAACGGACAATGGATCCTTGGTTTTCTAGCAGTCTTTGCCACAGTGCAACCCTTCAACACCCAACTGGTCATCTACCAAAAGAGATCGTGCTAAAATTTCTTACAGTCTTGGAAATCAGCTTAAAACCTAGGATCTGCGCTGGATGATGCACTATCGTCTCCGTCCATTCTAGATGTGGGCTCTTTGCCTCAGTGACTTAATATGTTAAAAGGTAAACATTTGCCTCTCATATACCCAACTCACAACAATAGAGCAGGGCCAGTTACAGTGGTGGCGTTTCTATTTGCATAACGGGGAGGAGAAGCATGTGGGCAGTGGTGCCACCAGCCAGAGCCCATGGCATCCAGTGACCTTTGCCTCTCTTCGCTGAAGAAACTTCCCTCCGTCATCCTTGAGGTTTCTGATGTTACCTCTTTGTGTGTTCTTCCTGGTCTGTTTCACACCCAAAGTAGGATGACGAAGAAGATTCTCCTGTGAGAAGAGAAGCTTTTAGAGACGAGTCTTGCTGGTCCATGCCTAGTCGACTCACAGCGAAGACTCAGCAGCCATCTCTCTTGGTTAGAAATAGATTAACGTGACCCCCTTAGTATTCATGAGAGGCCTTACCCACTACCCTGTCTTTCAGCTTAGTGGCAGCTAAATAGCTGCCTCAGAAACAAAGACATGGTTGGAAAAACAGTTCCATTGAGGGAATCTTCCTCTCCAGGTTGGATCTGATTTTCTGGTAAGAACAGTTCTAAAAGAAGGTGTTGACAAAGGTTTGGAGCCATGGTGTCACCCACTGCCAAGTCTAGTACTTCATTCTTAGCAGCTTCATTTTGGGGGGTGCAGTAGCATCCGCACTTTTCAGCTCTGAAGAAGCCCAAAGGAAGAGATCCCTGATCAGCTTAGATAGTAGAGCACAGGTGAGCTTGGCCCTCTGTTTTATCTCTTAGCACGGTGATTATTTTGTTTTAAAACATAGTTGTTCTAAAAATATTTTTAATTGAGAAATAAGAAATGATATGTCTTTGTGATATTCTGACCTACGTACAGTGTTCAATGAAGGACTAAATCAAGCTAATTACTTTGTGGTAAGTGTTCAACGAAGACTAAACCAAGCTAATTACTATACAGACTTCACTTTGTTCAGGGTTTGGTAAGAATAGTTAAACATATCTATTAGCAATTTAAAATAATATAATATATTGTTATTAACTAGAGTCCCACAGCTTTAGACTAGATCTCGTGAACTTATTACTTCTATCTGACTGTAGGACTTATGGCTTCTGTCACTAACATCTCTACAATACCTTTACTCTACCCAGCCTCTGGTATCCACTGTTCTATTCTCTGCCTATATAGATTCCAATTTTTATGATTCTACATTTAAGTAAGATTAGGCTATATTTGTCTGTCTGTATATGGCTTATTTACCTATTTACCTAGCACATATTCTTCCAGACTCCTGAATTTGGATATCTTCTTTAGGATTTTCTGAAAGCTATAAGGAACAGCATTTCCTCTCTATTACATACACACATTCCCCCTAGCATATGAACCCCAGAAGTGTTCTGCTTTTCAAAGTAGAATATTATGGTTTGGCTAAATGTTGCACCACTGCATAACAACGTTCACTAATTTTATTTTTTAGTTCATTTCCATAATGTGTGTATTTGTGTGTGTAGCATATCTCTGTGTAATGTATGCACACCTGTGCACCAGTGTGCATGCCCCTGTGTGTATAGAGGCCAGAAGAGGGCATCCGGGTTTCCCTTGAGTCAGGATCTCTCAATGAACCTGGAGCTAGGCTGGAGGCTAAGGTAAGTTGGAGGCCTCAAGTTCCAGCTGTACTGTTATACACTGCCCCCCTACCAGGGCTGCAGACACAGGCACATGTGTGGTCATGCCTGGCTTTTTACATGGATACCAGAGATTTGAACTCAGGCCTTCATGCTCTTGCAGCAAACACTCTTACCCACAGAGCCATCTTCCTAACTTTATCACTAACCTTTCGACCCACAATAGCTGAAGTTCATACTTCTCATTAATGCACCACATTTAGGTTTGTCTATGTTTAGCAGAAAGGGTAACTTTGACAAGATAAAAGTTTATTTCTCCTGTAAAATACTAGAAGTGGGTTTGGGTTTTCTGGAATGAGGTCTAGTGGCTTACAGTTGGGCAGGTTCACGGGAAAGGAGGGCTGGAAATGAAAAGGACTGGGGGAGGAGAGAAGATGAAGCCAAGACAGTGTTCTGCTCAAGGCTCAATGTTAATTTCTGCAGCTTCAGCTTGTAAGCACTCCAGCAAACAAAGCTCTCCATGAGAAAGTTCCTCTACAGACTAAACAAATAGGAGCTCCTTCTGGCTGCACACATGTTCTCTAACCTTGACTACACAGACCATTCTCATGAACTTGGCTATACACACTATTCTCATGGCCATGGCTACACAGTCTGCTCTTATGGCCGTGGCTACACAGACTGCTCTCATGGCAGTACTCTGCCTTTCCACACTGCTCCATCTCCTTAGATACTCATTATCTTTTGGTATTTTTTTGTTCCATGGTCTTTAAGGTCTAATCTACCCTTGTCCTTATGACTTTTGAAGCAGTAACTATGGAGCCTGCTTTGTTTTAGTTTGCACATGATTTTTCTAAATTTAGCTCTACAAATTCCCTATCTTGGCAGATCCTTCAGTGCTGGATAAACCAGAGTGGCCAGCTTTTATTTATTTATGACCCTGACCATATGTACTACAATACAATCTAATACTACCTGGCATTACCATTGTTTCGCACAAGTTGAAGGCAGTCTTATACACATTAAGGGTTCACTTCCTTTGCTTCAGATGTCAGCTACAAATGGAGTCCCCTGTCCATTCCTAACAACCGACAACCTGTCTGGGAGTTGCCCAGATCTCTGAGCTTTGATAATTTACTAGAATGATTTATAGAACTCATGGAAAGAGCTAAACTTTTTAAAAAAAATTATTTAGTTTGTTACCAAGAGTAAATAATGCACGTGTGGGGGGTGGGGAGGTAAGTCACCCTTGGGTCTGAAGAGTCGGCCATGTTGCTCTTTTAGCGCATCAATAGATGGAACAGGCAGGCATCAGCTTTGAGCCCTGCTGTGCAGTTTTTGTTGAGGTTTCATTACATAGTCATTGTTGATTAAATCATTGGCCACAAGATTGAACTCAATCTCCAACCTGTTCATCTTTCTTTAGAGATTGATTGGCTGAAAGTACCAGATCTCTAATCACAGGGTCATTCTTTCTGGCGAGCAGATTCATCTCATTAGCATATCAAGTATGCCCATCACCCAGAAGATTTCCAGAGCTTCTGAATATTCTTGTAGGGATTATCTCTTGTGTACTGTGTTGAAGCACCACTTGTCAATAAAAATCTGATGGCCAGTAAGCTGAGGCAGGATTGGAAGGTGAGATATCTGGCAGAGAGAGGGAGGAACTCTGGGAAATAGTCAGGCAAGGAAGATTTCCCCTCCTGGACTCAGAGGAAGTTAGACTATGAAACTAAGGAGAAGTAACTAGCCATGTGGGAGACACAGAATAATATAACCAGGTTAAATAAGTTACAAGCTAGTGGGAACCAGTCTAGCTTATGGTCTAGGCAATTAATAAATAGCCCCTGAGCCATTATTTGGGAACTGGGGTGCAGGTGGAAAAGCCTGCAGTTATATATTCTTGCCAGAAAACTGGGGTTATACTCCAGTTAACCTATGACCACTGAGTCTGCCTTCTGAGAAGCAGAAAGGAGAGATAGCATGAATGGATACTGAGAATGTGTATACATGGCATTTCTGTTTGCAGCCCATTGGCAAGAATCTCAGCACTAGACATAAAATATCAGGAGAACCTGGCAAACGTTTTCTTTATTGTAACTGGAAACTAGAGGTCTTTTTATAGGAATGAAAGAGACTATGGAGTACAGCCCAGTCTAAACTATACTTTGTTGCTTTTGTTTATTTCTGAGATTGTGACTTAGTTACAGCATCTCTTCCTTCCCTCTGCTCCCCCCAAACCCTCTCATAAGCCCCTTCCTATTCTCCTTTAAGTCCATGGCCTGTTTTCATTAATTGTTATTGCAGAATTTGTAATTCTTTGAGTTAAGGTAGTGTTTTCTGTGATAGTTTACTTTAGCTCTAGCCTACATGATTAGTATGCAGTATTTTCATTGCTGCTCAGTTCTAAATGTTTCTTAATTTCCGGCATGAGTTCCTCTCTATCCCATGGGTCCCTCAAGAGTGTGTTTTTAAAATCCACTAAGTGATATTTCTATTTTAATAGGCATTTTCTTGATTTCAAATTTAATTCTATTTTCATCATACATGTAGTCATGTGATATCAACTCTTTGAAATTTATTGGCTTTGTGATGTACATGATTGGTCTTAGTAAATTTCTGCACATGCTAAAATAGACTATAGTCTTTTTGTCTGCTCTGGTATAAAATATGAACTTACATGCATTTGTTGATCAAAAGTCCATATCTGTATTTTTTTTTCCCAAAGTAGTATCATAAGGTATCTATTATCTTTCAGGTTCACTTTAGAAAATGTAGCAATATATTATGAAAACGTTTTCATGTCAATACATATAATTTACTGTCCACCCTTAATAGTTTTATTAGGATTAATTCAATATGTGAGATAGTTTATTCAAAGAGAATATTCTCTCTGTAACTCCGCCCCCCCGTGTGTGTGTGTGTGTGTGTGTGTGTGTGTGTGTGTGCATGCACACACATGGAGATCAAAGTTTGAGGTCAGAAATATTCCTCAATTGTTCTCTGCTTTACTTTTTGAGACAAGTCTCCTCATCAGTATGGAGCTTACCAATTTGGCTAGACTGGCTGACCAGAGACATCTAAGGATCTTTATGTTGTCACCTCCTCAGTACTGTGGTGACAGTTATGAACACAGGCACTTTTTTATATGGGTGCTAGTGATCAAACTCAGGTCTTCATGTTTGCATATCGAACACTTTGCATGCTGAGCTATCTCTCCATTCCCACTTTGTGTTAAGATGGGGTCTTGCTCAGGTCAGACTGGTCATGAATTCACAATTCTCCTGCCTCAGCCTGTAGAGTATTGGGTTTATTTGTGTGTACCCTATTATACCACTCAGAGTGTGGATGTTTGAATAGACTATTTTGAAATTATTTTTCATGGTTTTCCATTTTCTTTGCAAGAGCGATCAGTTTTTGTTTTCTTAGTTCCTGTAATCATTGCTCATTTTTTATGCTCAAATATTATGTATCATTTTTCCCTACCTTTGTGTATGGTCGATGTGCTTTCTTTTGTTGAAGAAGAGGCAGAAGCTGGGGGGAGTTCAGCAGTTGGCAAAATGAAGCACATAGAGTTCTAAACATCAATTCTGCCTTTCATTTCCTGCCCAGGACAGAGGGCTGACAACATGACAAATCCAGCAGTGCCTTTCTCCTTTATACTCAGAAATGTGAGTTCTGAAACTCTTACTTTGTCCATGCCAGCTGGGCTGAAATTTTATGAAAGGCACATCCTTCTGGGGCAGAAGTGAAGCAAACCTGTCATCATTCATCTACGCTTCATCTCAAACTCTGTGATTGACAAGTCAAATGTATTTTCATGGCTGGAAGTTGACTAACCATCAAGATTCTCTTTCTCTGGATATGTACATCCATGGGCTCCAGTAGCTTTGATCTCTGCCAACACAGCTTGAGGACTTCCTAAGGAGCAGGCGGTCCTGGAACTACCCACATGCCCTGGTTAAAGCATTGGTTCTTCAGAGGCAAAGAGATGTGGTTTCCTCAAATGCAGAAAACAGGATAACAAATTGAAGCTCTATACTCCTGGTTCCCTTGGAGCCTCTACTAGTCTGTGACCTAAGAGTGACAGCTGCTTCCCTGTCACAGATGAAAATCCTGAGCTTTCAAAGGGCTTGAGAACTACGTTGATTTCAGTTGTAAAGAAGTCTCCCTTGATTAACTCGACTATGCTAGTCATGGCCATTGTCTCTAGTTTTGATAACAGCATTGACTATAGTGTGTAGCTATTGCATGATTTGTTTAGGGATTTTTGGCGGTAGACAGATTTCATGATCTGCTAGTAGTAACAGCATTGTGTAATCTCCTGAATTGACCCATACTGATACGAATACATGACACCCAATGCTAAGTCATAAAGGGAACTTGCTATTGATTAGATTTTTAATTGTCTCCCAAAGGTCTGTGTGCTACTTGTCTTCAGCTTGGCCTTATTGGTAGGTGATGGAAACTACGAGGTGGTGGTAGTGTGAAGTCTTTAGATCATTGGAGGCATGTCATTGAAGTGAGTTGTGGGAACTTAACCTCCCCCCAACCCCCACTCCCATGTAAAGACACCATTTCACTTTCTGATGTAAGGTGAGCAGCTTGCACTGTCCTGGGCTTTGACATTATATTAGTTATGTTTTGTCATTGTGATAAAATACCAGACAGAAGCAACTTATAGGAGGACAGATGTGTTCTGCATCATGACTTGAGGTGACACAGTCTATCCTGATAGGGAAGGCACGCTGGCAAAGGTGTGGCAAGAACTGGCCTACATCTGGGTGCAGCACACTGGGTAGAGAAACACAGACACAGAGTCAGGTCAAAGCTATTAACCTCAAGGTCATTCCCCCAGTGATCTACTGCCTCCCGTTGGTTTCTACCTCCTAAACCAGTGGTTCTCAACTTTTCTAATGCTGCAATCCTTTGATGCACTCCTCATGCTGGGGTGACCCCCAACCATACATTATTTTTGTTGCTACTTCTTAACTGTCATGTTGTCGCTGTTGTGAATTGTAATGTAAATGTCTGATATGCAGGATATCTGAAATGCAACCCCAGAGGGGTCGCAACCCACAGTTTGGGAACCTCTCTGAGCCTTCCAAAATACCACCACAGTCTGGAGACCAAGAGTTCGAACCCACGGGCTTACATTCAAACCGTAACAATGAACAAAACCCTGTATTCCCACCAAAAGCTACAAAACAAGGTTGTCCAGTTATAGACTGAAATTTCAAAAATAAACCAACGTATGTTGATTATAGCAGAGATCTACTGTAGCAATGGAAGCACAGCATTATACCCCTGTCTTGGGGATGCCAGTTGCCATGTCAGAAAGGTATCCATCTAATAGAAAAAGCTCACATTAAACCTAAGTGTGTTTCCTATGAATAGTCAGCATGAATTCACCGGCCACTTGAATGGTGAATGAGCTAGCTTAGACATGGATCTGTCATTCCCCCTGATCCTACAATTCCAGATAGCCCTGTAATCTTAGGAGACATCTTGAATTAGAGTGGTCCATCCAAGCCACTCCCAAGTTTCTGGCCCAGATATGATCCCTTTTGAGATGCAATTTGAGATAGCCAAGACAAGTGTCTAACTCCTCTGGTAGATGGTAAGCCCTGTGAGGGCAAAGCTTGTGCCTCTATCCTCCAGAACAATGGTAAGCACATAACCCTGACTTAATAAATAGATCATGAATGGACGACCTACTAGGAATTTAAGAGGTTTAAGAAGTTTAGAGGTTTAAGACCTTCATGGTCTCATCTTGACTTCTGGCTTTTCCTCATAACACCTTGCTTCTGCTTTCCCCTCAGGAATGTGCCACACAGCCACCTGGGGGTGGACTTTTTCCTGTTGCCTACATAGCAATTCACAGTTAATTAAACCTTTGCATAAACAGAACAAGGAAGGATGTAAAAGTAATGAGCTGACAGCCCAGTGTGTGTTATGCTGGGCTGAGAGGAGAATTTAATTTAGAGAAGAATTATGCACAGGCAGAAGAACAGTCCATTAAAACAAAGCAACTGTCTGGAAAAAGATAAAACAAAAATGAATTCTGCATCCTGTGAAATAAATAGTGAGGCTGCACATTTGGCATTCTCTAAAATCCTCAGAACTAGGACCCCTTAGAGACTGGGACAGAGAAATACTGGTTTATGGGGATGGGATCACAGAGGACCCTCCTCCGAGTGTGTGTGTGTGTGTGTGTGTGTGTGTGTGTGTATACAGGCATGATATGAAGATTACTAGAGGACAGTTGTTTGCTTGCAACCCATCTGTCTGAGTGTGGACTTCCTGAGAAAAGACACAAATGCTTGAGCCAAGGGTTTGGCAGGCAAATAGTTTATTGGGGGGTGCTAGGAAAACCCATAGATGAAGAGGAAAATGATTCAAAGAGAGAGAAGCAAGAAACAAAGAATGAGTTATTAGTTCAGCTTCCATAGTGGGTGACTGGAGCTTATCTCCATGGGGGAAAACATTGACAGACCTTGTATCTTACTTTGCTTTCAGTTGCTATAACAGAGTACTGCAAACTGGGTAATTTACAACGGATACAGGTTTATGTGGCTTGTAGTGCTAGAGGCAGAGAAATCCAGGAGCAGGTACACATCCAGTGAGGGCCTCTCCTGCTCATTAAACAGTGACGCAAAAAAAACCCAAAAAACCAAAAAAACAAACAAAAAAAAAAAACCAACCCAACCCACCCAACTTTGATTATTCCTGTTTTGTCTTCAAATTTAATTTTTCTTTCAAGTTGACATGTAATTATACATATTTATGAGGAACAATCTACATATTTATTCAGTACATGCATACAATGTGTAATGACCAAATTAGGGTAATTAGAATTTCCATCTCTTTATCGTTTCTTTATGTCCAGAGCCTTCAGATGCCTTTCTTCTAGCTCTCCACAAAATACTTAATAGGTTGTTGTAGCCTCACTCATCCACTGTGCTGGAGCATGCAGGTGCTGATGCCTCCCATCAAACTATATTTTGGCACCTGTTTTCCACTTTCCCCCATTTTTGTTCATCCCCACCCCCCGTGCTCTGTCTCCTACCTAATAGCAGTCATTGGTCTACTATTCTCTGAGATGAGAAAATGTCATATTTGTCTTTCTGTGCCTGACTTATTTTATTAGCAAAATGTCTTCCAGTTTCATCTTTGTTGCTGAAAAGTAACACAATTTCAACCTTTTTCATGCCTGGAAAATATTCACATATATGTCTTCATATATCTATATATCTATATCTAATCTATCTATCTATCTATCTATCTATCTATCTATCTATCTATCTATCTATCTATCTCTTTAAGCCTACCCATAATCCTCTATATCTAATCTAATCTAATCTATCTATCTATCTATCTATCTATCTATCTATCTATCTATCTATCTATCTAAGCTCTACCCATAACCCTCCATATCTAATCTATCTATCTGTCTATCTATCTATCTATCTATCTATCTATCTATCTATCTATCTATCTATCTATCTATCAGTCTCTTTAAGCTCTACCCATAATCCTCCAGACCCCTCTAGCATTTCATAGACACCAGAGGCTGACCATCCTTTATATATATGCTCCCCTCTCTCCATATACCCATGTGCTGATGGGTACCTTAACTGATTTTGTATCTTGCTATTGTGAACAGTACTGAAGCAAACGTGGGGAAGGAGGAATTTCTGTGATGAGCTGATTTCATTCCTTTGGCTGTATAGCCACAAATAGGATAGGCATATCATCTGAGTGTTAGTTTTTCATCGCTCACAAAATATCCAATACAAAGAACCAAAGGACGGAAGATATATTTCGTCTCATGGCTCCAGAAATCTCAGTTCACTCACCTAGCTGTGTTGCTTTGACTCTGAGCATTGTACTGGGGACTAAACCTTGAACAAATTCATTTTTGAAGGGATGTTTCATATCCAAAATTTACTCAGCCTCTCATGAGGGTCTTCTTGCTTGTATCCTCTGGTAGGTCCCTGAGCAAGTGTGTTAGCTCAGCTTTCCTTTCCTCTTCTTAAAAAGCCACTAATGTCATCAAGTGACCCACATCTATGATCTTATCTAATCCTAGTAACCTCCCAAAGGCCAGACCCACCAATGCTATTAAAATAAGAATTTGGGGCTTGAGTTCTCAACACATGGACCTTCCAGGTGAAGCCATACCATACCCCCTTGGGAAACACAAAGCTCAGGTTTATCCCAGATGATAGGCCCATGAGTCTGCATGTTTATAAATTCCTTCATGGCCACTGATCACTAGCCAAGGACTGCTCTAAGAGGAGGCAGTGGCAGTCTGAAAGCTGTCTCTGAAAAAGTCATGGGTTCGCCTCTGTTGTATATGAAACACTAGTGGTCTGGAGGATTATGGGTAGAGCCTGAAGAGATGAATACACCATCCTTGACTCCTCAAGGACACTGTAAATTAGGCTCTGGATCCCCAGATTCCAAACACCCTAGAGGTACTCTTAGACCTCTCCACTCCCATACTTTCCCCTGATATCAAACTAGTTGCCTTGTTCTTGTTTTTTCTTCCTGTTTTTTTTTTTCTTCCTATTCTCACCTTAGATAATTTTACCTGGATTGTTAATTACTCCAGTCAGAAATAGATGTGCAGCTCACAGATTGGGTTTTGGGTTAGGTATTTACTAATGTGCTTGCATATATGTACATGTGTACATATGGGTGAGCATGTGTTTGCCTTGTTCATATATAGAGGTTGAAACCAGTGTTCAACCTCTTGTGATTTTCTTTGGGAATTGTCCAACTGTTTTTTTGTTTTTTCTTTTCTTCTTTCTTTCTTTCTTTCTTTCTTTCTTTCTTTCTTTCTTTCTTTCTTTCTTTCTTTCTTTCTTTCTTTCTTTCTTTCTTTCTTTCTTTCTTTCTTTCTTTCTTTCTTTCTTTCTTTCTTTCTTTCTTTCTTTCTTTCTTTCTTT
>CM052701.1:16982121-16995761 GCA_028551405.1 Uromys caudimaculatus
GGGAAACATTGGAAATGTATATAAAGTATCAAAAATAAAAAAGGAGAAAAAAAAAAACCTTCCTTAGAATGTGAACTAGTAATTGGCAAGGATAGAAAAAGAGAATGTTCTTGGATCAAATCAGTATTGGTGAATAATAATAAAATATGATTCCTCTTGAAAAAAAAAAAAAGAAAGAAATCATGTATTAATTAAAAATGACAGAGTTCATCTATAGTCCACTACCTAAACAATTTCCAGGTCCCTGTGGTCTCCATGGCAACTTGGGCAGAGTCAGTCTGGCTTTCATAACTCACCTGGACTTAGGCAGTATGAGGCATTTGACTCTCAAGGTACCCAGTTTTGTCCACAGTATAGACCAAGTCCAGGCAGGGCAATGGCAATGTTCTTCAGTGGTTTTCATACCACAATCCAGGCAGTCTCTTGTAGCTGTACCCATTATCTTCTTAGACCTTGGGGGGTTAACTGTTAGGCTTTGGGAGTCTGTCTGTCATAAGCTTAAATATTAATATATTAGCAGACTTCTACAAGATTGAGAGCAGTATCTATTGGTCATATCTGATTTAGACAACTTGTGTTTGTTTGTTTACTTACTTGTTCAAGAATGTATACAGTAAGTAGAGCCCATTATAACTTAATGTAGAGCAGAATGGAAAGAAATCAGAAAGCTGACAATGGTGGTGTAAGACCATGGTGACAGAAAGTGAGTGTGTCCAGGTGGGTTGAGGCCTGTGACATGAACTGAGTGAGCACACACAGGGCTGGGGGCAAGGGAGCACTGAGCTGCACCAGCTCTGGGTTTTGGACATGGCACTGATGAAACGGAATGTAAAGATGACTATTCATGGCACGATACCACTACTGATCAGTGTGGAGCCAGTGTGGAGCCTCAGAGCACAGAGCCTGGCAAACTCAGGGCTCCATCCCTGCTAGAGCCTGCTGGGGAGTTTTGACCCACTGCATTTCCTACCTGGGCCTCACATCCCAGGGCTGGAGACACAACAGGCCAGACAGCGTGTGTGTCCTAGGGACTGACTGGTGCAGCTGGCTTCATTTGGAGATGGTGACAGCAACAGCAGCAGTGGAGCAGCTAGCAGTGGCCTTGGGACCCAGCTGTGGGGACAGCAGCTGCAGTGGGGCGGGGCGCTAGCATACAGCTCAGACACAAGCAAGTGGGGCGGAGCAACACCAGCCCACACAGCCAGAAGCCCTGGGCCTAGCCTGTCGGAGTCCCAGATGGGCAGGGGAAGGGAAGCACCTGAAGTAGCATTCCATCTCCTAGTAACTCCACTCTGGCAGCGTGAGAGAGCTCTGACATGAAACACCTGACGGCAGAGTTGAGCGAGCAAGGGAAGATGGCCACTAGGAGAAGCAGCATCTCAGCAAACATTGTCCCAGACATGGCACAGAAGCGCAAAGGGGACAGGGCGAAAGCTGTGGCATCAGTGTGGGAGGGAGCACAAGTGCAGGGTCACATGGCTGTGTGAGAAAGCAGCATCTCAGAAACAGAGTCCCAGGGCAGGGCACAAAGAATAGGGCAAGACCTGCTTTTCGGTGGTAAACCTTGAGCAGAGCAAATGACCTGAGAATGAGGGAGGGGCGAGGGGAAAGCCTACACTATGAATCACTAGCGAAAGAGTTGTTTTAAAGTGCCAGATTAGTGGCCATGTAGAGATATTGCTTGCTGGGTACTATGAATTAGACTGGGATGTCCCAGTAAGAAGGGACAAGGTGGCAAAGACCAACCCACTGGGCGTTATTAAAAACAGAATTTAACAAAAAATATACATGTGCACCAGGTTGTCACATGGTGAACTTGGGGGCTGTGTTGAGTCCCAGACTCATGGGAGAAAACAGGCCACATAAGCTTAGGGATTTGGTTGGTGGCTGCAAGAGCCCGAAGGAGAGGGTCACAAAAATTGCTTTTGAGGAGGGGTGGTTACTAAAGGGTTAGAGATTCTAGAACGAAGGTCAGTGAAAAGACCAGTCATAAAGACTGAATGTCTCCATCCTCAAGGGCAGCACAGGGATGGCTCTGAGCTCAAGAACTCTCCCCTGGGACCATGGGGACATTTACTCTGACCAGTGGGGGGATGGGAGCTTACCAGTTTTCCAAAGTTTGGGCTAGGAAGGGATGACTCTCTATGTGGTAAGGGGGGGGGGGGGGAGCGAGCCTGCGGAGTTTCTAAATCCCAGTCTCAGCACCAAATGTTGTATTTTATAAAAATAAAGAGAGAAGGAATATATTTGGTAGAAGCCTAGTCAGGTATGGGGGAAAGGGCTGCCTCCGCAGGCCCATGCTGAGCCATCCCTTCCCCCTGAGGGGCCAGCCACACAACAATGGTATAGTACAAAATAGAGTTTGTTCAGGGCATGGGGTTGAGAGAGTAGTAGAGACAGAGAAAGGGAGAGAGAGAGAGAGAGAGAGAGAGAGAGAGAGAGAGAGAGAGAGAGAGAGAGAGAAGCATCTTTTATAGTGAGTCAGGCATGCCTGGATGCTGCCAGATAACTGTGGGGTGGAGCCTAAACAAAACGCTAACACACAGCTATTCAAAATTTTGGGAACAATTTGCTGTCTCTACATAGAAGTTAGGATTATACCCCTGACTTCTTCCACATATAATTTATGAGCTGTGACTTAATTACGACTTAAATATGAGAAATATTTTTTAAGAAAACACATACTTTGTGAGTCATATTTAGGGAGAATGCCTTAAGAGATTACAAGACACAAGACCCTGAGGAGAGACTGACAAACTAATTTTTAAAACTTTTTGTATAAAGAACCGGGCAGTAGTGGCACACACCTTTGATCCCAGTACTCAGGAGGCAGAAGCAGGCAGATCTTTGTGAGTTCAAGGCCAGCCTGATATACAGAGCTAGTTCCAGGACAGCCAGGGCTACACAGAGAAACCATGTTTGGAAAAAAGCAAAAACCAAAGCTTAAAACATAATATAAACAAAGGTACAGGACCAAAGAGGAAAAACCATCTATCGTGCATGTAAGCAACCAAGAGAAAATGCGGAGAGTGTACAAAGAACCTCTACAAATCAACACAAAATACAGATTCCTTAATCAAAAGTTACAGCGACACTAACTTGAATTTGCAGGCTCTGGGTTTTCCCAAGCCATTTCTCACTCTGGCACCTTTATTTCCCAACACAATGAAGTTCAATTTGCTAACAGCTGATAAATGCCCATGTCAATCAGAACTGGACAGAGAGGCCTGCGATAAGGTTTGAAATGCAGTAATTTGTTGTGAGGGGGTAGGGTGAATTAGAACCATCAGATATGGGAGTGGGGGAGTGGAGAGGGCAACACTGGTAACATGGATTAAACAGGTAAACCTGGACTTCCGAGAAAGGGGGAGGGGATGATCTGCAGAGAACACAGTGAACAGCAGTCATTTGGAACGCAGTGATGGCTAACTCTGTCAGCTTAGCATGACCTGGAATGATCAGGGAAGAGAATCCCAGCAAAGGATTTTCCACATTAGGTTGTCCTGAGCTTATGTCTGTGGGAAATTGGCTTCATGTGGAGAAGTCTAACCAAGAGCCAGCAAGCAAGTGAGCATGTCCACATCTTTTTCTCTCTGCTCTTCACTCTGGGTAGATGTGACTAGAAGTGTGAAGTTCCTACCTTGACGTCCTGGAATTGCAATCTGGGATTAGAAACATTTTCCATAAGACTTTTCATGAAATTTTAATTTTATTACCACTCTGACATAGCAGCTTTTTACTCTTTTAAGACATATTTAGCTTACATCTGCCAAGTGTGAGAGTCTGTGATAGGAAATGTACAAAGCATTTGCTTACAGTATTAGAAATCCCTAAGTTGATTTTTGTTCTGGTGTTTTATTGCCACAATGGAAATGTAACTACAAGAGGTACCAGCCCAGGATGAGGAGCAGACTTAGCAATGGCACTGTAAAGAGAGCTTGGGAAAGTCAACCTGAGCCAACTGTTAGTTGTTACTACCAAACATGCTAAAAATACCTTGAGCCACGTTATTAGGAAGACTGTATGCACACAGAGAGAGGTCAGAGCAACTACATTCTCCACGTTAATCAGACCATACTGGAAAGGGGTTTCCCACACATGAGATACTAAACAAGATGAACCCAGAGATGCTCCACTATACACATGATAGTCAACTTTTCAGAGGCTAGAAACAAAGAGCAGTGGCAACCTCTTCCAAGCCACCCACTGTTGGGGAGAGCACATACTGACTTCCCTGTCAATGAAAGGCTAAAACTGGATATGTGTTGAAACTCCAACACCTTCGAAGTACTGGGTAAGTATCAAGATGTATTGTCTTCACCTTTACAGGCTGGCACACAGTAGAAGAAGGGAGACAGAACATTCTACCTCCTTAGGTGTGGTGGTTTGAACATGCTTGGCCCAGGGAGTGGCACTCTTAGGAGGTGTGGCCTTGTTGGAGGATGTGTGTCACTGTCAGGGTGGGCTTTGAGACCCTCCTCCTATCTGCCTGAGGACAGTCTACTTCTGGCTTCCTTGAATGGAGATGTAGAACTCTCAGTTCCTCCACTGCCACGCCTGCCTGAAGGCTGCTGTGCTTCCACCGTGATGATAATTGATGAACCTCTGAACCTGTAAGCCAGTCCCAATCAAATGTTGTTCTTTACAAGAGTTGACTTGGTCATGGTGTCTGTTCACAGCAGTAAAACCCTAACTAAGACATTAGGACTCAAGCCTTTTTGCGGAAAGGAATTAGAAAGAGCTGTGACAACACAAGAAAAGGCACTGGATGAGCCACCTTCAACAGGCTGCTTGATTCTGCTTTACTATAGTGACAATCTTCAGATTTCAGTTGTTCACAGTAGGTCTGCAAGAAGCTCCCTTACTATTCTTCTTGCTGCTATGCCCAAATGACTGGCAAGCAGCAACTTAAGGAAAGAAGGCTTCATTTTGACTTCAGATCTGTGGCAATCCCGGTGAGGAGGTTATGGCAGCAGGAGCCTGTGGTTATATTAAATTCACAGTCATGGAACAGAGATGAATGCTGGCACTCAGCTCAATTTCACTCTTTTTATTCAGCCCAGGTCTCCATTCCATAGAACTGGATCACCCAGAATTTGGGCGGGTCTTCCCATTTTAACTAATTCAATCTAGAAACTTTATCATAGACATAAAAGGAGGAAGGGAATATGAGGGGAGAAAGAGGTCTAAAGCGGGGGGGGAGGGGGAAGCAAGTGAAGGTGATGAAAGAGATGTCCCATGAAAGCAGAAAGAAGGACCAGGAGGAGGGGGACTGGCAAGAAGGATGCGGGGAGGGAGAGAGGGAAATAACAGAGCACAGTGATGTACATGTATGAAAATGTTGCAGTGAAACCCATTACTTTGTAAGCTAATGAAAAGATTTATAAGAAGAAGAAGAATAGGAGCTGTGTAATAAATGACTTCCTGAATCAGACTCTAATAGTTTAAGAAATATGAGAATTGATAAATGGGATTGTATCGATGTATTAGCTTCTATACTTTAAAGGAAAACAGAATATAGAGACACCCTAGAGAAAGAGAACAACTTTGCTAGTTATACATCTAATAGGGAATTAATTTTTGGAATATATAGAATTTTTTTAAAAAATCAAACAAATAAGGAAACAAGACCACTAAATCAATAATGGGCAGATGAATTGAATAGACAGTTCTCAAAAGAAATATAAACGGCTAGGACATATAAAGAAATGCTGAACATCCTTAGCTATCAGGAAAATGCAAATCAAAACTAAATTGGGACTCCAATTCACTCAGTCAGAACTGTTATCATCAAGGAAACAACAACAACAAAAATAGCAAATGCTGACAGGGATGCAGGAGGATAAAGGAGCCCTCGTGCGCTGATGGCGGGGCTCTCAATTACTTCAGCCACTATGGGAGTCAGAACGGAGGGTCCTCTGATAACCTTAAGTAGCACTACCATTTGGTCCAGATGTATAAACTCATTGGTTTATACAGGGTCCAGGTCCACATGCCTGAGAGACACCTGCATACTCACAGCTGCCAGATTATGAAATCATGCCAGGTTTCCATCAACATATGAATAGGTAAGGTAAACACAATGTATATGGACAATGAGGATTTATTTAGCCACAAAGGAGAATGGAATCATGTCACCGTAGGAAACTGAGAAGAAGTGAAATAAGCCACTTGTCAGAATGACAAGAGCTGCATGTCTTCTTTTGTGTGTGGAAGCTAGGGTTTGGCGATGATACAAACAGGAAGGGAAGTATTAGTGAGGGACCCAGCGGGAATGGTCAGAAAAGATGGCAGAGGAGTGACTATACATTAGGAAAAGTCACAATGAATCCTACTAGTGCATGTAACTGATATAGTTGGATAAAATATATTAGTTGATATATTTTATTGATATATCGGATAAAAGTAACAGAAAAGAAGGTTTAAAATAAGACTTTCAAATTGCAATATATCTGTATAATGGACCATATAGTAGAATTAAATAAAGAAATAAAATTAATTGACGTAATTGGATAAAAGTAACAGAAAAGAACATTTAAAATAAGAATTTCAAATTACAAAATATCTATATAATGGATCATACAATATAATTATATAAAGAAATAAATATTAATAGCCACCACATGCTGAGTATAAACAGTCAGGTGCAAAATCTGAGTGCTGCAAGATGCCACTTATATGAAGTTTGAAAAAAAAGAAAATAATAAAAATCTATGGTAACAAGTGCTAAGCAGTAACTCTCGAAATCACACACAGAGAGACACACACCAACTCACCACATGTATACACAAAAGAAATATTAAGAAGCCTTAGGAATAGGAGGTATAAATGTGTATTTAAATGACCACATCCTTAAAAATATTTCTAATCTACCGTTTGTTCATGGCACCTTAACAGAAAGAAAAAAATAAAAGAAGTGAAGAACAGAGCAAAGGAAGAAAGGAGTAATGAGGACAGGGAGGGCTGAAGAGAGGGAAAGAAAACAGGAGAAATGAATTTTGCCATGGTCTTCCAACCTTCCAAAGCACAGCCATTCAATAAAGGCTTCCCAGAGGAAGGTATTGCCACTGAACACAGACCCGAACAATGACAGAGCCTATCAACGAGCATCATCAGAGAAACAGATTTCAGCCACGGGAGCCCCTCAGTGTAAAGACCTGGCTGGGACCAGGGACGTTACACTACAGTCTAGATGCTAAGCCACTAGCTAGAGAGCGAACGCACCAGCTGCGCAAGAGTCCTGAGAACCACACTGCCAAGAGGACACTGTAAACCTTGAGGGATGAGTTAACAGTTTGGTCTTTTATGCAAAATGTACTGAGACTCTCTTGAATGGTTTTGAACAAGAAAACAGCCTGTTCATATATTCATTTTGTGAAGCTCGTTTTGCTAGCAGCTAAAACTAAGGAGAAAAGCCAAAATGGAAAAGGGGATGATAGCAGCTAAGAGAAAGCTATATGGTCCTGAGCATCTACCTTGTATCCTGTATCAAGGCTGTGCTGTGACATCTTTTTCCTGTTTTCTAAAGCTTCAGAAGCCTGTTGAGCCCACGTCAGACACAATCCATGAGTGTATGAGAATTTATCATGCTAGATAGAGTCTTATAGCCACAGGACATCAAGTACTGGAGGAAGAGAGCCCAGCCTCTTGTACTCTAATGGGATAATCTGAGGCACAAAATGGAGGCTCTGATGCAAAAGCTTACAAGGAGGGATGAGCAGAAGAGCTCAGGTCAGAGGTAATGAACAAAGTCACACAGGGATGTCCCACCTCTCCATGTACCCCAGTCAGGAAACACAAAATCACCAGTTGAGCTAAAGCTAAGCAGAGATGAGATAGACCATTGCCTTGTGAAGACTCTATGAAAACAAACCAAACCTCAAGTAAAGGTGGAACCAGCTAACCTTCAAGGCCCTAAGATGCTACAATCCTATGAACTATGGGTAATTGAGTTGTTCCCTTTGCAGCTAACTCTTTTTGTTAATTAGCACTTTTGTGTTTTTATGTAATTAACCTCATTTCCCACTTTCCTTTCCTCCTTTAAACCCTCCTGTATGCCCTCCCTTCCTTTTTTCAAATACATGGCCTCTATATTTCATATCTAGTCTCTAATGATGCTTACCACAACCTACAAACTGTGATCTGGGCTCTGCACAAAATATAGCTATCACTCCTATCTATCTTAATGACTCTATTTTTGTGAACTTGGAGGGTATGTTTTAGTGATCTTTTGATATATTTGCAAATCCTCATGAGACTATGAACTCTTCTGTATAGAAGATCATGTCTGTGATTGTTCATTTTACTTGTCAACTTGACTAGATTAAGAAAGGCACAGATAGCTGCAAAATATTCTTTCTTAGTATACCATATTGCTATTCTTGGAAGATATGAGCACTTGAATCAGTAGATGGAGTATAGAAAAAGTGCCCTCATCAATATGCAATTCAATACATTGAAGGTCTAGATTGAACACAAAAGAAAGGATATATCTGCTCTTGCCACTTGTGGTAGTTTGAATAAAAATGGCCCCCATGGGCTCATAGGGAGTGGCACTACTAGGAGGTATGGCCTTGCTGGAGTAGCTGTGGCTTTGTTAGAGGAAGTGTGTCACGAGGGATGGGCTTTGAAGTCTCAGATGCTCAAGCCAGGCCCAGTGTCACTCTCTCTTCCTGCTGCCTGCCAATCCAGTTGTAGAACTCTTAGCTCCTTCTCTAGTGCCATATCTGTCTGTACATTACCATACTTCTCATCCAAACCTCTGAGTTGTAAGCCAGCCCCTATTAAATGTTTTCTTTTATAAAAGTTGTCATGGTCATGGTGACTCTTCACAGCAATAGAGCACTGACTAACACACCAACTGAAGCTGGGTCATTGATTTTCTGCTATTGTTGGATTCCTGGTTTCTATGTCTTCAGACTTATACTGTGGTTTATAATGTTGGTCCCAGTTCTCATGTCTAAGGTCATGGACTGGAATTACACCACTTCCACTTGAAGTTGATAATCTATGGGACTTAGCCTCCATAAGTCAGTACATCCTATTAAAGCAATTTCTATGTATCTGCATGTGTGCTGTTGGTTCTGTTGCTCTGTAAACTCTAATGCAGTAATTTACTGCTTTTTCATTTCCAAGAGTGCATCACATAGACAAATGATACTGAGCAGATGAACAGGTGTTTGGGTAAGAGAACAGAATGGTGAGGAGGGTGGGGTCAGGAGTTATGGCTCATCAGGTAAGACTCTTGCACACAGAAATGATTACTGTGTTCAATCCCAGGCCCTACAAAGGGGCAAGAGAACCCCCCCAAGAGTTCTCTGACCTCCTCACTCAGAACATAGCATACGCACATCTTCACTCCCACATATTAATTAGATAGATAGATAGATAGATAGATAGATAGATAGATAGATAGATAGATAGCTGTGGGTTAGGAATCAGCACTATACAATCATTACATGTGAGCTGTGAGGACCTCACAAAGTCTAAGGACAGAAAGGGCCCCAGGCTGACACTCAGAAATACCTTGCTACATCATAGCTCTTTGACTTCTGCCCAACCACACTCCTTTGCTTTCTTCTGTAGTGTTTGATCCCCAAAGCGTACTCCAATAAATGCCCTTCACGTTAATTCGACCTTGGAATCTAATTTTTCTTGGAACTCCAACTGCAGCCAATAGTGTCAACCACACGTAACTAAATAAAAGAGGACAAGCTGATTGCCTCAGTGGACAACTGGTCTTCAGCTCCTTTGGAATCCCTATCAAGAGCTACTTAGAATGTTCCTCGGATTGTCCAGTCTGAGCTCAAGGGGCTTATGCATTCATCCACCCACACTGATGACTTGTGGGTAGAAGGTTATATCTGTCCTTTCTCTCTAACTCCTCCATTGTGCTCAGTCCAAACCGCATAGGAAGAACAACAATATCAACCAACTGTACCCCTGAGAGCTCCCAGGGACTAAACTACCAACCAAGGAGTACACATGGAGGGACCTACAGCTCCAGCTGCATATATAGCAGAGGATGGCCTCGTCATGCATCAATGAGAGGAGAGGCCCTTGGTCCTGTGAAGGCTTGATGCACCAGTGTAGGGGAATTCAAGGGCAGGAATGCGGGAGAGGGTGGGTGGGTGGATGGGGGAACACCCTCATAGGAACTGGGATAGGAGATAACAATTGAAATGTAAATTAAGAAAATATCCAATTTTAAAACAAGAAGGTTATATCTAGTATACAAACGCCTCACACACTTCTGAGTTATTCTTGGTGTGGGCTAAGCAAGCTTCTGGAGCTTTAGGGGCACAAAAAATAAACAGGAGAAAAAATGTCACAGAGTAGATTTGATATAAGGCACAAAAGTGGACAGATGGCACCATCTACCCTAGAAGTTTGAAATCAAGTAGGATGTTGAGACACAGCAGAGGCTATCACGAGAATCTACCATACTTATCAGTTCTATTACTTTCTGGTAGATATGTCTATCAAAAATGACTACTTATTTATCTCTCAGTAACCCCTAGAATCTGATTCACACTTAGGACCAGAATCTAAAAATTAATTTCTCCTTTAAAAATAAAAAATGTGAATTAGAACTGAGCCCATGAAATGCAGGTTTTTAATATTCAGCATCTCAGCGGGAAATACAGGTTTCAGCTTATCTGACTGACAGCTCCTAATGACAGCAATAAACTGAGATGCCTCCCTTGCCCAACAGATGCTCAGAGTTGACAAAGGGGACTGAGCATTGGCCCAGTTGATGTCACTCTTGTGTTATCTAATTGCCAGACTCCATTTAAATGCCTGTACTTTAAGTCCATGTACTTTCTCACCAAAGAAAGAGATTAGAGACCACAGGAACATATAGCCTGATAAAAACCAGAGAAGGTTAACATCAGGGTAGAGATGAGCATAGTGTGTTCCAACTGCTTTGCTAAAATACTTCAAGGCAAATCCAAAATGAACTGGAGGAGAGGGGAGGAAGGAGGAAGAGAGGGAGATTAAGTTTAATTGCTCTTGTTACTATGGTAGCAACACAGTGAGCAAAGTTAGAGACACATTCAAGGTGAATTCCACACAGGGCAGGTGCTTTCCTTTCCCAAGTGAGTGGGGGTGTGCACTTCTTTAATAAGGATAAATTCTATTGTTAACCCACCTTACAAAGGCAGCCTTTCCCCTTGATCAGCTTAGGGTTGTGCTAGCATGAGTGTTATCTGAATCCAAAAATCTACTAGTTAAGCTATGACCCCAAAAAAAATCTCTCACTTATGTCTATACTGGCCATTCTTTTGGAGTGTCCGGTTAGGTCAGGATTCCCAAGGAGTCGACCCTGAAATAAGGTTAAGTCCAAGTAGTTTCTTTTGGGCAGGGGATGGGAGTGGGAAGTGGTCATAGGAAACACTAGCTACAGAGTGAGGAAGTCAGCAAGAAAGAGAAAAGGCTGATCAAGGATGTGGTACAAAGCAAGTTTCCACTGTGCGCCATCTGGAAATCACTGGTTTAGAACATCTGCCCCATATCAATTTCTGGAACTAAAGTTTTGAGGACCCCATGTCCCTGCTACGGGTATACCAAGAATTAAACATACAAGGAGCAGATGTCAATGACTCTGTCAGGAAGATTACGATGGCACCAGGAAAGAAGACCTTAACCCAGAGACTACTAATAGCAGTGAGCAGCAGCTAAGCATGCCCCAGAACCTAGATGGGATGGGGAGTCTTGACCAAATCCAGATTTTAACCAGTGTTGATCCATACCTGTAATCTCAGCACTCAGGAGGCTGGGGAAAAAGGATCATGAGTTTGAAGCCAACTTGGTCTCAAAACAAAATATTCTACACCCAGAATTTCATGCAATGGGTAGACTTTAAAATATTCATTCTCAGCAAGTCCACAGGCAGGGCTGATGTTGCTGGTCTAAAGACCCACATTTTGAGATGCATCAGTTTGCAGAGTTTAGAATTAAGAAGAGGTATAGCCATACAATGGACTATTCTGCTGTAAAAATAAATTGTATTTGGACATGCCACAACTTGAACAAATCTAAAAAGCAATTTACTAAGTAAAAAGAGACAGCCACAAAAGTCCATGTATCATAGATTCCTTATATATGAAATACCATGAATAAGCAAGTGTACAGAAGCAGGAAGCATATGACCACCGCTGATCATTTAAAAGTTGTTCTTAAGGATTTTCTTATGGTGCAATGGAATTTTGAAATTGGTGTGGTGATGATGTAATAAGAATTTTGGTGTGGGGTCTGGAGAGACAGCTCAGTGGTTAAGAGCACTTGTTGCTCTTTCAGAAAATCTAGGTTCAATTCGCAATGTTCAATTCCCAACATCCACGTGGCAGCTAAGGATTATCCATAACTCCAGTTCCAGAATATCTAATAGTTTTCTGTGTATTGCATAGTGTTACAGGTGTATTAAATGC
This sequence comes from Uromys caudimaculatus, assembly GCA_028551405.1. Classification (NCBI taxonomy): domain Eukaryota; kingdom Metazoa; phylum Chordata; class Mammalia; order Rodentia; family Muridae; genus Uromys; species Uromys caudimaculatus. The sequence goes on from CM052701.1 coordinate 16,994,553, forward strand.
CATTGGGTTGTACAGCTTAAAACGGTTAATAATATGCTGTGAGAATTTCACCTCAATAGAAAAAAAAAATTCTGAAAAGAATGGGAAGATACTAAGAAACCAACAACAGCTAGATTCTTACTTCCTTAGGTTTGAAGAATTCGAGGGTACCAGGATACAATAATCACAGTGAGAATGGATGCTGGGGGTGGGAGGTGCCCAGCAAGCAGGAGCCATGCAGAAGCATGGCTTCAAGTAGACATAATTCCTATGCTAGGAAGGGGGATGGGGGTCAAGTACCTGGATTGCTCCCTTCCCACAATTTGTTCTCATCTCATTGGCCAGACTCAAGCAGAAGCCAAAAATGGAGCCCCAGTTTGGGACTCTATAGATGACATGATGTCATGGGGCTCAGATTAGGACATAGCCACGTGCAAACTGAATTTAAAGCATGAGTGAGTCAGATGAGAAGTAGCCAGCACATCAGTCTGAACAAATCTTAGCCAACTTCCTTCAAAGCCTGAATCCCTTCAATCTTTCTAAATGTGTACTTAAAAGAAGATATTGCTCATACCCAGCTGAGAGGAAGAGTCTGCCTTAAGAAGCTAAGGGCAGGGTTCAGGGAAGCTGACCCCTCACCCACTTACAACTATGCAGTGCTTTAATTCAAAACAACCCCTCCTTCCTATGTTACTTCCCAGCCTTCAGCAGTCCTCTGGTCTCTGTTTCCACACATACACACAAACACACACATACACACACACACACTCAGAATCATGAACACACACTCACAAGCACACACTCTCACATACACACAAACACACAGACATACAAACACACACTCTCTCACATACACAGACACACAAACACACACCCACACACAGAGTCACAGAGAAATAGAAACAAAGCCACTGCTGCTTGGCACCGGTTTTACCCACCCTCCTGTCTCCTGGAGAGATAGAAATCCCAGGAACACTGGGTTATTCATATCTCTCTTTAATAAGCCATGTGCATTGATCATTGGCACACTGCCTTGACTTTCTGTCTCTCCACCATGAGGTGACCTACATGTATGTATGCATGTGTGTAGAGGCCAGAGGTCAACTTTGAGTGTCTTATTAAATTGTTTCCCCCCCCCCTTATTTTTTGAGACAGGGTCTCTCAGTGAACATATATATATATATATATATATATATATATATATATATATATATATATATATATATATAT
>CM052701.1:16995861-17024170 GCA_028551405.1 Uromys caudimaculatus
TCAGGTCAGGGCCACTGCATCAAATTTTACATGGTTGCTTGGGAGCAAGACTTACAAACACTACCAATTAAACCATCTTCCAGCCGTTGAGACATCTTTAAAAGCAGGAATCTTTCAACACCACTTTCTAAACACCATGCTTCTCCAGGGAAAGATAGCCTTGGTCTTCATGGCGCCACAAAGCCTCCATATTGCCGGAAGTTGAGGGTGGGTGTGGCACCAGGCATTATGTAACAGCAACCTCTCTGAATGGCATAGCCAGCCATTCTATCACACAGAGGCCTCATGAGAAAGAACTATAGGAGGCAGAAAACACAAGATAACCATACCAGTCTAGAAAAAAAGACTTTGAACTGAAACATCATCGAAATCGTTATAGCCAGGTCCCAAGGCAAGGTCTTCTGTCTCTTAGCAAGTGAAACTAAACCACAGGCAGCCTAAAGCCAGATCCTGTCCCTTACACTCATTTTTCGATCCAAGTTTAGGAGATTTGATTTATTAAAGTTTTTAAACTTTAACCTCATAGATGAATTTCTCGGCCAACGTTGATGAATTCTCTCATCCATCATCATGCTATAACATGACGTGGCTCTTGCAAAACACTTAGGACACTGACTTTGTTCAGAAAGGAGTTGAAAGAATGAAGGGAATATAGCAGTGAATTTAGCTAAACTGTTTTGTGTTCCCAATGGGTCGCATGCATGTACCTGCAAAAGCTATCTGGATTCAAGAATCACACACACACACACACACACACACCATTCGCTGGTTAATTTTAAATATGCCCTGACTTTTCCTCCAGTACTCCTGGCTTAATGCCCTCTAATTCTAAATTGTATCTTTGTTGCCCTGGCTCCTTCTGGGCAGCCCCCCTAGTCTCTGCTGCCCAAGATGCTTCTGGGCAAATTCCTTTTTGCCTACATTTTGCATGATTTTCCTTCTGCAGCTCTAAATCTGATCCGTGTCCCTCTGAATCATGGTGATTCCTCTCCTTCCAGTTCCTAGCCCACACAAATCTAAAGATCTCACCTCAGTCTACCTGTCTAGCCATTGGGCATTGACTCTTTATTGATTGATCAAAAACTAACTGGGGACAAGAACCTTTCCAATTTTGGGGGCCGGATTAATTCAAAGCATTAAAACCAATCCCTAATAGGGGAATGCCTCAGATTTTGCTATTTTGGAGCCCAGACACACTACGCACGCGCACACACACACACACACACACACACACACACACACACTCAAATAATACTCTGAAAGGCATATATAATAGCCTACAAAACAATTATGGAAATATCCCTTGGCAGGGCTGAGGAGATGGATACAGGGCATGGCATCCTAGCATGAAAATCTGAGTTTAGATCTTCAGAACCCATATAAAAACCTGGATAAGACATACTCTATGTCTATAACCATATCGCTGAGAGGAGTAGAGGCAGGCGGGTCCTCGGCTTACTGTCCAGTCAGTTTAATTAATCAGTGAGCTCCAGGTACAGCAAGAGTGGTGGAGAGCCATAAAGGAAGCCATCTGATGTCAACCTCTGACCTACAGACACATATTGGGGGGAGGGAGAGGGAGAGAAAGGGGAGTGGGGGCAGACTGTCTTCTCTGCTTATTTCCCATGGAAAAAGTCTTCATTGTCCCTCAGCAACCGCCTTTTCTTCCTTTTCTTCTTGATCATTCCAGTCCCCTCTGAGCTTATTGTCATACGTTTCATGCTCTATTGTGATTTTTGTTTGCATCTATCTCTTCTGAACTCTAAAGACTTTGTCACTGCATTGCCAGAACCTACCATGGAATCTGGCACATAATAGGTGAGACATAAAGGCTTGTTGAATTGAGTTGAATAAAGAGACTCACATTTCAGATCTCTAGCCTTAAATCGCCCCCACCCCTTGATCTTTCTATTCCTTTAGCCATGCCTTAGGACCAACCACCTCACATCCCACCTAATGTCTATGGCCATTTTAGGGCCAGAGAAGATGAACTGAAGTAGATACAGACTTTGGAGCTCTATTAGGTGAGAGGGATGGCTTAAAGAATAGCTGCTAGCCAAAGCCAAGACCAGTGCACACATAGCCTTCCTTTCACTCCCCATCCCCTCAACCTTGACCTCCAGGGCTGGCGATCAGCAGCATCAGTCAATTCAGAATATGCCGCTTCATCTGTCATAAAGCCTACTCCGAGAGTTCAAGTGACTCTCGTGTGATGGATGAGGAAAAGAGAGCCTCGTTTTTCTCCTAAGTCTGAAATGAGTCTTTCTTTACTATGCCCAGTTTGACAAGCTGCTGACTGTGTGATTGTCATTTTGCCATAGGGTGTCCACAGAATGCTTGCTCCCTAAAACGCCAGCAGATGGTCCATGAAACCATTATAAGACATAATGGTGTGGTTGAAAGGGGTCAGAAAAGACTGGGTAAAATGAAGGTTAATGTATTTCTTCCCTACAGAATGTCTCAGAGCCTTTACAAGTGAGATACATGTACAAATACTTCAGAGAATTCCTGCAGTGTACTTACTTGGGTAACTGGCAAAGACTTGGGAGAGAGGATCTTAGCCATGCCTACTTTTATCAATGATAGAGAATGGGTGAATAACTGAAGTGAGGGTGAAATGGGCCTTGAAAAACTGTCATGCTAATCAGAGGGACCATTAAACCAGTGCCCACTGTGTGCTAGTGATGGACACTTCGCATGCCCCAGTTCATTTGATTCTTCCATCAAGCCTGTGGGTTATTGTGGACTTATTGCCCATGCCACCTTCACCTCCAACATGTCACCCCTCATTTCCTGCCACTTTACCAATGATCCATGTGCTACCGTGTGAGGTGTATTTTCTTCCCTGTCTTCCAAGTGTGCCAGACCCAGAAAGACAAACATGGTATGGACTCATTTATAAGTGGATATTAGCCATAAGGTAAAGATAACTATGTTCAGACCCAAAGAAGCTAAGTGACAAGAAGGGACCAAGGGGAGATGATTGAATCTCATTGAGAAGGGGAAGTAGAATGGGGGAGAGATGGAGGGAGAGAATTGGGTGGGGGCAGGAGTGGGGAACAAGATGGACCAAGGATGGAGGGAGAGAGTACTGGAAGAGAGAACTGGAATCAGTCAGGAGGTGTTTTGGGAATGAGCTAGATATCTAGAACAATGGAAACTCCCAGGATTCTATGAGGATGGTCCTAAGACTCCTAGCAATGGGGATGTGGAGTCTGAACCAGCCATCTCCTGTAACCAAGCAAGACTTCCAATGGAAGATTGGAACACCAACCCAGCCACAAAACCTTAGATCCATAGTTTGTTCTGCCTACAAGATGTGTAGGGGTAAAGGTGGAGCAGAAATTAGGGTAATGAACAAGTATTGACTGGCCCAGCTGGAGACACATGCCATGAGAGAGATCCCACCCCTGACACTATTATAATGATATTCTGCTACACTTGGAGACAGGAGCCTAGCATAAATGTCCTCAGAGCAGCTTCACCCAGCAACTGACAGAAACAAGTGCAGACTCACAGCCAAACATTAGGCAGAACTTGGGGAATCCTGTGTAAGATGGGGAGAAAGAACTGAAGGGGCCAGAGGGGTAAAGGACACTACATGAAAACCCACAGAATCAACCAACCTGGGTCCATAGGGGCTCACAGAGACTGAACCGCCAAGCAAAAGCATGCATGAGATGGACCTAGGCCTTCTGCACATATGTAACACTTACACAGCTTGGTCTTTGTGTGAGAATCCTAACAGCAGAAGCAGGGGCTGTCTCTGACTCTGTTGCCTGCCTTTAGATCCCTTTTACCTAACTGGGCTGCCTTGTTCGACTTCAATAGGACTAGCATGTCTAGTCCCACCGCAACTTGATGTGCTAAGGCTGGCTGATAACCAGAGGAGACCTCCCCTTTTCTGAGATGAAAGGGAGGAAGGGGGATGGAAAGGAAGAAAGGGAGGAACTGAGAAGAGAGGGACAGGGAACGCTTTGATCAGGATATAATTAAATAAATTAATAATAACAATAACCATAATAATAGTAGAACAACAATAGTGTCTGTCCTCTGACTCATTGGTGAGAACTTCATGACTGTGAAAAACTGGAATATCGTAGCTAAGATCTTCTTATGCTCTCTTCAGTTCCCTTAATAGCTACTTATTTTCTCCCGTCTGTGTCTGACCTAACATCCTCTCAACTGTCTGTCAAATACAACTTTTGTAATGGATTAACTTAGAAGGCAGTGATATTCCACCAACAGAAGCTAAGAATATCATCAGATAGTACCTGAGATGTACAGCAGAGATCTCCCTGCTCAGGTGTTACCCACCTACAACTCCCCCCCCCCACCAGTGTATCTGGGAACTATATTGACATATGCCTGCCTTTTGTTCTGTGACAAGTTCATGTAACTACTTCCATGGCAGGATATGTGGTTAGAGAGAACCTGAACTCATCTTCCTAAGTTATGGTCTCTCATATTTGACTCATATTAAAAGCCTCCAAGGAAAACAATGGCTACATTCTGGTCAAAAGGGACACAAGCAGAGAGAGGCTTATTAACTTCCAGCTCCTATCTTTAGAAGACCACTTGTGCTTTTTCCTTTCTCTCTTCCCACAAGCATGGGAGTGGTCATGCACCATGTTGGACCATGTGAAGCAAGATAACATGATGGAAATAAAAGAGCAACATGCATTCTGGGTTCCCGAGAAATGGGAAAAAGTAGAGCCATCTTTCCAGCTCTGGAGGGAGGGGTAGTGTGAAGAGACAATTGAGATTCTCATTTACAAACCCTCTCGTTCAGAGTCTCTCTTAAACCAGATGAAACCCTCTCCCAATGAATACAATTTCAAATACATTTCCACCGAGCCTTTGACTCCATAGGCCCACAAATATGAATTGTACAAAAAGTCCTTTCTATCTGTATTCAACTCTTCGAGTCTTACTGCTGGTCAGACCCAGGTGAGGTAAACCCTGGCTCTCAATCAGTAAAGCTAAAAACAGTGTGAGAGGAATTGCCTGCAGAATTATATGCTGAAGACTTCTATTATTACCATATCACTATGTCAAAATTGAAAGGCATGCAAGATTTCTCCAGAGAGGCCATCCACAATGCATTGCAGAACTGTGTAGGTGTTTTGTGAAATGTGTTTTATTCAAGCTAGGATATACAACACTAACATTATTGAAAGAAATTGAGGGTCTGGTCTTCTCTTTTTATAATGTGTTCATTATTCACATTATAGCCCTTTAACAAAAAGTAAAGTCATATACGTGTGCAATTTAATTTAAGATTTTATTTTACCTGCTATTCATCTTGGGTGTCCAATGAAGAAGAAATATTCCCTTATTATTCTTATATTAGTTTCTGACAGTTCAATTTTTCTGACTGCTATGCCTCAGACAACCTCCACTGGAAAAGCATATAGGTAATTGCTTTGATCAAAATTTCATGCCAAATCTTTGAGGTTCTGTGTAGATTACAGTCTCTGAACAGAATTCCAGAGACTGGAGAGCACAGAGGCAAGACTGGGAAAAAGCTTCTCCATCAAAACCATGCTTCACATTAGAAACCTCCAGGCTCCTTCAAATACACTTATGCCCAGCTCCCAGCAGCAGTGTCTAGAAGACTAACAAAACTAATGAGGGATTCTGGGCATCAAGAGACCAGTGCAGAGCCATTGCTGAGCCCCACTGACTCAAGAGTCTCGTGGGGTACGGTAAAAGGAGCCCTTGAGGGGTGGTGACTCTGCCATATAGCTTTATTTTGTTTTGTTACATTTTACAACACATCACATTACAACAGTCACATGTCATACATTTCATATATTTAAACTAAATAAGTCAATATACTTTAATATTTTCACAGACTTGTGTAACCATGTTTATGACTGATAATAGAATACAATAACCCTTGTATCTGGAACAGACTGGTCCCAGGATACCCATGGAGACCAAACTCCAAAGATGCTCAAGCCTCTTATAAAATGTATTTGTACATATAGTTACTCTCATCTTCTCATCATGTAAGTCATGTCTCAATTCTACACTATGATGTAAATGCTGTGCTCTTTATGGAATACTGACAAGCAAAAAAGAGTGCCTATTCAGTGCAGATGATTTTTTAAAAATATTTTTAAGAGGAATTATAGATACAGATAGCTACCTCTTTCATTACCTCAAAAAGAAACCAAGTACCCTTCAGGTTTTAGTGGCCCGACAACATTGCCATCAATAATCCATCCTAAGGCAACCATTAATCCACTTCTTGTCTCTGCAGATTTACTCCTTCTGGGCATTTTCCGATCAACATAACGCTTTCACGATTCCTACATGCTGTAACATATATTCATATCTGCATCCTTATTTAATGGGTGGATAATATTCAACTGTAATACACATACACACACACACTTGTGAGCTAGTGAACAGTGAGGTTCTCTCTTCACTTTGACTGATATTAATATGAATATATATATATATATATATATATCTCCATGTTATGAACACTCACATAGAAGAGTTTTTTGATGGACATGTTTTTGTTTCCACTGGGTATGTCCCTAAAACTAGAGTTCTTAAAATCATATGATATCTGTACAGTTAACTGTTTCAGAAGCTGTCAGGATGCTTTCCAACGTGACTGTACTATTTTGATGTTTGCACTAACAGAGTGAGAGATTTCAAGCTTTTCTAGGTCTTGCCAAGGCTTGAATGTTTCCTTTCTGTGACAGCCATCCTGCTGGGCATTGCCTTCATGGTTCCTGTGAAAGCCTAGCAACTGCTCTCGCTTCCCTGACAGACTTCAGATTCTCATCTGTAAGTGGGGTGATAAGAGCTACGATACGAGGTCTCTACTGAATGTACATGAAACAGAATATGGAAAAATATCCCATTTAAAATAACCATCATGGACATAGACAAGGTAGTTCCTGAGAGACCAGCAACTGTAATTAGGTGAGACGTTCAAAAGGCCAGACGTGGGACTAGGGATGTAACTCAGCCGTACGGCCCACAAGAGGCCCTGGGCTTAATCTCAACCGCCAGAAAAAAAATTACAGATGGGAAGAGATCAAAATAGAAGGAAATTCCTCAAGTAAGACATTTCTATCCAAAGAATAAGGGTTTTTCCAAAGCCTGTACATAGTAATCTCCTAAAAATTATTTACTCTTTTAACCTCAATTTTTTTCAAAGGGTTGTGAGAATCTTAACATACACAGTTGGAGCCTATATTTAAATGTAACCATGTAAATGAAGAATCTGGCACTTGACATAAAGTAGGTGATCATCAAGCACTTTGCAGGGTCACTTTTCTTTGCACGGATATTAGAAATGAACAGAAATAGAACAAGGAACAGCCTCATGGGGCTGGAAGAACTTGGTCAGGTCACAGGTGACCAAGTAAGAAGGGGGATAGTTTCTCCAGTCACTGAAGCTGTTGCAGAACTGTTTTAGAATGCCTTAGGATGTGACAATCTTCACATTAGTCACCTTCAGAGACAAAACACAGGGCTTCATAGAGTGTAGACCAGTCCCAAGGGGAAGGATTCCCTGGACTTACAGAAAGGAGAGATCGGGCAGAAAACAATAGAAACTTGGATCTACTAGCTCTCTGCCTCATCCCTTTACACTAGTTGTAACTCCTTGTAATGAGGAAGCATTTCAAACTGTAGGTACACACACTGTAGGCACGAGAGGAGGGCACACACTGTAGGCACGAGAGGGCACACACACCTGACGTAGAAGATTGTCCAGCTATCCATTAAGCCAGAACTTCTCAGTTTCAATGCGTACGTGTGTGTGTGTGTGTGTGTGTGTGTGTGTGTGTGTGTGTGTGTGTGTGTGTACAAACACACACATTATATACATATATTTATATATGAGAATTTGGACTGTGCTCAAGGTATTTTAGCAAGACCTGCATCTAGAGACCAAAAGATATTAATTAACTAACTCTCTCTCTCTCTCTCCTTCCCTCCCTCCTTCCCTCCCTCCTTCCCTCCCTCCCCCCCCCCAGGTACACATACCCTATGACTCCATCTGCTTTTGCCTCTACAGTACTGAGATTACAAGTACACACCTTGCTATTTTGAATTTTTTAAAAATGTATGTCCTAGACATAAAAATCTGTCTGCTTCCAAGTCACAGCCAAGCCATCTCCACAGCCCCAACCTTAATGTTTAGGGCATTTGCTTCATTTTAAGGTTTGATGTTGGTGCTTTGTTTTGTTCTGGACTTGAGAAAGCCCGAGACTGTGTAAATTCTGGCAAGTAAAAGAGGTAAGGACTGATGTAGAGAGAGGTGGGAAGCACTCGGAAACCTGGAGAGCTGTTCTGAGTCTAAATTGCTTCCTGAATGTGATTGAGTGTACCCCTCCTTCCCATTCAGAGCCAAGACACAGGACCTTAACTGCTGGGCAGCAACTTTTAAAGATTTATTTATTTATTTTATGTATGTGAGTACACTGTCCCTCTCTTCACACACACTAGAAGAGGGCATCAGATTCCATTGCAGATGGTTGTGAGCCACCATGTGGTTGCTGGGGCTTGAACTCAGGACCTCTGGAAGAGCAAGCAGTCAGTGCTTTTAACCACTGAGCCATCTCTCCAGCCCCACTCATCCACCCCTCTTTCTTTGTCACAGTTTTATTTTGAGAATTGTTTTTTGTATATAAGTCTCTACTTGGGTTTGTGAACTCAGGGCAGATTGCTTGCAGAGGCCAGAAGAGGGCATCAGATCCCGTAGTTACAAGTGGTTTCAAACTACCCAATGGGGGGCTAGGGACAGAGCTTGGATCCTCTGGATCCTCTGCAAGAGCAACTAGCCACAAGATACTATAAGAAACTACAAGCTAGTTTCTACCCAGGCGCTGAGGAGCCCTCTCTCCAGCCCCTGGGTAGAAACTTTTAAATGTACAAAAATGTACAGGGTCTGTGTTTTTATTACACTGTTGTTTGGAGTTGTATGAGATCTTGTTTCTGGATTATTATGGCTCTGAATCTTCCCATGTTATCTCTTGTAACTCAATGTGAATTTGCCATGTGGTGAAATGGAGTTTTCTGAAAAAGTTGGGGGGGAGGGGCTGTTGTTGATGTTGCTGTTTTGGGGTTTTGGGGTTGTTTGCTTGTTTTGGTTTTGGTTTTGTTCTTGCTTTTGCGTTTTGGGTTTTTTGTTTGTTTGTTTTGTTTGTTTGTTTGTTTGTTTGGGGTTTTGGTGGGGGTCAGAATGCTGCCTGATCCATAACTACAAATAAAGCCAATTAAGACCTGCGGGGGTTGGGGGGGAGACTAGATTTGCTGTAAGTTTGCCTTACAGAAGAACTTAATCATGGTGTTGAGCAGCAGATTATTAAAAGTTTTGATGATAAATAAAAAATATGCTATGAAGAAAAATGACTCGGGGTTGATTTTAAGTAATGGTAGAAAGGAAGGAGTGATGTTTTAAAAGCTATTTAAATAAAACATATGTCACACTTGTTTGGCAATTAGAAGCACAGAATTCTGGGATATAATCGCAGCAAGTACCTTTGCTTCTAACTTTATAACATAATCATTGAAAGACAGAGGAGACAGTAAAGTGGAGAATGGGAAGACTGAAGGAAATGGGGGAGACCCTCACAGAAACGAAATTATAAAATGGTGTAGGTGAAGCTGAGAGCCCCTGAAGTGACACCTCCCGCCCTTTCACACTCTCAGGTGTGGAACTGAAGTGCTAGATTCTCAGGCAATGGAAAACGCTGGGCAGGAGACTTGTGAGAAAGCTAGGACTTGTAGCATTTGCCCATTATCATGATGGAAGTATCCCCTCCAAGGCCAATTACAGGCCACCGATAGGATGCCATCTCTGCCAGAGCTGGAAAGAGGAACACACCTAACCACCTCTCATGAGGTGGTAAAAAAAAACTGCCACATACTGTGGCCCTCAGGATCACCATCTCCCACAGACCCTCATTTTACTGCTAAAGACCTGAAGACAAAGAAGAAAGGTGTCCTGTCCACATTTTAGAGCCCACTCAATGTAAACCACAGACCTCAAGCCCTCAGGCCAAGATCTTTCTAGTGCATTCACTCCCCTTTCTAATAACCTTAATTTAAATCCACACTTCACATTTTCAGACCCTTTCCCAGCTAGAAGTGGCTATGTAACGTTATAGAGACTATAAAACAGAAGTATATTAATTTTTAAAAATAAGAACAGAATGCTCTGGCATAGTTTTAGCCTTTCTGCATCTTCTTGACATCTTGGAACCAAATTAAAACCTCATAGCAAAGAGAATTGATACAATGGTTTAAGTACAGATTGTCCCCACGAAAAACTCATCCTGAGGCTTGGTCCTCTGTATAACACTGTTGGAGAGGTGCTGGGGTCTCCTACATGGATTGATGGGTCTCTCGCAGGAGTAAAGATTTGTTCCCACTGACACTCCCCTGTCTCTTCTGCAACGCCCTTACTGGTCTCCTGACATGGGATTCCATCTTCCAGATTATAAAACAGTAGAGGTCCCCACCAGCTGTATCCACCTGCACTTGAGTTTCTCCGCTTCCAAAACCGAGAACTGAAATAAACCTCTTTTGCTTATAAAATAATCAGTGTCAAACATTTTGTTATTGCACCATAGAGCATGCCCGTCCATCCGAGGACATGTGGATTCCCAGTAAGTTCTTTCAGCAGCTGTACTCTGGTCCCCGGCTTGTTTAAACCCTGGGGTCAGGTTTGTGTTTCCTGAAGCCAACTGCAATCCCAGCTGCTATCCCACACCTCTGTGGTCAGACAGACCACAAATTAGAAACATCCTCCAAGCTTCATGGCTAGCATAAAGATTTGTTTTCCCTGTGGGGTTCTGTAGTTTTGTGTATGTGTAAGGAAATGTTTCACATTTTAGCGAAGCACTTGGAACTTTGAAAGTACCGGTTCTTTTCACAGTCAGCAGCTGCCTGATTGCCTTAGATTCAGTCTTGGATAGGTTGGACTCACTGTGTTTGGCTGGAATCAGAGCTAGGGGTGGGGGGAACGTGCTTAAGAAATCACGTTCCAGTTTGGAGATCCATTTAACTATGTTGAGGCTTATGAATTCAAAAATATTTTAGCTGGAAGAGACAGCCCAGAGGTTAAGCGTGATTACTATTCTGGGGGATCTGAATTTGGTTCCCAGTACCCATCGCCTATAACTCCAGCTCTAGGAGATCTGATGCCCTCTCTTCTGGCCTCCAAGGGCAGGGAGTGTACATTTACACACACACACACACACACACACACACACACACACACACACACACTTTTTTTTTAAAAAAAATAATTTTTTATATCAAAAATATTCAGGCTGACCCCTTCTATAAATAGAGTCTGACTTAGCATCTTTTTTTGAGTAAAATTTCCCAGGTGTTGTGGTTTCTTCCACTCCTTCTCCAGCTCCAGTATCTGAAACTTTTATTTTTTATTTTATGTGTATGGATGTTTTTTTCTACATGTATATCTGTGTACCACATGTGTGCCTAATACCTACAGAGGCCAAAAGAGAGTATCGGATCCCTTGGAACCGGAGTGGAAATCTGAGGTTCAAATTTAGAACATTCATCTGACTTCTCCAAGCCTTCAGTACTGATGGGGACCACAGAGGCATCTGGCTTTATGCACCGAACAGCTCCCACATTCTCAGTATCTTCAGGGTTGGACTACCCAGCCAGTACTGTGTAAGCCAGTGCAACAAATCCTCTTTGTGCATGTGTGTGTGCATGCACAGGGGTGTGTGCACACATGTGCACATGCGTGTGTGTGTGTGTGTGTGTGTGTGTGTGTGTGTGTGTGTGTGTGCGCGTGTGCAATCATTCTGTCCTTGTGAATTAAATCCTGTAACCTGGGTGAGAAGGAAATTTCCAAGTGTCATTCTCTGGACCTCCAGCAGGGATTTTTCTTTAAAGAAATAAAATTATTAAAATACCAGCCAGCAATAATAATCACTCTATAATAAGGAGAATATTCCTTCTGTGTTCTACAATAACTCCAGCCCCCCCCCCCCAAAAAAAAGTACAGATTCAAAACAAGGCTTTAAGCTTAGGTGTTTGGTTCTGTTCCTGGGTTCTTTCCACAGTCCCTTCCCTGGGGTATATCTCATCCTGGTGTGAGGACCCATCGAGCCGGGGTGCCTCCTCTTTGAACACGTTATTGGGAGACACCTTCCATTCTGCTTTATACAACTTCAGAAGCACAAAATCCTTCAGCACAGTGCTTCCGGTGCACTGAAATGCACGGCGGTTCCGAAGTGCAGCTTAACAATTATCAACCTTTTGCCTAACCCCTTGCAATTTCCAGAAATTTTGCCAATCCCCTTGCCCTTAGAATTTCTAGAAACCCATCTTGAGTGAGCACAGACACCTAAACCTAGCAGCAGATGTTGCAAGAGAAAAAAAAATAATCAACAACCTGAATCTCCAACTCCGCCCAATTAACTGTATCCCTACATAAGGGTAGAGACATTTGAAACTGGTCTTAAGGAATGCTGTTTAATAACACGAGAAAATATTTACCACGTGCGAACAGCCAGACATATAGGATGTGAGCCGATTAGATAAACGTGCGTATGGAAAGGTGTGCCCACAAAGGGCTTGTGTATGGTCTTTCTAAGCAGTGATCTATGTTTTAAATAAATACATACATGACTTTTAAAATAAGAAACTTTTATTTTTATTTTATGTGTATGGATTTTTTTTTTTCTCTGCATGTGTATCTGTGCACCACAGTGTGCCTGATGACTATAGAGGCCAAAAGAGAGTATCAGATCCCCTGGAACTGAAATCACAAGCACTTATGAGCTGCTTTGTAGGTACTGGGAATTGAACTCAGGACCTCTGGAAGAACAATCAGTGCTTTTAACCACTGAGCCATCTCCCCAGCCCAGAACTTAAAAAAAAAAAAAAAAAAAAAAAAATTGTCGCTCTACAACCACTGCCTCTTAGTACTGAGTAAATTATTTCTCACAGCCTCTCATATCTCATCAAGTAGACTGACAAGAGGAAAGCTCATCAAATGTGAGCATGGCATGTTGTTGAGAGGGAGAGCAGACACCTAGGTTGTCAACTAATGATGGCCACAAAAAAAGGCCGGACCAAACTGAACAAAGCCAGAGACAGAGCCCTGCCCTGGAGGCCAGGAAACCCTATCTACACAGCATCAGAAAGGGATGCTTAGCTTCAAGGCTCCCTGAATGAGAGGTAATCTTGACAAAACCAGACAACATTAAGAGAAATTACATTAATTGCAGTTTTTAAAAGGGTGTGGACGAGGGTCAGATCAGTGGCAGAGTGCTTGCCTGGTGTGTGTAAACCTCTAGGTTTGATCCCCCAGAACTATAAAAGATTTTAGAACAGAAAGAAAGAGGAAAGGAAGAGAGAAGGAAAGAAGGAAAGAGGGAGAGAGGGAAGGAGGGAGAGTGAGAGAGAGAGAGACAGAGAGAGACAGAGAGAGACAGAGAGAGAGATATTACCAAACCAGAATATGCCGTCCTAGGAAAAAGGTCCAGGAAGACCCAGGACAGACAGAAGCTGTAGTGGAAGAGGGAGATTGTGGGGAAATGGGGACCTTTTAGCAGAGAGTACATGGTATGTGGGAGGTAGCATAGAAGACTGCAAGTTATCTTTAAACACCTAAAGGACTGTCATTCAAAAGACACCTGATTTAAAATGCAGAGCTAGATTGGTAGGAGTTTCAGAAAGACTAATTTTAGTTTAAAATGAGGTGAATATTTTTTTTTTAAATTAAAACTACCGAACAGTACGAAGGTCTGCCTTCTAACGCAGCAAGTCCCCCCTTCTGAAGATGTTTGAGCAAGAATAAGAAACTATCAAAATATCCCGTAATGGAATTTCTGTTGCCTGTGGGAAATTAAACCTCAAAATATTTCCTTCCAGTTCAAAATTATTATGAATCTAGAATGGACAGCCTCCTCAGGGATAGCCACAAGTCCCAATTCATGCTTCTTACCAAAATATCCCTTAATAAGATATTAACTCTGCTGGCTGTGTCTTCTTCTGGCATTAAGAAAACACTAAAGAATAAACTGTAATTTAAGTGGGTATCATGTTATCAGTTACAGTCACCTCTGTGTGAAGGAGTCAATGTGGTCTTTTCCCAAGAATAGGCTTTCATAATGGCTGACAAGAGAGCTATATATGGCTCTGAACTATGAAAGCAGATTTGGGGGAGCCACTGGAAGGGAGAGAAAACATACTCCAAGGACCAAGTTCACAATCTCGTGCATCAACCAACCAACTTGTTTCTTGGAACTCTGGGTTAATTTCCACCCCATGGTCCAGTTCTTGTGCCAATTACTCTCACCGTGTCTTTAGTCCAAGGGTGGTTAATGAGCACCAGACCAAGGCTCTCTCCAAATCCGTGAGAGAATGCCCACTCCACAATTGCCAGCCAGCTGTGATGCCGAAATTAACTTGCTCAGCTGGTCCTCCAGATAAAGCCATTTAAAGAGCGCAATGTACCATAGAAAGCAATTTGTTTCCTTAAGATTTAGTACCCCACGTGAAGACTGATTTTGATTTGAAAGACGGGAGCCACTGCAAGGTGAATAATTTTAAGTTTAACATATTCCTCCTCTCAAGGAGCCAAATGCATTAAAATTAGGTGCAAAGTGCTTCTAATTTGTCAATCACTCCTTGGATAATTCTGTACCTGTATTATGAGGGAAATTGCCCAAGAGACCTGGCTTTTGACTCCTTTCAGCCCCACTATTCTTTTAACTTGATCATGGATACGGTATGTAAATGTGGCTCCACTGCTAGAGGTGGGTAGGGAAAGATCCAAGACAAAACCATCCACAACCCTACATTAAACCTGCCAGGAGGTCAGAGGTGCAACTGGCCTCCTCAAAACCACCACAGTCAAGATGTATAGGACAGGCTGCTGGATCAAACAGCTGAGGTGGAAAGCATTCTTCTATCTGCCATGTCTGGGCTGGCCAGGGCTGGCTTTCCTTCTGTCCACAGAGATGAACTCAGTGTGAACCCACTCTACATCAGAAGCTTAGATGGGCATTAGCAGACCCAGACCCTGCGAGTTCTTAGATATCAGAGAGACAAGAAAATCCCAGCTGCACGGCCACCACCACTCTCAGGAGATGAGTGCTGGGTAAGAGTTCAGCTTGGGACATTGAGACCACAGTTCTCATTTAAGAGTCTGCCTCTGAAGGGGGAAATGACACAGAAGAATGAAAGTGAACGTCCTCCCTGTGATCAGGCATTCATTAGGTACTTGGGGGCATGCCAGGCACGCCGATGAACCCTTTGCAGGTATTTTCTTTCCTTTTAGTCATTACAACAATCCTGTGCCATGTGCTGTTGTTACAAGGTAGCCACTACTGTCCCTCTCACTTTCTAGATGAGGATCTAAAGCCCTAAGAAGAAGTTCACCCATGCAGCTTTTAAGTGAAGGAATCAGAATTCCAATCCAGGAAAGTTGACACAAACTCTCTGTAAATGTCTTACCTTCCAAAGGCACAAAAGGCTAGGGAACTCAGAGCTGGCAAGGAGGAAGATGGCTCCAAGTTCTATCAGCTGGCCCACAACTATGGTTAATCTTGGAGCCAGTGAGATAGTACTTCAAAAGGCTCACACAAAGAACCAACATATGGGGAATACTCAGTACATTTTACAAATGATAAAGATGATACTGGTGACGATGATGGTGATGGTGGCAATGACTATTCCTGGGGAAGTGCAGGCAAATAGGAGCAGACAGTTCAGGGACTGGAATGGAAGACATTTTGGGTTATGCAAGGTCTACACATTACCTTAGACAACAAGGATTCATGGTTGGTGGGAAAGTGGCACGAGTAAGGTTTGAATATAGAAATGTGGCCATATTGACGAGTGGAAGGAGGAGAGCAGAGACAGAAGGATCTTGGAGCTGTGCCATGCTCGAGGGAGACATGCTAAGTCTGGCTGGCAGAAGTAGACTCTGTTCTGTTTAATTTCCATTAAGATAAAAGACACAAATCTTCAAAGTCAGTGGATTTTTACTCTGGCACATTCAAGTACACACACTCAAATCAATGCACAGTGTATTCCTATACACTTCTGTTGCTGTGAAACCGACTCTGAAAGGGCAGTGGATGAAGGGTTTATTGCGCTTACAGTTCTAAGTTACGGCCCACTATTGGGGGAAATTTGGGGCAAGAACTTCAAGCAGCTATTTACATTATATCCAAAGTCAAGAGCAGAGAGGGAGTAAATGCATGCATGTATGCTTGCTTGCTGCTTGTTCACTTGCTTGCTTGCCTGCCTGCCTGCTTGCCTGTGCTCAGCTCAATCTCTCCACTTTTATATAGCTCAGGATCCCCTGTCTTGGGAATGATGTCACCCACTGTGGGCTGGGTCATCCCATATCAATTAACAGGTCCCCCATAGACATGCCCACAGGCCAACCTGGTGTAGACAGTCCTTCATGAAGACTCTCTTCCCAGTGGTTCTCAGTTATGTCAGGTTGACAATGCTAACCATCACAAGACCTTTCTCTCTGGCTTCCCACCTCTCTTCACAATCACAGGGAACCACAAGACAGGCTCCCACCATAGACCCATTGTCACTGCTTATTACGAAGTGTCATATAAACTTAATTACATGCTATTTACATAGTCTCCCAAGCCTACATATGTTGTGTGTGTGTTCACATGCATGTCACAGCTCCTGTGTTGAGGTCAGAGGACAACCTCACATGCCTTTCAACCTTGTTTCAGACATAGTGTCTTCACTGCTGCTTACCCCAAGCTACCCCATGAGCTACTGGGTATGCTGTCTCCACTTCCCATTTCCTGTAAGTATATTTGGATTATAGACACCTGGATGCCCTAGTGCATCCAGCTTTCTGTGAGCTTTGGGGATCTGAACTCAAGATGTGAGTCTTATGTGGCAAGTACTTTTAGCCACTGAGCCATATCCCCAGCACCTTGGATCTTACTTCTCAAATTCAGTATAATGTTAGATACCCATTTATTGTTACGTGTCATGTTAAGCCATGTTCTAGAAACATCATTATTTTATTTTTTCTTATAGCTGAAAAAATTCCATTTTCTATCTACACCACATTTTCTCCATCCATTTACTGCTGATGGACGTCTAGGCTGATTCTATGTCCTGACTGCTATGAATAGAACAGCAATAAACACGGATGTATAAGGGTCCGTGTGATATGTTGACTTAGATACCTTGGCCCAAGAGTTGTTTATCTGACTCGTATATTAAGTTCTGTTTTTAGTTTTTTGGGAAGGCTCCACGCGGTTTTCACAGTAATTGCATCGGTTTTCAACCCCCCATGAGAGGCGTGTAAGGATTCCTCTCCCCACACGCTCAGATCACTCGTATGACCCCGGCGTGAGCAGTTAACATCAAAAAGCCTTCTATCTTGTTAGACTGCTGCTTCTCTGGCATTGGGGCTGGAAAGGAAAGCTTTTTGGTTTGGTTTTGGTTTGGTTTCTGACACTTTTTTGGTCTATGTCTGCTGTCATTTCCAGATTGCCAGCTTCTACAGCTCCAACTGTGGAGTTTCAAAGTCTAAAAGGGAACCTAAGGAACCTTCTGGTGAGCCACTCCCCATGTTCCAATGTCCACCACCATCTCTTTACTCTTCAGTTTGTGTGTGTGTGTGTGTGTGTATACATATGCATATGCATATATGTATGTGTGTACATATAATACATATATAGTATATGTGTGTATATGTATTGTCTTAGTCAGGGTTTCTATTCCTGCACAAACATCATGACCAAGATACAAGTTGGGGAGGAAAGGGTTTATTGAGCTTACACTTCCACATTGCTGTTCATCACAAAAGGAAGTCAGGACTGGAACTCAAGCAGGTCAGGAAGCAGGAGCTGATGCAGAAGTCATGGAGGAATGCTGCTTACTGGCTTGCTTGCTTCCCCTGATTTGCTCAGCCTGCTTTCTTATAGAGCCCAAGACTACCAGCCCACAGATGGTACCACCTACAAGGGGCCCTCCCCCCTTGATCACTAATTGAGAAAATGCCTTACCTCTGGATCTCATGGAGGCATTTTCTCAACTGAAGCTCCTTTCTCTTTGATAACTCCAGCTTGTGTCAAGTTGACACACAAAACCAGCCAGTACACATATATATACATACATATATATATACGCATATGTATGTATGTGTGTATGCATAGATATATAGATATATACACATATATACTTATATGTGTGTGTATGAAATATAGAGAAAATACATATAAATTCATCTCAATAGGAGGGGCCTAAGTTAGGTTTTTATGCATAGGAGTATTTTGCCTGCATGCTTTACCACATGTGTGCCTGGGCCCCTGGAGATCTGAAGAAGGAATTAGATCCCCTGAGACTAGAGTTTCAGACAGTTGTGAGCTTCCATGTAGGTATTGGGAATCAAACCTGGGTCCTTTGGAAGAGCAGTCAGTGCTCTTAACCACTGGACCGTCTTTACAGCCATTTAGGTGGAGGTTTTTGTCTTAATTATTTCTTATGATGAAGCGTGAGTGTGTGCCTATCATGTGTATGAGGGTGCATTCGCCTGTGCCACAGCCTGCATGTGAATGTCAGAGAACAAGGCAGGGAGTTGGTTCTCTTCTACTATGAGTTCAAGAGATCACATTTCCACAGCAAGCACTTTTACCACTGAACCAACTCACTGCCTTGCATTAGGTTTTTAAGAGCTGTTACTATTTTCCCAAACAGGAAAGAACAAGTTACAAGACTATCATCCCTACTCCTTACCCAGTCCCTCAACTTTGAGAACTAAAGATCTAAGCAGCTCAGCTGGAGCCTGCCTGGGTGATGGAGAGGCTAAGATTAGGAGCCCTGTCTAACAGGGAGGGGCTGGGCTAGATCTTGCTCTCATGAAGCTCAAAGCACACGCTTCATACTCACATCCGCTAACTACTCTTCCAACCCATAAGAGCCCCTCCCAAGGATACCCTCGACCCCTGCCAAGGATACCCTCGACATAAACTCTAACCTCAACCTATTGCCTTGAGCCTTCATTCCCACCGTTCCTTTCAAGGGCAGGCTTTCATCCTGGAACCTACAGTTAACAGGTTTTACCTGAACAAAATGGCAGCCATGGTCCTGATTCATAGTCCTAACACAAACTCTGACTCCATGTAGAGCTCTGATCTCAAGTCTTACACCTGAATGGTATCCACAAGACATCAGGGTGTTTGGACACCATCAGCCCATGTGTATTGAACTCATGTCTTCAGTCTCACCCTTCCCCCAGTCTCTCCTAGACTCTTCTGCTTTGAAACGAACACAATCCCAACTCTGTTATTCATCCTCGAAGACTGAGAATGGGTTCAGTCTAAATCTTAGTTTCCTAATCTGTGAAATGGAACAAATGTGCTTTCCTCAGACAGCTGTCAGAATGATTAATTGGTAGAATATATAGGCAGCCCTCACCAAGACATATACGGAAATTAAAATGGTTAACTTCACTAATAATCAGGATAGGCAAATTAATGAGCCAATGATATACCATTTCTCAAGCTAGCAAATAACAGAATAGCCGTCAGTATCGATTTTTAGGAAAGGAGTTCTCGTACAATGTAGTAGAGATATATGATCGTAAAGTAGTTTTTTGTGAGAGTTCGGTAGCAACTGCTAGAAAATGTCTGTACAAGCTCATTGATCTAGTGATTTTAATTACAGGAATCTATCCTCCAAAAAAAATAATAATTGCACACGTGCAAAAAAGGGCTGACTGTACAAGATGCTGATTGTAGCATTGTTCAAAATAGTGAAAAAATAGAAAGAACCTAAATGGCCATCAACAGAAAGACAGCTAAACAGACTGTGTTGTATCCATCTGACAGGGAAGCTAAGCAGCAATGAAAAGAATACAGGCAATCTACGCACTTGACCATAGATGCATCCCCACGACCTCTGCAAGGGAAAACCAAGCCATAGGATAATATTTATGGTGGAATACTATTTATATTTTTAAACCACAAAATAGAATTAAACTTCCAATCCCTCCCTCTCCCTATCTCCCCCCTCACTTCACAGAAAAACTGAAAAGAATAAATATCAAAGGTGAGAAAAAGAAGTCTGAGACGAGGATCAGAGACCAGAATCAGCCTGAACCTAATTTGTACTGTTTTACTTTCATAAAGGGAGTTTAGTGGTGTGATTCAAAATGAATAAATAGTTCCAATGTTAGTTTCTTAAGTTGACAGATAAAGTAATTGGACAGGAATTCTCTCCACTATGTTTGCAACTTTTCTGTAAATCTAAAATTATTGCGAAATAAAAGAGGGTGTTGTAAAATGGTGACAACAGCTCAAATACAAAACAAGAAAGGATTTATTACGGTTATTATTAGAGACTCAGTTTCTCTTCCTTTTGCTGTGATAAAATACTTTGATCTGAACAACTTAAGGGTCAAAGGGTTTATTTTAGTTCACAGGGCAAAGTACAGTCCATCCCAGCATGGAAGTCAAGGAATCTGAAGCAGCTGGTTACATCACATCCACAGTCAAGAAACAGAGAGGGATGAAGGCAAGCTCATGATCTTCCTCCACTTATACAGTCCAGAAAGTCTCGCTTAGGGAATGGTCCCACCCGGAGTGGGACAATCTTCCCACTTCAATTATTGTAGTCAAGAGAGCCTCCCACAGGCATGCCAGAGCCTATCCCCCAGATTCTAGATTCTGTTGATAGTTAACATTAACCATCACAATAGAGCATATAATCTAAATATCAAATATATACTCAAAATATAAATCAGTTCAATTATATTCTACCATGGGTTGATCTCCAAGACGTACAGACAGGAGAAAAAAATACATGTGGTCCCAATTACTCACAAAAGAAAATAGAATCTTTGAATATTCCTAACATATAAATGATTGTAAAATGCAAGGAAGTCCATATCATAAACCAGGCAGACTTGTGTAAAGGGTCACACAGTAAACACTTTAGAGAGTCACAAAGCGCACACCACAATGATTCGTTTCTGCCACCGTAGCATTGAAAGCAGCCACAGAACAGCCTACAACCGACAAGATGTGACTAAGTTCAAATAAAACTTCGTTTACAGAAATGATGTCTGGGGGGGGGGGCATGGAAAGATGGCTCAGTGGGTAAGGTGTGGGGGTCTGAGCAAAAGAGCCCACGTGAAAGCTGGAGTCAGTAGCATATATCTATAACCCCAGTCCTGCGGGGACATGGGTATCCATGACCAAAGAATGAGCCAGCTAGCCTGGCACACACAGCAGCTGACAACAAAGAGACTCTGTCTCAAATAAGGTAGAAGGTAAGGGCCAACCCTCAAGGTGGTCCTTGACTCCACATGCACGCTGTGGCGTTCACCCACCCACCCAAAACTGCAAACTCCGGGATAGATTTGGTTCATGGCCCATAGTTTTCCAACTTCTGTTAAAACAAAGACTGAACTGTTTTCTGCTAGAAATAATTCACTCAAAAAGTGTTCTCTTTGTGAAAAATACTATTAATAAACAATGATCTAATGTGGTACCTGATAGAGAACTGTGCTTAATGGAGTTTTCTTCCTACCCCCTACCCCTCAATTCACCACCATCCTGCAGCTGAAATCCCAGCTCACCTACACAGTTAACCTGCCAGGTTGTGACAATTACCGCTCCATGCGACCCAGGGTGCCATTCCATTTTCAGATTATGAACCAGCTGCTGTGGAGGGAAAACTGACTACAGCAGGTGCTAGAACTTACCACTGAAATAAGCTCCGATGCCCTTCTTTGCTTCCAGCTCCTGCAGAGGCTTCCCAGGGGGGCTCAGCCAGGTATGGGAATCTTCCAGAAATCACTGGGCCCTCTCAGGAAGAACCTCTGAGGGTTATGGTAATTAGCAAACAGGCTGAGTGACAGGATCAGGAATGATTTGCAAATGGCTTTCTCCCAGAGCTTATTAGAGGACTTATTAACGGTACAACAGTACATTACGCTTCTGAAATCCTGATCTAAGCAGAAAATTAAAATTATTTGCTAAATGACCTAATAGAATTGAATGAAATATGCTGAAAAACTGCAATAGATCGCCCTGTAGAATCTGACTAGAAAAAAACCATACCGACTCCCACTAGGTCGGCCTGGCTGACGATTCATGAGCAACAATCTCACCGGTACAATGGTAGGAATGGCCAAACTGCACAGCAGCCTTGGGGAGTCACCTCATTCAGACTTCCCCAAACTTCTGCTAATTCTACTACTTCAAACACTCTCCACCTGATTCCCCTGGTGCCTGCCTACCCACTCAATACAGTCACTGCAATTTCTATCCATGTTCCTTCTGAAATGCAAGTCTGATTTTGTCAGATTCCTTCAAAAATATTCAGAAAGCACCCCAATGCTCAAAGACCCAAACTCCATAAAAAAGGATTCTCAAACTGTAGCCCCCGGACCAGCAGCATCACTAGGGCATTGTTAGAAACACACATTTCCAGGTCCTGTCCACACTGCCTGCACCAGAACCTGTGGGTAGAACAAGGCACCAGTCTTTGCCACCTTTGTATGCAGTGATCCCCATGCAGGCTCATATTTCAGAGCCATTACTTGGTGTGGAAGAATGTCCCAGTCTGACCTTCAATTCCCTTCATTGCCTGCATTCCCACCAAGCCTGGCTTTCTTCTACACTCAACAACACAGCTTTCTGACCATCTAACAGGCCTGAAGATGACTGCTCTTTCTACTGGGACCCCTCCCCCTTGCTTGGAAAGCTCCACATCCTTCAACACTCCAACATGAGAGCATCCTTTTTTCCCATTTAAAGGGTCTACCTTGTTTATAAACCACCTATGAGGGTTAATGTTGACTGTTAATTTGACAGAATGTAGGATCACCTAGAAGACAAGTCTCTGGAGGATTATCTAGATCTGGTTAATTGAGGTAGAAAGACCCAACCTAACTTCCAGAACAAATAGAAAGCAGAAAGAACCTGGGCACCAGCTTTGATCTCCCTCTGCCTCCTGACTGGATGCAATGTGACCAGCTGCCTCAAGCTCCTGCTACCACGCCTTCCCCACCATGATGGATGGTACCCTTGAACTGTGAGCCAAAACAGACCCTTCCTTTCTTAAGGTGCTTCTTGTCCGATATGCGTCACAGCAACAGGACAGGTAACTGGCACACGGTCCCAGCTCTTCAGCTGCTCTGAAGAATACCTTTTCCTAAGAGGTGCTGAGAGATTATTTTCCTCATCAGTTCCTGCTTAGCTTCCTGTGTTTCTCTTGATGTCTGTTTAGACTGGATTCCTTATCACCTGAGGAACTGAGGCCAAAATGACATCTTCCCAGGACTGAACCTGGTTCAGAGTTAGCACTTAAAAACACTTGCATATCAACAAATCGTATCAAAACGGATGTGTGGGGAAAGTTGCTAAAATTAATGCAATTCACAGATACATTTCATTGTACATCCTCCAAAAGAAACAAAGCTATTCAAAGCATCCTCACCACCACCCCCAATCCCATCCATGGAATGGTAACACTTTGACTCTGTACCTTGCATACAAATGATCAAACCCACATGTGTTTTTAGCATCAGCTAACAGTTCACTTAGCCAAAAAAAGATGTGAGAGTAGAAGTATTGCCAAGCCGCCTAGCCAGAGTTTGCAGCAGCCAGCAGAGTCCCAGATGTTCAGTGGCCAACCCTTCTGCGCATGTGAGGCCCAGGTGATATACTTATGAACACAGGGCATATCTAAGCCATTCAGCTTAACAAGAATCAAAATCAACTTTAATAGGCAGCATCTAAGGCCACTTAACTCATCTCATTCGGAAATTAATACCTTTCCAGGAGAACACAGGCATGACAAACCTCAAAAGCCTTTGAAACAATAGTAGCCTAGACTTTAAAGCTCTGAGAGATACTTCTATTTAATCTTTCCTTTTGCCAAAATCAAGAGCTTTGTACACTCCTGTTTAAAATGTAGACAAGAGGATGTATTGAATACCTTCTGATTGCTCCTCCTCAGCTCCCTTCCCTGATATTTTCTTTGGATAAATTCAGAGGAAACAAATGAGGAGAAAGGACCCTCTTCATTCACTCAATGGTTTTTTGGGTTTGTTTGTTTGTTTGTTTGTTTGTTTGTTTGTTTGTTTTGTTAGTGGCCATTGTGTATCAGGCACTCTGAGTGAAAGGGGGTTCTCCCATCTTTGTGAGGCTTGTGATCCAGTACAAAGGTCAAGCCACAGGCTACAAGGCAAACCTGGCCTGTCAACATTCTTGTTTGGTTTGGTTTTGTATTGTTTTTTGGCAATCCACAAGCTAATAGTAATGTTTCTCACTTTTAAATGATTGAGAAAAAAATTAAAAGAAGAAGTTCTGATATGTTAAGATTATGTGAAATTCACATTTCAGGGTCCATTAAAAAAGGTTTATTGGAACATAGCCATGCTCATTCATCTACAGACAACACACACACACACACACACACACACACACCTTGACTGCTTTTACATAAATGACCGAGTTGAACACTTACAAGGAAGGCCATAGAGATGGCAGGGACTGAAATGGTTATTGTCTGGCTCCTTATAGACAGTTTCCAACCCCTGAGATGCCTGTAAGTGGGAGCAGGTGTAAAAAGGGCATGGCTGGTCCTCACTGGAGAAGCACCTCTTTCTAACTAATCAGCAGGTGGACAGGTCACTGTGCAGCCTTTGCCCCCAAAGCTTTGCTGACTGTTGCTTCACAGCTTGAACCTGACTTTGCCATTGAAAACCACTCTCTTCTTGCCTCTCTGCTAATCAACAATTAACCTCCACTTCCTCCATCCAAGTAGGTCCCCTTGACCTCCCACACCTATCAAGGACCACATATTTCTCAAGATACTTGATCAAGATCTCAATAACCGAAGGCCACTTTGGATACTTTCAGAGGGCATCGTCCACTTACACTTTGATCTCTGTGGTCCGGTGACATTGGTGACAATGCCATTTAGCTCTTAATTGCTAAGTGTTCTGTCTTTTAAAAATTCTGGCAACTGTTTTCTATCTTTTACTGAAGATGGGATGTGCAGTTTCTTGGACTTTAGTTGTATGTATGGGAAAGAGCAATGCCGGGGTTGAGGTCTCCTTCTAGGTGGGAAGAGGTCAGTCCATGGCGTATCCTGGTCATCTAAGAATGGTTTCCCAATCTCGCCAGTGGGATACAAGTGACAAGGCTTATTTCATTGTGTGTGTAAGAGTGTCTCAGCTACTTTTCCCAACAGAAGCAATTTAAAGGAGAAAGGGTTTATTTTGGCTCAAAGGTACAATCTATCATGTCAAGATGGCACATGCCTTTAATCCCAGCACTTGGAAGGCAGAGGTAGGTAGTGAGTTCCAGGCCAGTCTGGTCTACATAGTAAGTTGTGGGACAGCCAGGGTTGCATAGTGAAAATCCCTTACATGTAGGCCAAGCAGCTCCTGTCCTAGGCCATTCTAGGGTCTATCAATCTGATAAACAATACAAACCCTCACAGAGGATTTCATTAGGATCAAGGGTCCTCAACCTGAAAGACAAGTCAAAGAAAAGGAATCTTGGCTCTGTCAAAGAGATTCTGGCTCAGTTGTCCTAGGAAGTGTAGCAGGAACAGTGGGGCCACTTCTATGTATATGCAAGGGGCCAAGCAGCCACAAAAGCATCTCCTGCAGGAGGACCTAATTGAGGACTGCCTGAGAGACCAAGGATTGCTGGTGCAGACAATGCCAGCCAATCGGGAACTGCTGTTTAGAAGAGATGCTTTCTAAGGACCAATGGGGCACGGGGGGAGGGTATTAAAGGAGTTTGCAGCAGTGTTCAGAGAGCTTGCTGCAGCTTTTCTCACCTGCTCCTGGAGTCTGTGTCATTGACTCTACACCACCTCCAAACCCCAAGGGCAGGTAGGGTCAGGCAATGAGTAGTCCAGGGCACAGGCAACAGGGAAGGTCTGAGAATTTGCCTTCACTGTGTGTGGTGGCAGAATAAACTATATACAAGAATGCATTGTGATTCCCTTATATAAGAAAGGGTGTTGGTGAGGACGTGGTGGGGGTATGTGATATAATGTCCCTAAAACTTGCATTTTACATCACATGTAAGTTTTTCTATTTCAAATTCACTCAGACCCTGGGAAGATGCTCTCTGCATAACCACATGAAAAAAAGAAACAAGTGTGCTTAATTCTGTCACACGAGTCAGGAACAATTTTACTAGCAGGAAATATGACTATATTATGTGCATGCAGGTTTCTGCATCTCAAAAAAAATAACAATACATAAAATACTTCTTTAAGAATTCACATTTTTAAATTTCCCATTAATATTTATTGTTCTCTCATCTTCGGCTGAGTTTAAAGAAGATTTATGGGAGGAAAATGTTAGGTAGGAGAGAAAGTTGCATCTTGGGATCTTGATATTATTGATGAGCAAAGAAAAGGCCACAGTGTTGTGTTTTCACTGTTCTCTGAGGGCATGGTTTGATGGGCAGTGGTGCCACACAGTGTCAAACCAGTGTTACCAGATGAACTATGTGATACAAGCACTTGGGTAGGGTTGCTGGAGCAAGGGGTTATGCTCTACCACACTGCAAGAGGGTAGACCACATGCCAATGCACACATGCGTGTGTGTGTGTGTGTGTGTGTGTGTGTGTGTGTGTGTGTGTAAGAAAAAGAGAGAGAGATGCCAGATGCCTATGTGTGTTCATGAGTGCTTATGTGTGCGGAGGCCAGAGGTCAGGGTCACTATCATCTATGGCTCACTATCTTATTTTTTAGCACAGAGTCCCCAGAACTCATGGATTCATTAAGACAAGCTTGAAGGATTCCACTTAAATTTTATAATCTCTCTGTATCTTGCTGTCTTCATCTGTTTTGTGTTACTATAACAGAATACCTGAGACTGGAAATGTAGTCAATAATTTGAAAAAAGGTTTGTTTGCCTCACAGTCTTTAAGGCTGACAGTCCAAGCTGGATGGCACTATCAAACTAAGTCTTTAGCTGTGTCACAACATAGAGGTGACATCACATGAAGGCAGAATGTGTCACAGAGATCACATGGCCAGAGAGGAGGTGAGAGAACTCATCAAGGAGGCCAGATCAATTTGTGACAACTTGCTCTTTCAAAAACTAATTCAGGATTTAAGGCCTACTCTATAAGATAGAACCCATGCCTGACACTGCTCAGATGGCCAAGAACCTGAGACTAAATATGCCATGAACCTAGAAGAAAGCCAAATACTACCACTCTGGAAATAAAAAAACAACAACAACAACATAGCAATAAAATGACTGCTAATGATATTCTGCTATACTCGTGGATCAGTGTCTTGCTCAGCCATCATCAGAGAAGCTTCCTCCTGCAGTAGATAGGAACAAATACAGGTACACACAACTGGACAATATGCAGAGATCGAGAGACCTTGAAACACTCGGTCCTAAATAGGATGTCCCATCAAATCCCCTCAGGGCTCAGAAGATTGTAGAAGAGGCAGAAAGATCATAAGAGCCAATGGGGGTGGAAGACACCAAGAAAACAGGCTTTCTAAACACAAGTGGGTTAGTGTACATGTGAACTCACAGAGACTGTGGCAGCATACACAGGGTCTGCATGGATCTAAGTCAGATGGGGTCAAAGAACTGGGAGGGGAAGAAGGCATGCACCACCACCACCCCATCCCAAACTCATAAGCTATTTCCAATTGATAACCATTTGCAAAGGAAAATGCTATTTTTTCCAATGGAGTCTCATTAGGTATACCAACCACTCTGAAGGGTAGGCTCTATGCCCAGCAGTAGATGGCCAACACATAACCAATTCAATGATATTTTGAGAGGATTTTTGTCTCATAAGGCTTTGTCTGGACTTCTTTTTAACTTTATAGTTATTTTGCTTATATAGTATGGTTTCTGATTTTGTGTTTTCATGGGACTTCTATGTGTACAAGTGTGTCTCTGCATCTGTGTGCGTTTCTTATGCTTTGTCTTTGGCCCTTTATTCCTGTTTGTTTGTTATAGTATTCTGGTTTGTTTAGGTTTTGGGGGAGTTGTGTTTTGTTTTTTTGTTTGTTTTATTTTTTTAGTTGCCTATTTTCTAATGAGAAAGAGAAAGAAAAGGTGTGGATTTGGGTGGATGGGGAGGTTCAGACTTGGAGGAGGGGAAACTGTGATCAGAACATATTATATGAAAAATGTAGGGCAACTGCCGGAAACCTCAGCTTGGGCCACAGGGCTCCACAGCTAATCAGTGCCAGGACAAAGATCCCACTCAGATCGTAAGAGCCAGGAGTGGGCCAAAGACGCGCCCCACAGCTCACCAGGTACTGCCCTGAACCCGC
>CM052701.1:17024670-17037788 GCA_028551405.1 Uromys caudimaculatus
GGTGGTGGACCCTCAGAAAAATGGACATAATACTACCTGAGGACACAGCTATACACTCCTGGGCATATACCCAGAAGATGCTCCAACATGTAATAAAGACACATGCTCCACTATGTTCATAGCAGCCATATTTATGATAGCCAGAAGCTGGAAACAACCCAGATGTCCCTTATCAGAGGAATGGATACAGAAAATGTGGTACATCTACACAATGGAGTACTACTCAGCTATTAAAAACAATGACTTAATGAAATTTGCAGGCAAATGGATGGAACTTGAAAATATCATCCTGAGGGAGGTAACTCAGTCACAAAAGAACGAACATGGTATGTACTCATTGATAAGTGGATATTAGCCCAAAAGTTCGGAATATCCAAATGTCACTTTACAGTAACCGTTGGACTGAGAGTGAGGTCCCAGATGGAGGAGTGGGAGAAGGGACTGAACGAGATGAGGGAGTCTGCAGCCCCATAGAGGGAGCAACAGTGTCAATTGGCCTGACCCTCCCCCCCCCCCAGTCCTCCTGGAGGCTGGACCACCATCCAAAGAATACACATCAAGGGAACCATGGCTCGAACCACATATGTGGCAGAGGAGGGCCTTGTTGGCCATCAGGGGGAAGAGAGGCTCAGTAAAGCGGAGTGTCAAGGTGGGAATAAGGGAGTGGGTGGGCGGGTGGGTGGGAGGTGGAATTCTCTCCTAGAAATGGGGCAGGGAGAGGAGATAGGTGGTTTCCAAAGAGGAGACCTAGAAAGGGGGAAACATTGGAAGTGTAAATAAAGTATCAAAAAAATGGTAACTCAACCATTTTTAAGCAAGGAGATTACTACACATTATTTCTTGATGTAATATCTGCACAATGTGCATTTAAAGTAGAGCTAAGGAACAGAATAGTTAGCATGAGAGTAATGCAGATATGATGAAGACTCAGTTGGTCAAGGCCACCTTTGATGACGAATGGAATGTGGGGATAAGACAGTGATAGGATTTTCATCTATCTTTATGGCTAAATACCAATCCATTGTATATGTATGCCTCATTGGTATCATCTGTTGATAGTCATCTGGTCTTGTTTCATATCACAGTTACTGTGAATAATACTTAAATAAACTTGACAATTTATGGTAAAAAGAAAAAAAAAATAAATAGAAATGTCCCCCATAGACCCACATGTTTGAATGCTTGGCCCATAGAGAGTGGCATTATTACGAGGTGTGGCCTTGTTGGAGCAGCTGTGCCCTTGCTGGAGGAAGTGTGTCACTGAGCATGGGCTTTTAGATCTCTAAAGCTCAACACAGTCTCCTTCTGCTGCCTACAGATCAAGATCTAGAACTCTCAGCTCCTTCTCCAGCACTATGTCTGCCTACATGCCACTATGTTTCCCTGCCATGATGATAATGAACCAAACTTCTGAAACTGTAGGCCAGCCCCAATTAAATGTTTTTCCTGTATAAGAGTTGCCATGGTCATGGTATCTCTTCATAGAATTAGAAACCCTAACTAAGACAGAAGTTGGTACCAGGAGTGGGGTATTGCTATGATAGGTCTGACTGTGTTTTTGTTTGGAGGAATTTGGACTTTGGAACTTTGTGTTAGGAAAGAAGTAGAATGCTTTAGGGGCTGCTTAATGAGTCATACTAGTGAAAGCATGGAAAACAGTGGTATTTAGGGTGATTTGAACTATGAGTGCCTGGCTTAAGAGCTTTCATAGGAGAAGAATTTAAGTATGTGGCCTAGAGATTATTCTTGTTACATTTTGGCAAGTTATGTGGATGCTTTTTGCCCTTGTTTTCCTGAGGCTAAAGTAAAGGGTTTTAAATTAATTTTTGCAGTGGCAAAAGAAATCTCAAAACAGCTTAGCATAGACTCTGTCATGTAGTTACTAGTGTTCACTCTTATGAACAGCATTTTTGATGAAAAAAAGAAACTGGACAAGAAAAAATACAAAATGCATGGTTCAAGGAGAAAGGGGGTATCAGGAAGTAGAATGAAACCAAATCCTATATTCAAGGAGATAAACAAATTAAAGATATTAAATGTAATAAAGGGAGTGGTGACCTCAGGGCAAGATCCCACCAAACTAAGCTTCCATGTTGTGGAAAAGAATTAAAGAACAGCTTAGGTCCAGGAAGGGTGGTACGTGCCTTTAATCTCAGCACTCAGGATACAGAGGCATGCAGATCTCTGAGTTCAAGGTCAGCCTGGTCTATAGAGCGAGTTCTAGGATAGCCAAGCTTAAGTAACAAAGGAAACCATCAAAACCAGAAAGCTAGTAAACATGTCATTGAACAAGCCCCAGCAAGCAGCAGAACGTGGCATCTTTGGCCACGTGGTTCTAGCTTTAGAATCAAGGATAGACGAAAGGGGTTATAGAATCTTCCTCTGCAACGAAGGAAAGCCACTGAGGCCAGGTGTGTGGCAGAGGTGTTCCTACACGGAGGCCTAGAAAGGCCATTGTGTGAAGCCGTGAAGGTGAAGCCTATGTTGTCCTGGAGATCCCAAGATGGTAGAGATGCCAGAGCTTGGAGTTTGCCCAGCTGGTTTTCAGCTTTGATCCAGTATTTCCTCATTGTGATCCCTACATTTTGGAATGATAATATATCCTCTGTGCGATTATATGTTAGAAGTGTATGATCTGCTTTTGTTTATTTTAATTTTATAGGGGACTGTAGTTAAGATCTTGTGTGAAACTCAGAATAAACTTTGAACTTTACACTTTTAAGCAGGATGGAGACTGTTACAGAATATGTGTACTTTTGGAGTTGGAGTGAAAGCATTTCTGTACTATGGTATGGCTACTAGCCTACGGGAGCCAGCGAGTAGAATGTGGTGGCTTGAATGAGAATAGCCCCATTCAGTCCTGTGTTTGAATGCTTGGCCCGTAGGGAGTGGAACCTCAGTCACTTCTCTCGCACCTCTGAAACTGTAAGCCAGCCCCAATTAAATGTCTTCTTTTATAAGAATTGCTATGGTCATGGTGTTTCCTCACAGGACTAAAACCCTAAGACAGCATACATACAGTGTCAAGGCTTGTAATGGATCTGGTACTTCTTAGGAGGGCAGAGGAAACACCAATGCCCATTCTCCTACCTTCAGCCGGATCCTCTCAGCAGAATTTTGCCTGGGATGCTCAGAGGGCATCCTGCTTTAAAAACAGGCTTTATTGAGTTCCTTCACCTCTCATCTTTCCTCTTACCACCTCTCAGAAAAAGTACTTACGTTTACAGCTTTGTGTCCAAGTCAGCCTCTGGGGAAATCTAACAGAAGTTAAGGCACTGGGACCCAGACACAAAAGCTACTTTCCCTTAGTCATAGAGCGTCTATGGGCAAGGCAAGAACCCAAGTCACTGAGCACTAAGCTCAGCAAAAGCAGACACTAAAAACACAAAATACATAAGTCCAACAAAATATCTGTATTAACTTAAGGTTATAGACTGCATTATGCCATTCTCTGTCTTCCCTGTAAAGGAATTAAGTCTCTTTCTCCCACTGAACTTAATTGCAATATAAGGAATCAATTTCTTCACCCCACTGAGACAAGGTTGGGCCATGTGGCTTCCTGTGACTAGTGAAACTTGAAAAGTAATATATACTGTCAATTCTGAGTCTTAATGACAATGGATGGTGCCACCAGGTTCTCTGATTCTGTTGTTGTTCTATAGTGAGAACAGCATGTCCCAGACAAAGCCTGCCCCTTCCTTCTCTCATTCTCCCTCCCATTCCTCCTCCAAGCAGAGTACAGAAATTTGTCCAGTAGTAGCATAAGATAGGAGTGGCGAAAACTCGATTACTTTTGAGATTTGTTGACTTGTTTTGTTACTGCAACATAACAAAAGCTGACTAATACATTCAGCATAGATTAGCTATATTGCCTAAAGCAAGTAACTAAATCTATGTGAGGCTGTTTCTTCTTTGACAAAACAGGAGTAACAGGAATAGTATCTACTTATTGAGACTGTATTGAGAATTACACAAGAAGTCTTAAGGCAGTGCCAGCACAGAATAAATGCCCAAGAGATGTTAGCTGTTATAATTACAATGGTTTTCTCTACCTACGAAGACATTTCTTTCGAAAGTGAGTTCTCTAGAGAAAAGGATGCCGCTCTGACAGGGCTCATTCCCACCTTATTTGTTAAAGATCCTTACTTTCCTCTCCTAATGGCCCTGCTCAGAAGTGTTCTGCCTTGGCCACAAGGCCATGAGAAGTGCCAAGAAATGCGCCCATGTACTAGCATGGGTGTATGCAGGAAACCCATAGCAGTTAATGAATCCCTACGGAGAGGTCCAGCTTAGCCC
The DNA here is from genome assembly GCA_028551405.1 of Uromys caudimaculatus. Lineage (NCBI taxonomy): Eukaryota > Metazoa > Chordata > Mammalia > Rodentia > Muridae > Uromys > Uromys caudimaculatus. The sequence goes on from CM052701.1 coordinate 17,028,967, forward strand.
TGGTTTAATACCCTGAAAATGGCAGGAGTCATTTATCCATGAGCTACGGCCTCTCTGTGTCGCCCGTGCATTACGAGTTATTTATGAGGCAATTTGCACAGTTTCACACTGGTTGGCCATTATGCGGCTGTCTGCTAACCACTAGGAGGTTGCTGAACTCAGAGAAGAAATGGTCCTCCCCCTGCCTCCACTTTGCTGGTGACAATAAGCTCGTGATTTTCCTGTACTGTATGCAGCAGGTTTGCTCTTAGGGGATGAAAGCAAGACCCAGTGCCCAATGAAGAGAAATCCTACCATATCCACAGCCCAGCAACTGAATGCACCCAGGGGCTCATTATCAAAGACCAGGCTCTAAATAAATAAATAAAAAGGCTGCTGGGGAAACAGTTATAAAAAATGATTTTTTTTTCACATGTATTCTAGGAGAGTACACGGTCATGGCAGGGACATTCCTTTGATTGCTGTGATAGGAAAGTGGTATAATCTTTTCTAAATGTTTTGCACCTGACTTGGAACATAGACATTTTTCAATAAATGTTACCTGTTGTCATGCTGATATCCTGCATCCCAGCCAGCCCGCATCACCTTGGACATCACGTTGTATCTGCTGAACAGTGTGGGACCACCGCCGGTGCTGCCCATGGCCTCAGATGCTTCTGAATCTGCCTCCTAAGCATCACCACAGTCCTGAGGGTTATCATACCAATCAGTGAGACTCTGAGAGATGGTTAAAGAGTCATCCACGTGTTCAAACAATCTAAATTGATAACGCCTATACACATGGCCGTTGACTGCTAATACACTGTTGTCTTTGAAAAGTCAATGTCTCCCCTTTGAGGTTCTCAAGACGATTCCAGTTACTCTGGTGGGTCCATGCAACAGAGAGGTTCTGGAGCTGGCGTTCATCATGAGACTACACTCCTTGTCAACACAGTGGTCTATAGAGCATCATATTACAGACAGAGAAAAGATATTGAAGACAAATGTAACCTGATCCCGATGCCCTTTCTTCCACAGTTACTTCTTACCCACCATTTTCAAACTCGCCCACTCTCTGCAAGGATTTCTCTCTGGGCCTTTACTTACTCATTACTTCATTATATGTCATCATTCTTAGACAAGAATTTAGGCCATTGCTTCCTGCCCTCTCCCCAACATCATCTGGGAACATCATCTGGTCGCTATGTTCCCTTCTCACAATAAATAAACCAAATAATTACTATAGCTGTAATGCTTTCAGTGTTTGCCTTGGACCTCCCTGTGTTTTGTATCTTATCTCTTGTACTCGTCCCAGCCACCTAGTAAGGTCTGAACTATTGGAAACCCCATATAGCAGACACACAAGAGAAAATTACTGCTATGTAAAGCAAAATAAATTCCACACATCACAAAACAACCCGGCTGTGGCCACACAATAAATCAGAAAGGGGTATGAGGTTCAAGTGCAGGTGGTCTGCTTTCAGAGTGGGAGCTTGTAGCAAATTCTGATGATGGCCACCACATGTCCCCAAACTTCACCATTTCAGAACTCGCTGAGCTATGTCCTCCTGTGTGGGCTCCAGTACACTAGAATGCCAGACCAACCACTGATGGATGAGGGGGGCTATAGAGCTCCCCCAGCTCCCCAATACCTCAAGGATAACTCTGAAGTGTGTGCTCTATTCTGTTTCTCTTTCCCCAGAATATAATCTGATTTAAAAGAAAAGAAAAGAAAGAAAGAAAAGAAAGAAAGAAAGAAAGAAAGAAAGAAAGAAAGAAAGAAAGAAAGAAAGAAAGAAAGAAAGAAAGAAAGAAAGAAAGAAAAGCAGCCTGTAGACTCCCCACCCCCATCCCAGCCCCCCATCTCATTTTCCTGTGGTTCCCTCCAGTGTTTCCTGGAATCCAGTCCCAGATAGAGCATTGATTTCCAAGTTGTGTCTCAGTCTTCTTCCAGGAAAACTCAAACTAAAACACTTATCTTTTTCAAATCATTTTTTTCCTAGCGCCATTTTTAAAATTCATTGCACCTACTAACTTCCCAGATCTCCTTTCAGTCAGGAATGCCCTGCCTCCTGTCTCCAACTATCCACGAAGATCAGAGGGCAGATGACAGAGAGAGACCATTTGGCTGCCCTTTGCAGACAGAGTGTCGGCCTCATGTTTTCCTGGGAAAGTGTTCGTGCTCACCCTCTGCCTGGTGTGCACCTTGACCTCAATCAAATGGACCCAAACTACAATTACGATTCCCATAATTATGACTCCCAAAATCCTACTTTTCTGAGGCAGATAATCTGTGTTTTACATCATGATATGCGTGAACAATAACAAACCAGTGGGTTTGGGGACTATTATACCTGCCAGGTAAGGCCAGGGGAGCTGAAGACCATCATGCCTGCCAGGTAATGCAATGGAGCTGGTAAGGATGGAGTAGGGCACAGCTGTGTGGTGGGACTTCCACCAAGGAGGAGAAATAGAAGTAATATGCTCCCTTTAGTGAGAACCAGTCTCCCAAACACAAGTTTTCTCAGATGAAGAGACCCCATCCTTCTACCCAGTACTGGCCATCATAATTCTACCTCCCTGAGTAAAGTCCTGAGTAAAACATGTCAGTTCTCTGAACTTCAGTTTCCTATGGTGAAATGGAATTGAGCCTCATTCATTCAGTGCGTTGTTACTGTTTGATGATGATGATGATGATGATGATGATGATGATGATGATGACAATGACGACAACGATGATGATGATGATCTTATAGGTCCTATGCTTGTCTGGAATTGGCTGTGTAACCAAGGGTGTAACCAAGAGTGACTCTCCCACCCTCACCTCCCCAGCACTGGGATTACAGATGATTACTGGTATAAGCCTGTGTTGTGTGGTACCTGGCTTGTGCCGAGTTAAGGATCAAACATAGAGATTTGTGAACTGAACTCAGGATCCATACCTACTAGCCAAGCACCTTGCCCACTTAGCTACATTCTGACCCCTAAATGAATGATGTGACCCCTGCGTCTGACATTTGTAAATATTAAACGATATGCTATGTAGAAAGATCATGGCACTTGAGAAGCACTAGATGACTCTTAAAATCACTGTGCTTGGTATTTTTATTTTATCCTCAAAACAGAGGGGTACTGTGGCTGCTCTCGTCTCCATTTTGCAGATAGACAAATCAAGGCTAAGGGAGCTTAAGTGGCTTGCATAGGACTGCACAGTAAGAATTTACCCAGTGCTTTGAAGAGTTTGCCTCACCATATGTGAGCTCACCTCTCTTCCACCCTACCATCCTGCACCAAGATTCCCCAGGAAATGGATGACACAGTGACCTTTGTTGCAAGCAGAAGCGGTTTCTGAACCATGGTCTTATGCATGTTTCCCTTACATCATTGGTTGCCAGTCTGAGAGAAATATGAAGACAGAAAAGTCTCCCCTCGCCCCAAGCCTCCAGGTCACACTGATGGAGGGTCTAACAGTCATTGTTTTGTCAGCCAAAGTGTTATCAGGCTCACCAGGAGCTAGAGAAGATGTTTCATAACCAGGGGGAAATAAAAAGGAAGAAACAAGAAAACAAAGGGAACCCGCCTTGTGTCTAAGAAATATGAGTGCCTGTGAACATAGTAATTAAAATGGGCTCCGTCACCATATGCACACAGTTAAAGGGGCTGACGCTCTAGACACAGATGCTACAGAAAGGCTGCTTTATAAATACAATGCATTATACAGGCTCCTAACAAAACCAAATCATCATTTCTACTGTGAATTTTGTATTCAAATCAACTCCACAAATATTTATCAGGCACCAGCTGTGTGCCCAGCGCTGTGCAGTAATGCACACTACAGAGCTGAATGAGCAAGAGATGGCAGGCTACATGGGAAATCAAGAGATAATAAATAGAATACAACATGGCATGGTTGTGCTGACATCAGGAGAGGAGCACAGGTAGAAGGGAGATTTTTTTGCATAAGAAGTCCCTCTCCCTGCAGCTGGGAGAATCAGGTCTTCAGAGAGAAGGCTACAGAAGGGGAAACTGTCTCCAATAGCCATGAATCAGATATGTGTGTTGTCTGGAAGGGCAAGTCATTTGATGTGGTGGAATCACAGCCAATGTGGGGAGAGCCAATAATGTGATTTTTGTCATCCAGTCTCAACTCCAATGCCAGCACCTTCTTAAAGAAACAGTCACTAGGAATCCTACAAAATGACATCATCCCCTGGGTTTCCTTGCTTTTTAACACTCAACTCGTTGTTGTATCTGCTGACATTCTTCCACAACCAAAACATGAACTCTTCATTCCACTAGGGGCCCCATCTGCTTTCTTCTTAACTTCATCTCCAGGGCTTCAAGTAAGGCTCCTAGAAAATTTCCCATTAAATATATAGGTTGCCCACACCCCAAAAGATGGCCACACTCCTGCACATATGAACAGCACTAACTGAACTCAAGGGGTTATGTTTTGTTGAAAATTTGTTGAGAATTCCATATGCACGTGCTCTAATTACATCATTTCCACTCCTTTGTCTTCCCCTACAATTCTACCTCCCCTCCCCCAACCACTTTCACCCAAATTCATGACCTCCTCTTCTTCTTCTTCTTCCTTCTTCTTCTTCTTCTTCTTCTTCTTCTTCTTCTTCTTCTTCTTCTTCTTCTTCTTCTTCTTCTTCTTCTTCTTCTCCTTCTCCTTCTCCTCCTCCTCCTCCTCCTCCTCCTCCTCCTCCTCCTCCTCCTCCTCCTCCTCCTCCTCCTCCTCCTTCTTCTTCAATTATTATTTGGATGAGAAGGCCAAAAGATTATTGATTTTGAAAAAATAGGAGGACATGAAGTTGGGAAGAAGTTAGGGTGGGGCTACGAGGGAGAGGTGGAGGGAGGTAGTGATTGGGAAGATGATCATATTACATTGTATAAGAAAAATACAAAGTATTATTTAAAATAAATAAATAAAAATGAATGAATAAATCAATAATGGAGGACTTATAACTTGCCTTGATGGAGAAGTTCAACCCAATATATTCATTTTACATGCTAGCTTTATCAGAATAACACTGGCTGCTATACACAGAAACCCAACATTGCAGTATCTTGACACAACAGAAATGCATTTCTCATACACTTAAAAGTCCACTGTAAATATTTATGGCTGGCTTTCCTCTATATGCTGATGGAAGAAGAGTCCACAATCCTTCTGTCTTGTAGCTCTACCATTGCCAAGAATCCTCAGGGTCCTTTATGTCCAGTCAGGCAAGGCAAAAAGTACATAGGAAACTCAGAAGGGGGACATCCTGGCCACTCACCCCCTGAGAACTAGTCTCATGATCCCATTGAAATGGAAGTACAGCTGCAATGTGGAACTTGTGTCTCAACAGGCGCCTCTCAGTGGTGACTTCACACTATGGACGAGTGGGCGAGTTTGCAATGTGTCCCTGCCACATAGCCCTGAGCTCAGAAAGGTTAAAATTCTCCCAAGAGCACGCCACTCTCAGATGCATGAGTGTCCTGTTAGTGTAAAAGGTGGCCAAGTCTTTCCCCTCCTTTGCCCCCACTTAAGCTAATTTTCTGAGCAGTAAGGTTAGAAGGTGACATTTTCTGACCCAAGATCGTGACGACTTTTCATAACAGAATCGTGTAGCCCTATAAGCCAAGGGTTTATTTATTCTGTTCCTAGGAGAACCCAGAGAAAATGTGCCAGAATGTTCCCAGGAATAGAGATAAGGAGCCAACTGGGAACAGGAAACAGGATACCAGAAGAGAAGTGGGGAGCAGCCTCTAAAGAGAATCTAACAAGTTTGCTTCCAACACAGCGACCTTGCAATAATGACAGCAGCAGCAAATAACACTGGCTTAGCACCTGCTGTGGGCTAGACACTGAGCCAAGGACTTCGAAATCATTTTCTCATCCAGTCTTTAGGAAGTACGAGACTACTAGCTGTGAGTGTGTGTGTGTGCATGTGCACATGTGTGTGCCTATGTCTCTGTGTGTGTCTGTATATGTCTGTGTGTGTCTATGTATGACCGTGTGTGTGTCTGTGTGTGCCTATGTGTCTGCATATGCCTGAGTGTGCAGGTCTGTGTGTGTCTACATGTGTGTATGCTTGTGTCTATGTGTGCATGTGTGTGCCTGTGTGTGTCCGTGTGTGTCTGTGTGTGCATGTGTGTGCCTGTGTGTGTCCGTGTGTGTCTGTGTATGCATGTGTGTGCCTGTGCCTGTGTCTGTGTGTGTGTGTGTCTGCGTGTGTACATGCACACACACCCGTGTGTGTGCATATGTATGTATATGAATGTAATGACTTAAGGGCACCCTCAGCTGTTATTTCTAGGAGTTATCCACATTATCTTTCCGAGATGGAGTCTGTCACTCCCTAGAACTCAATAAGCAGTCTAGCCCTGTCAGTAAGCCCTGAGGGAATCCACCTATCTCTGCCTGGGGATTACAAGCGCGGGCTTATTTTACGTGGTTCCTGGGAATTAATCTCAGGTCCTCACGTTTGCAAGGAATGCAGTTAACTGACAAAGCCATCTCCCTGGCCTCCTGCTGTCCCATTTTTGCAGATAAAGAAACCTAAGCTCAGAGACACTAAAAGAAATTTCCCAAAGAGCAGAAGTAGTCAGCAAGACAGGTAAAGAGTTAGGAGCCCAAACTTCTCAGCGACACCTTCAGCTCTCTCAAAAAGGATCTTCAAAGTGTGGTACCACACAAGTGGGAGCTACACAGAGGCCTAGAGGTCAAAACCCTGTAAGTAGGGCTGTCAGCCAGAGCTGCAAAGTAGACATCAGAAGAGATGTGGGGAGCAAAACAGTCCTCTCCAGGCTGGCCTAGAATCTTGTTTCTAGACAACCTATGCATGAGAAAGTGGAGTTCTGTTAATGTTTAGACGTCAGTGTGCCTCTTGGGTCCTCTTGAGACCATGGAATAACTTTAAGCCTGAGGAGCATTAAAGATCACAGAAGGGTTTGTCCAAGTGGCCCTGACATCATAGTTTGAATCAGTGCGTGAACATTTTCTACTTGCCCTGCCGCAGCTAACTGCTGTACTTCCAAACCAAATGGTGTGGCATACTTTGAAATTACAGTCCCCACTTACGGCAATTCAGGTCTCTTAAGTAACCAATCATTGTGACTTTGAATGAGTTTAATTATCAGAGTACTTCAGTGTATAAATAATTATGTACACCCTGTTAGACAGGCTGACAGTTCTAACGGAATCCAGTAGATTGCTCTCATCTAATAGAAATGTCTGGAAAAGTCCCACACTTGACACTGTATTATCAAGGTTACTGAGAATCATCATAAAGGAGCTTTGAACTCCAAGCTAAATTATGTATGTATGTATGTATGTATGTATGTATGCATGCATGCATGCATGTATGTATGTATGTATGTGGAATACTCAAATTGCTTCTCTTAAAAGACTAAGAAGACAAGAGAAATGGTGCCACACACCTTCAATCCCAGCACTTAGGAGACAGAAGCAGGTGGATCTTTATGGGTTCAAAGTCAGCTTGGTTGACATAATGAGTTCCAGACCAGCCAAGGCTACATAGTAAGATGTAGTCCTAATAAATAAATAATGTGCACATACAGAAACACACAGACACAGGCACACACACACATGTACAAGCAGACACACAGACATGCACACACAGACATATGCATACACATTGGCACACACAGACAGACACACACTGAGATAGACATAGGCACACATATTCATAATCAATCAATAAATAAATAATCAAACAAAAACTAAGAAGCAGAAAATGAAGATTATTTTAATTTTTTACATGTTTTTTATTGGGAGGGTGGCTTCTGTTATGATGACTATGTGGAGATCAGAGGACAACATGTAGGAGTCAGTTTTCCCCTACCATGTGGGCTCTAGTGGCTGGATTCCAGTTGGCAGGTTTGTCAGCATGTGGCTTTACCTGCTGAGCCATCACTCTGGTCCTAGATGATTTGGTTTTTTTGGTTTTTTTGTTTTTTGGGTTTTTTTTTTTTTGATACTTTATTTACATTTCCAATGTTTCCCCCTTTCTAGGTCTCCTCTTTGGAAACCACCTATCCCCTCCCCCTCCCCCACCTCTATGAGGGAATTCCACCTCCCACCCACCCACCTGCCCACTCCCATATTCCTACCTGGACATTCCCCTTTACTGGGGCCTCTCCTCCCCCTGATGGCCAACAAGGTCCTCCTCTGCCATATATGTGGTCCGAGCCATGGGTCCCTCGATGTGTATTCTTTGGTTGTTGGTCCAGCCTCCAGGAGGACGGGGGGGGGGGGGTCAGGCCAGTTGATACTGTTGCTCCCTCCATGGGGCTGCAGACTCCCTCAGCTCCTTCAGTCCCTTCTCCAACTCCTCCATCTGGAACCTCACTCAGTCCAGCGGTTGCTGTAAAGTGAAACTTGGGTATTACGAACTTTTGGGCTAATATCCACTTACCAGTGAGTACATACCATGTTCGTTCTTTTGTGACTGAGTTAGCTCGCTCAGGATGATATTTTCAAGTTCCATCCATTTGCCTGCAAATTTCATTAAGTCATTGTTTTTAATAGCTGAGTAGTACTCCATTGTATAAATGTACTACATTTTCTGTATCCATTCCTCTGCTGAGGGACATCTGGGTTGTTTCCAGCTTCTGGCTATTATAAATATGGCTGCTATGAACATAGTGGAGAATGTGTCTTTATTACATGTTGGAGCATCTTCTGGGTATATGCCCAGGAGTGGTATAACTGGGTCCTCAGGTAGTATTATGTCCATTTTTCTGAGGGTCCACCAAACTGATTTCCAGAGTGGTTGTACCAGCTTGCAATCCTACCAACAATGGAGAAGTGTTCCTCTTTCTCCACA
>CM052701.1:17037888-17057558 GCA_028551405.1 Uromys caudimaculatus
CAGACTTGTTTTGATTTGCATTTCCCTGATGACTAAGGATGAAAACAAACTCAAAGAAAAAAACCACATGGTCATTTCATTAGATGCTGAAAAAGCATTTGACAAAATTCAGCATCCCTTCATGATAAAAGTCTTGGAAAGATCAGGAATTCACGGTCCATACTTAAACATAGTAAAAGCAATATACAGCAAACCAGTAGCCAACAACAAACTAAATGGAGAGAAACTTGAAGCAATCCCACTAAAATCAGGGACTAGGCAAGGCTGCCCTCTCTCTCCCTATCTATTCAATATAGTAATTGAAGTTCTAGCTAGAGCAATTAGACAACAAAAGAAGGTCAAAGGGATACAAATTGGAAAGGAAGAAATCAAAATATCACTATTTGCAGATGATATGATCATATACTTAAGTGACCCGAAAAATTCCACCAGAGAACTGCTGCAGCTGATAAACAACTTCAGCAAAGTGGCCGGATATAAAATTAACGCAAACAAATCAGTAGCCTTCCTATACTCAAAGGATAAATAGACTGAGAAAGAAATTAGGGAAATGACACCCTTCACAATTGTCACAAACAATATAAAGTATCTTGGTGTGACTCTAACCAAACAAGTGAAAGATCTGTATGACAAGAACTTCAAGTCTCTGAAGAAAGAAATCAAAGATGATTTGTTTTTAATCTTCGATGCAGCTCAGAAGAGATTGCTCAGTTGGTACAGTGCTTGTCCTGTGAGAACAGGGACCTAAGTTCAAATACTACAGGACAGGTAGAAAAAAGCCAAGTGTGGTATTGTGCACATGTAATGTGTACAAAGACAGAGACAGGCAGAGTGCTGAAGCTTCCTGGTCATCACTTGGTGATTTCCAGGCCAGTGAGAGACTGTCTACAAAGAGGATGATGCCTGAGGAGTAAGAACAGAGATCATACTCTGGCTTCCACATGCATACATGACCTGTACACACATGAACTCATGCACATATCCACATACATAAAAAAGCCACTCGAAAAAGGATCTGTTTTCAAAGAGCTTTCAGATACAGTCCTCATTTCCTCCACTCAATGGCTGTAGAGGTGGCATCCTCAGTGGCTGGTGCCTCACCAACATTACCTGAGTGAATGAAAATTCATACACAAACAAACTGAGACTTGGAAGTAGCACAATAGTCTAAACTAACTCAGTCAGTACAGCGTAGAGCCTGGTTCTCAGTCTCAGATCTATAAACCCAGATGGAGCAACAGGTCAAAGGAGGGAGGCAGCGTCCCGGCCAGCCAGCATCCCTGCCTCTGCCCACCCTCCCAATGTTAGATCCATTAAGCTTGAGCAGGCTCTAGGGCATAGTTTTCTTCAGCATCATCTTCTACCAGGGGCTCCAGGGCAGCTCTGTAGACCACCCAGGGACAAGCTGGATAATCAAAATCTGAGTGTTCATAGCATCTTCTTAGGTTCCCTTTGAATAATCCCTTCCTATAGCACAAAAGGGAAGAGCATCTCCAGTCATCTGCCCTTTTGCACCATCTAAACATGAATGTCTTAACCCCTCTGCCCAAGGACACTACTGACCTATAAACTGCTTCTCAGAATACCGCAGTAGTTGTGCATAATATAAAGCAAAATTGATAAAATGGAAATGCAACAATATTTAAGCACAAATCACCTTTTAATATGATGTAGGATGCTTCTTTGCTAATGCTGTAAGCAAGATAAGGCAGAGTGTCTAGTAACTTCCATCACTTCCAAGTTGTCATGAACATGAATGATGTTTGAGGAATATGGCAATAAACATATTGTAAAATTTTTAAAAATCTGAATTTTTTATCGTTCACATATACTGTTAATGCTACTATAGTTTGTTTTCTCCATTCAAAACCTGAAGAATACTGCTTATTTTAATTTGACTTTAGTCAAAATAAAAATGCAATATTTTCCTGAGATCACAGATTCCCAAAGTCCTCTTGAAGACTCTTCAATGAACTGCAAGTTAAGAACCCTGTTCTGCTCACCTTCTGGTCTTGGAGATGTGAGGAAGACCTTTTTTAGCTTCCTTGACTGGGGGAACTTGTGAGCTTCATCATGCCAGACTCTGTCTCAATGTTTCCTAGAGCCATAACTCCCTATGTGACATTTATTACATTCATTCTTGGGTCATCTCCTTTTCTCCCACCTTTGCTCTTTGGGTGTGTACAAGCCATGTTTCTTTTCAGACACCAGCTCATATCACCCTACTTTACAGCATTTGGAGAATCATAGCACAGATAACACTTTATACAATCTTAGCTTGTATTGGCCAGAAAGCATCAATCCTGCCCCATTTATAATAGACACCTTCAGTCCAAAAATAGGCAGCCTCTAGTCCACACTATCCATCTCTTGTCCACTGGAAGAGAACCACTTATTGGTTGAGTTGACATACATCATCATTGTAAGAAGCATACCCTGTCTTGGCATCAGTGCGATGACAATGTAACATAATGACAGAGTTGGGTCCCAGAAAAGAGGCCAGTGAGGAACGTGTTGGAGAGTTGGCTGTTAGCGAATCAGTAAGGGTGATAGTTTACAAATAGGAAATAGACATCTTCAACCCCTGAAGACACCAAGAAGCAGCAGGATACATCAGCTTTTATGCTGATGTGGAGACTAGGGATAAATGTTAGCAATCATCTAAGCATGTGCTTAGCATTTTCTAACCTAATTCCTCTTGCAATTTACATTCGGAATTGAACGAGGAAAGCTGTCAGTTGGATCTTTGTGTGAGCTCTCTTGGACTTTGCAACTCCTGCTCAAGGAAAGAACATATCTCTCACTCCCAGTACTTCTGGCTGAACACATGAGACATCCAGTGTCTATTACTATTACTGTTACTCTTTTTAAATGTTTAAATGCATTCTTATTTTTATTACTTTATACGCTTGTGTGTTTTGCCTGCTTGTATGCTTGTGTCCTCATGACCATGGAAGCCAGAAAAGGGTGTTGGAGCCCCTGGAGAGAGTTACAGATCCTTTTTGAGCCCAGGAATTGAACCCAAGTCCTGTACAAGAGCAGCACGTGTTCTTAATCTCTGAGCCATCTCTTCAAGCCCCTACTATTGTTATTCTTGATCTTATGACTGGCTATGGAAGCACTTGAGGTTGTATAAATATGTGTCCAGTTTGAATTAGGGAGCAAATATCTTTAGGATGTCTTCAAATCATCAAAACTCACAAAAATGTGAAGGAGAATGAATGAGACTCACAGTGTTGTGGGAAATAAATTTAGAAATATAATAAAATGTCTGACACTTACACAGGGTACAGGTTATGTTGTAAATGTCCTAACACGGTAGCAGTCACACTGTGGGATGATACCATCGTGTCCTCGGGGTCAGGAAAAGGAAGTGACTTACTAAAGTTGACATGACTGCCATTATTCAAACAGGATGCAGGAAAATGTTCTGCTAAACTTGACCCAACATCCTGGGCCTTTATAGAAAACATGATGGACCCCTATCCCTCCTTACTAAAATAAAATCCAGATGACGGGCCACAGAGATTGCTCAATGGTTAGAGCACTGACTGCTCTTCCGAAGGACCTGAGTTCAACTCCCAAAATCCACATGGTGGCTCATAACCATCTGTAACTTCAGTCCTAGAGGATCCAATACTACCCTCTGGGGGCATTGCACACACATGGTACATAGTCATACAGGCAGACACAACATCCATACACATAAAAATGAATAAATATTTTTTTTTTAAAATATCTAGTAGCCAAGCATTTTGGAACATACCTTTAATTCCAGCATTCGGGAGGCAGAAGCAAGAGAATCTCTGTGAATTTGAGGCCAACCTGGTCTAAATATCAAGTTCTAGGATAGCCAGGGCTATGTAGAAAGATGCTGTCTCAAAAAAAAAAAAAAAAAAGCTAAGTAAGTTAAACATAATAAACATAAATAGGGTATCCTAAAGAATTCCATAAGGAAATTAATTAAGTCACTTTGTAATTACAGGATTGATGAAGTCATTATTTAAAAATAGTTCATCAAAACCAGAAGCCAAACAGGAGAGTTGGACATAAAAACATAAACCATCTATTAACCAATGAGTAAGCTTAGGAAAACATTTTCAAGATGTGCTATAGACAAGAAGTTACCATTCTACATAGAGACAGAAAACTCAGCAGTCAATAAAAACTGAACACCACCAAAAGGAAAAAAATTATAAATAATAGAACATAGCCCGGGAAAGATGCAAAAATGGCTAGCAGCTTATCCCCTTGAGGATAGTTACTAAGGACAGGAGGAAAGTTGCTAAGCACTTACTAGAACAACAAAGAAATCAACTGTATTGTTGGGTTTTGCTGCTTAGAGAAAGTCTGGCTTTCCTAGGCCAAGGAAAGGCCAGCAGAATCTTTCAGTTCTAAGGTTTAGTCCTTGGAAGTTTATCCTATAGAATACCATTTGGGAAAATGAGACTAGATGTGGAGCTGGAGAGAGTCAGCCCACTCTAGAGAAGATAAAATTCCCAGTCAAAGAGAATCTTGGGGATAGCCGAGGTTTCTCTCTGAGGGAAAATGTTTAGTAAAAGTGATGCAGGCAAGAACAGGAAGCTGAGTTTGCCCCGGGGACTGAGGTTGATGAGGGCAGAGGTTAGCAACACTAAGAACAGAGACAACAAAGTCAACCAAAGTAAAACTGAAGTTTCTTTTTAAAAATCAACAACATTGGTAAGTCGTTAGCTGAAAAGAGATTTTAAAAGCCAGATATGATGGCATATGCTTCCAATCTCAACAATGGAGAGGTGGACCCGGTTGATCCTTGGGACTCACTGGACAGCCAGAATAACCTAATCCACAGGTCCAGGGTACCAGTGATGGAGCCCATTTAAAAACAAAACAACAAAACAAACAAACAACAACAGCAAAACCAAGGTGGACAGCTCCTAAAGAACAACACCTATGGGTGACTACTGGTGAGTGACTGCTGGCCTCCAAACATGTGTGTACACACACACACACGTGCACACTCACACACTCACACACAAATATATATTTTTAAAGTACCATACATTGTGACTAAATCCAGAAGTTCAAAGCTGGCTTAGCATCTAAAACCAACTGTTATAATAAACCCCTTCAACAAGAGACAAAGTCAAATGTTTATCTCAGCAGATATCTTTGATAAAAATATTCCACAAACATGGGTCACAAAGATGTAATCTAGTAGAGGACATCTAAAAAACCCTCAGCTGGTGTCATATCTAATAACCACAGGAAACTGCTTCTATCATGGGGAATAAGACAAGACTGCCCACCACCTCTGTCTACCATCATACAGAAGGTTCTAACACAGGTAGTTGGGAGGAAGGGAAGAATTAAGAAAATACAAGGTAAAAAACTCAATTTGCAGATGATAGTTGTATACAGTAAATCCTAAGGAAGACACTTTAAAAACAAGTAAATTTGGGCTGGAGGGATTGCTCGGTGGTTAAGAGCACTGACTGCTCTTCCAGAGGTCCTGAGTTCAATTCCCAGGAACCACATGGTGGCTCACAACCATCTGTAATGGGATCTGATGCCCTTTTCTGGTGTGTCTGAAGAGAGTGACAGTGTACTCACATACATAAAATAAATAAATAAATCTTTTTAATAAAAAAAAACAAGTAAGTTTAGCAAGATTTGAGTATGCAAAATCAATATACAAAATGTAATTGTATTTTTTTATATAGCAAAAAACTAAGTAGACTGCAATAAACAATTACACTTGTTTGTTTGTTTTTGTTTATTTGTTGAGACAGAGTCTTGCTATGTAGCCCTGGTTGGCCTCAAACTCACTATGTAGGCCAGGTTAGCCTTAAACACACAGAGATTCATTGCCCCCTAAGTGCTGGGATTAAAAGTGTGCACCAGCACAACTCCCAGTCTGTAATTATACAAGCAACAGAAAGAATTGATTTGAAACAGGTTCTCACTGTGTATCCCTGGCTGCCCTAAAACTCACAGAGATCCAGCTGCTTCTGCCTCTTGGGTACTAGGATTAAAGGTGTGCACTACCACACCTGGATATAAGAATAAGATTTTTAAAGAAGAATAAAACAGTTGGAAGAAATAACAGAAAATGCAAAATGGATACACTATAAACAACAACCCTGTTAGCCATCAAGGAAAAGCAAATCAAGATCACAATGAGACAGCACTTCATATCGCCTGAGGTCCAGAACCAAAACAGGTATGTAAAAAACAGTGAGGGTGTACAAAAACAGTGAGGGTGTGCAAAAAAACAGTGAGGGTGTGCAAAAACAGTGAGGTGTGCAAAAACAGTGAGGGTGTGCAAAAACAGTGAGGGTGTGCAAAAAACAGTGAGGGTGTGCAAAAACAGTGAGGGTGTGCAAAAAAACAGGGAGGGTGTGCAAAAAACAGGGAGGGTGTGCAAAAACAATGAGGGTATGCAAAAAAATAGTGAGGGTGTGCAAAAACAGGGAGGGTGTGCAAAAACAGTGAGGGTGTGCAAAAAACAGTGAGGGTGTGCAAAAACAGGGAGGGTGTGCAAAAACAGTGAGGGTGTACAAAAACAGTGAGGGTGTGCAAAAAACAGTGAAGGTGTGCAAAAACAGTAAGGGTGTGCAAAAACAGTGAGGGTGTGCAAAAAACAGTGAGGGTGTGCAAAAAACAGTGAAGGTGTGCAAAAACAGTGAGGGTGTGCAAAAACAGTGAGGGTGTTCAAAAACAGTGAGGGTGTTCAAAAACAGTGAGGGTGTGCAAAAACAGGGAGGGTGTGCAAAAACAGGGAGGGTGTGCAAAAACAGTGAGGGTGTGCAAAAAACAGGGAGGGTGTGCAAAAACAGTGAGGGTGTACAAAAACATTGAGGGTGTGCAAAAAACAGTGAAGATGTGCAAAAACAGTAAGGGTGTGCAAAAACAGTGAGGGTGTGCAAAAAACAGTGAGGGTGTGCAAAAACAGTGAAGGTGTGCAAAAAACAGTGAGGGTGTGCAAAAAACAGTGAATGTGTGCAAAAACAGTGAAGGTGTGCAAAAACAGTGAGGGTGTTCAAAAACAGTGAGGGTGTTCAAAAACAGGGAGGGTGTGCAAAAACAGGGAGGGTGTGCAAAAACAGGGAGGGTGTGCAAAAACAGGGAGGGTGTGCAAAAAACAGGGAGGGTGTGCAAAAACAGGGAGGGTGTGCAAAAACAGTGAGGGTGTACAAAAACATTGAGGGTGTGCAAAAAACAGTGAAGATGTGCAAAAACAGTAAGGGTGTGCAAAAACAGTGAGGGTGTGCAAAAAACAGTGAGGGTGTGCAAAAACAGTGAAGGTGTGCAAAAAACAGTGAGGATGTGCAAAAACAGTGAGGGTGTGCAAAAAAACAGGGAGGGAATGCAAAAAAACAGGGAGGGTGTGCAAAAACAGTGAGGGTGTGCAAAAATTTGAATCTTCATACAGTGCTGGTAATTACTCAAAAGTTTAAGCTTAGAATTATCCTAAAGCCTCCTGCTGGGGACACATTCCAGAGAAATGAAAACACATCCACACAAAAACTAGTCTATGAATGCCCATAGTAGTTACTTGTGGTAACCAAAAAGTAGAAACCACCCAAATGTCTGGCAAGTAACTGAAAATAAGTAGAAAAAGCCAATCATAGCAAATTGCATGGTGAATGATTCCATTTATATCCAGTGTCCAGAAGAAGTCTGTGAAGACGAGATGTCAATTAGTGATTGCCTAAGGCTTGGGGCTCTGGGATAAATGAGGGTGGGGCTTCTTTGGGGGATACTGTAGATGCTAAAGTGTGGTGATGCCTTCACAACTCTGAGCCCACAGTACTGTGAATTATATCTCAGTGGGCCTGTGAGAAGGGTCAGGGGTAAGGGCACTTGGCAACTAAGCTGGGGGCCTGGGTTCGACCCTGGGGCTCACATAGTGGAAGGAGACAAGTGACTCCTGCAAGTTCCTCCACACGTACACCATGACACATAAGCCCCACAGACAACACAACAGGTAAATAAATATTTTTTAAAAAACAGCTTTAAAAAGAAGTTGATAAGGCTGGAGAGATGGCTCAGTGGTTAAGAGCACTGACTGCTCTTCCAGAGGTCCTGAGTTCAATTCCCAGCAACCACATGGTGGCTCACAACCTTCTTTAATGGGATATGATGCCCCCTTCTGGTGTGTGTCTGAAGACAGCTACAGTGTACTCGTCATAGATATAAAATAAACAAATCGTTTGTTTTTAAAAAAAAAAAAAAAAAAAAAAAAGTTGATGACTGCTGTAGTAATATCAAACTTTGATTAAAGTAAAAAAAAAGCCCTCTACTGGGCAGGTGGGGCAGATTCTACTGCAAGTTTACAATGCAAACAAAGCCACTGAATCTTTCAGCATTATATAGTATGTGTCATCAAACTATATAGTATAAAAACTCTTGTAAATACAAGAAGTTTTATCAAAACTGTCCATAGTTCTTTTATTATTATTTTATTTATTTACATTTCAGTTGTTGCCCACCCTCCCAGTCCCCCACACACACAGTTCCTCATCCCCTCATCCCATTCCCCCTCCGCCTTGCCTCCGAGAGGATGCTCCCCCTCTCCCCTACCACCAAGCATCTCCCTTCCCTGGGACCTCAAGTCTCTCAAGGATTAGGTGCATCTTCTCCCACTGAGGCCAGACCAAGCAATCTTCTGCTATATATGTGCCAAGGGCCTTGGACCAGCCTGTGTATGCTGCCTGGTTGGTCCCCCATAGTTCTTATCCCAGGCAAGAATATTGGAACTAACAAGAATGTGCAAGACTTGATTAATAAAGTTTGTAAGGTCAGCCCAATAAGATTCAAGCCATACCCTTTTTTAAAACTCTGTATTCTTTATGTACCCATGAATTATTTGCAAACATTAACCCTAAAATCAAAACTTCCAAAGTAAAAACTGAACCAGGTAGATGGCTCAGTGAGCAAAGGCAATTGTTACCAAGTCTAGTGATCTGAGTTCAATTCCTGGGACCCACTCCTGCAAGCTGTCCTCTGATCTCCACACCCATGGGTGGTATGCATGTGCCCATACACACATGGATACATTATTAATTAATTAGTCAGTTACTTAATTACTTGATAGATAAGTGAGTGAGCTAATTAATCAATAAGTGTGGTTTGGAACGTTTTAAGAAATAAAGATAACACACAACAAATTTTCCAAATATAATTTGGTAAAATCTGACAAAACTCACACACACACACACAAAGATGAACGAAAACCCCTCAATCAAATTATCTCTCGTACAACAAATCAAAACAAAACCTGCAGTAAACTGTATAGTCCCCAAACTTAAAGACCTGACTGGCCCTTTCGAGTTATTTCAGAGTACCGCACACATGACTGCAGTGAACATTTCTGGTCGTGGGCAAGCACTGCTAAGAGACTTGTGGGTTTCATCGCCAATATTTCCCAGATAACAAAGAAATTTGTCCAGGAACTCAAATGCCATTTTAAAATAGCAACAGATTGATTGAGACGGATATGAGGACACAGCTGAGGGCTGGGTAAACAGCTCAGGGAGCTTAGCTTATGCACAAGAATAAGAACCCGACTTTGGATCCCCCAAATCCATATAAAGTCGGGCGTGACAGCACACATCTGTAATCCCTGTGATCCTGCAGAGAGATGGGAGCCAAGACTAGAGAGTCCCTTGACTCTCACAGGCCAGCTAGAGTGTGGCATGTACACCAGCAAACAATAAAATAGACTCTTACTCAAACAAAGGTGGAAGGGAAAATCAGGTACCTAAAGTGTCCGACCTACACACACAGACCTAGCATGAGTCTCTCTCTCTCTCTCTCCCCATGTCTCTCTCTCTCCCCATGTCTCTCTCTCTCTCTCTCTCTCTCTCTCTCTCTCTCTCTCTCTCTCTCTCTCTCTCTCTCACACACACACACACACACACACACCCTATTTAATATGGTTGCAGGGTGGGTGGCAGGCAGGCATGTGAGTAAAATGTCTCTAATATGAAAGTAAAAAAGCCTTCAGGCTTTATACATATGTAGTCAAATCTGTAGTTTTCAAACCTTGGGGACACTAAAGACTGATTTCTACTGTCTCATTCGTTGGTGTAGGCAAAAATGCATGTACATGACATTTCAACTGTGCCACTAGTCAGTGTGGCTGAAAAGAAGCAGCCATGCACCAGGGAGACGGACCTTAGCATTAGAGCAAGCAAGGAGAGCTCAGGGGTCCACCCACAGTGCCAGCAAGGCTGAGTCCACCTGAAGCAAGGAACAGAATGGGTAGTTGGCACAAGGCAACAGATCTAAGGGTAGCAAAAGTTACTTGATTTGAGCAGAGAACCCAACCAGTGATTTTTCAAAAGCTCTGAGGGTTTGAAAACGACTCTAAAAATAAATATGTCATAATCTCAGGTTGGACACAGTCTACCCCAAAATGACTGTAGGGGACAAGGAAAAGAGTGCAGAGAGAGAGTGGCGGGGAGAGATCAGACAGCAGCCAGACCATGGGTGTCACACTAGAGATTGTCAAGGCTACCTGGGGCATTTGGAACTGTGTTTTGCCTTTTAAGCAGAATAGTGAGTGGTACATGCTCTGTAATTTACCCTACACTGAATCTTTACTGCAGCAAGGAGTGCCTGTAAGCTCATTAACTCAGAGTAATAGATGTTGCCTTAGTCTGTTTGGTGCTAGTAATATTATTAGATAATTCATGAGGCCAGGTAGTTTATAAAAAAGGAGAAAGTAATCTCTCACAGTATTGAAGGTTGGGTCTCACGTCAGGGTACTAACCAGTACCTTTTGTCCGGTGAGGGACTCCTTGCAGCATTCCATATGACACAAGGGACAATTCTACATTCTCCCTCATACTGCAAAAGAGAAATGAAGCAACCCACTCCCACAAGACCCTCTGGTAGCATCATTGATCCATGCATACAGACGAAACAGAATGGCCCAAGTATCTCCAACTTGACTGTGCAGCATCAGAATTCAATTTCCAACATGAATTTCCCACAGATGGAGGCCATTTCCATTTATTGCCGACACTGTACCATTCATAGCACCTGGGAGTTTGGAGACAGTAAGTTTGCAGTGCTCTTCAGGGCCGATCAGAGGGACAACTAGGGGCTCTGCACAGCAAGTAATTCCAAGTGTGACCCAGAGGCCAATCTGGGAGTTGTAAGCTTAGAGGGTCTAGAATCTGGGAACTCACTATTAGCCAGACATTGAGCCAGACACATTGTGGTATTTGTCTAGTTTAATCCTTGGAGCAAACATACGGGGATATTGTTATTTAAAATCTTAGAGGACTTTAAGGATGAGAAAATTGGAATCTTTCAGGGGTTATCCTTATCATGGAATCAGAGGGACCCATACTGACTTCTGCTTCCCTGGTGATGTGTAATACCAAGGGGCAAAGCTCTGGATTAAGGGATGTGTACACAGGAGCCCACAAAGGGACCAAAGACTGGCTGACAGGAGTCGGTACAGATAGCAGGTGGAGAGTCTGTGGAAAGAGCTAGCCTGTGTTCACTGTGTGGTCCATTCTTTTTCCTTCAGTCCAGGCCACTCCAGGTCCCTTCCTTCCCCCCTGGGAAAACCACTCCCTTGATCCCTTTGGGGCTTATCCCTGTTTTCACATTGACACTGGTCCCTGGGGCATACTTAGCTGCTACACTGCCCTTCGTTCTCAGTTATGGCAGAAGCTCTCTCTCTCTCTCTCTCTCTCACACACACACACACACACACACACACACACACACACACACACACACACACACACACACACACACACACACACACACACACACACACACACACATTCTCTGCTGAGCCTGCAACCCTTTCCTTAGGTTCAAAAAACAAAAGTATTGAATCTGGGGGCTCTTGTCAGTGAATTAGGTGAAAGGACTTTAGCAGCATATGTTATCACTCCAGCAACGCCTTCAAGAGAAAGCAGTTGGGAACCAACGATACACAGAACGCCCCACTGTCTCAACTCGTCACCTAGTCACCTCACTTTTGACAGCCAGCCACTCTTTGCCTCAACCCCAAACATGGAACTTCTGGGTACTCCAGGAGTTGTCCTGTAGGGAAATCTGGGCAGGACTCCTAGGACTCATACAGTAGGCTGACTCTCAGAGGTTGGACTTAGTATAGCAAGACTGGACTAAGACCCCTTCTATAGACCTGGGCCAACCTTGAGTTTGCTCTACCAAGTACTGTAGAACCCTCCCACATTACCCCAATCTTTCTCCCAACCAGAAGCACCCATATACACACACCTTTCCCAAGAGACTGACAGTCTTGAGTGAAGAGAGGCGTGGAGATTTTTGCAAGGACAGCAAGTCCTACATAAGATGGAAATAAAAGAAGTCAAAATCAGTGGCTTTCAGTGCCAGGGACAAGGATAAATCCTTAGAATGCACCTGATGTCAGGGACATGGGAATACAGAGAAAGCAGATGCTCAGAGCTCACCTGACATACAGAAAGAGCAGCTCAGAAAACCAGGAGACTGGTCCTGGGACCAGATCACTCAGCTTCTCCTGGCTCTGTCACTGGTCCAAATGGATAGCAGCCAGTATACCAGTATACCACAGTATACCCAGTATACCACAGCCCAGCTAGGATCATACTGACTGGCCCAGGAATGGCCCTGAAAACCCTCACCTCCTGTCAAGTTCTTCAACCCTGACTTAACTAATAATAGAGCTTTGTTAAATGAATTGAGGCAGTTGGAAGGGAAAAATGCAAAGAAAGAAAGAGTATCTAGTTTAACAAATATTGTTATTATTTGACAAGTCTATACAGGTATACAATGTATCTTGATCACATGCACTGCCCTACACACCTCCCACTGTGCTGGAATTACAGGCACTGTGTAACCAGAATACATCCACAAAGCAGCTAGAGATAAGGACCCAAACTGATGGAGCCATTAAATCCCTCCACAATTCCCCGCTGCCATCAGAGTAAAATCTATTGCATCTTAGGGAGCTGAGACCACAGAGTCCTGCCCACACCCACACCATCTTGACCAGCCACACCCATACTGTTTGGCCTCTCCATGCCAGTACTCGCCCCAGATTCTGCAGCCCTGAATCCTTTCTGCCACTTTATTTTGCATGCTTTTTGTTGTTGTTGTTGTTTAATGCATCGCCGACATCTGGCTGTGCAGGTTCATACCTGACACTTTGTATGCATGATCTCTCCTGATCCTCTCAACAAACGTGAGGCGGGGATAATTATATCTATTTTATAATAAAAGGAGCTGAGGCTGAGAGGTAGAGCTGTGCCTGTCCAAGGTGAACACTGTGCTAAGCCATGCCTTCCCTCCCACACTGAGCCTCCCACCAGTCAGCCTCAAAGTCAGCTGGCACAGGACAAACAAGGACAGCCAGGAGCGCCTCTGGCAGCACAGACCTCAGAAACACTGAGAAGGAGAAAGACAAAGAGGTCAGGTCTCTCTGGGCTGTAAGAGAGAACTGGCCCACGGTGACCTATTTGTCCAGGTTTGTCAGGTTGTAGCGCTGAAAATCTTCCATCTTGAGAAGTCATCAGTCCTTGTTTTAAAAAGTGATATTCTGCCTCCTAGGGTTATCTCCCCTCTCAGGGCCAGTCAAGCAAGGTTGGTTAGTCAGCCTGACTCAGGTCAGCGTGTTTGTCCACCAGAGGATGTAATCAGAGGCAGATAGGGGTCCTGGGGATTTTCCAGGTGCAGTGTGAAAGCTACAGTTCAAATAATCAAACTGTGAGACTCCATTCAAGCATAAAGACACCAAAGGTAGAGTTGAAAGAAAAGGAGTCCCTACCATGGGCAAGATTCCAGATGGAAAGGGGCAGGAGTCAGAGAGACACACAAATCCAGATATCTGGCTATCAGACTTGCTGTATTCTCCATCTCCTAGCATACTGCCTGGAACACTGGAATGGACAGATGGATTCATGCATGCATGCAGTCATGCATGCCTGGGCCATCATGTCTAAATACTAGCTTCTATGCAGCTTCCATGCAGAGCCTCACACAAACAAGTCTAATCCAATGTTACAACTGCTGAGGGACCAGCTGGATACCTGGAAGAAGACCCAGAAAGAAGGATGGGGATACTTCTTAAGCCTGCCTGGTGCCAGAGAGAACACCAAGAGTCTGATGCAAAAGTATGCCTGGTGCTGGTGTTTTGTGTCAGTTTGTCCTTGTGGCAGTTTGACCAGCCAGCCATTTTCCTTCCCTTATGCCTGATGACCCAGACTCTGACAAACATGACCAAGAGGGCAAGGCTTCTACGGAGCCCATTTTAAAAGGCCTCATTGTGAGGATCTCTCCAGCAGCCAAAATTGAAGATTACTTAAGAAAGATGTTCACTGGGAAATCACTTCAAACTTGTACAGAACTTCTGACTGTTCCGGCAACTGCTAGCCGTTGCTCTGTAGTCAGGACTGGGAAGCAGCAGCAGCGCCATCTTGTGGCACTTTTGAGAACACCACGGGTCTGTATCCATCCCTTCAGCTGTCCGATGTGTACAGTGCTTTCTGAAAATTCACAATTTTATCTTAATAAGGATATCTGTTGGGCTGCTTAGCAATCTGGTCCACTCACTTTTCAACCTTTATAAAAAAATTTTAAATGTAAAAATCAATGCCCCAATTCAGAGTGGTTTCAACACTGTGTAACCTTGATATTTTCAAAAAACTCAGATTCAGGCAGATCTAGTGGCATGCACCTATAATCCCAGCACTTGAAAAACTGAGGAAGGAGGATTGCTATTAATTTGACGCCATCCAGAACTAACTAACTAACAAGATCCTGTCTCAAAAATAATTCTATTAAACAGAAAACAAAAATTCCACTTTCCTGAGAAAATACACGCTGCTTTCCCTGGCGTATGTGGTGGCACAGGTCCAGACTAGAGAAAGGTCACAGTTTACAAGTCATCCACTGTCTGCCCATGGAGACAAGTGGTGCCTGTTTGCCTCTATTGATTACCACCTTATTTTTGAGACACGATCTCTCACCGAGCCTGGAAGTCGATAGTTCAACAAGACTGGTCACCTAGCAAGTCCCTGGAGACCTCTTACATCATCCCCTCTACATGCGTGCTTCACCACTCATGGATCTTTACCTGGGTGCTGGGGATCTGCTCAGGTCGCCATTCTTATACAGAGAGCTGAACTCTTTCCCCAGACTCCAAGATGGCTTTTTTTTTTTTTTTTAAAACTAAGTGGTGCGTTCATTCATTTAATAAATATTAATGGAGAGGCCATTATATCCCAGGCCCTGTAGATGCTGGATATACAGGAAAAGAAAAACGAGCATGACCACTATCTGCTATGGCACTTATAGTCCAACCGAAGAGACATTATAAACCAAGAGATTATTGAAATGCTAATGCCAAAGAGAAAGTGCCAGTACTGACATAGATATGATGAGTCAAGGAGCAAGATGTGCTACAAGGGGCAATAAGGCTATTATAAAATACTAAACTAAAAACTATGCCTGAATTCTCTCCCAGGAAACCCAAAGAACATGGGTACCCAAGACACTGTACTGACGAGCTTGATGGGAGCTGATTGCTGCAAACGATAGTTTGCCTTTACCTCTCTCCATACTGAGTCTTTATCTGGGTCCTTTACACCTCCCATCCCCACCCCCACCCCTAGCCCCCATGCAACACTGGGAACACGCACTACACTCGCATTTACATTGACACATACACACGCACAATTGATTTCTCGTGTCTTTGTGCTGAAGAGGAATTAAATTATGTACTGGCGGCGAGAACTGCAGCCTGATGGAGCCCTGCTCAGGGCGGGAAGAGCGGAAAGGCTCTTTAAAGAAAACCTTATCTCTGACGTTCAGACGAACTGAATCAGTACTGAAGCAACTGAGACTGCCCGTGGGCAGTGAGTTTCCAGCCTGAGTCTGCCCACAGAAGGGAGGATGGAGTCAGAGCTCAGCACAGCTGGGAGACTTCATAGGTGCAGAAATTCAGACTTGAAAGGAGCCTTCGAGTTCACCTCCTCCTGATGTTTAAAGAAGGCTGATGGAAGACATGTGATCTTGGTACCAGCCAGATGTAGAGCCTAACCCCAGCCTCAGCGTGAATCGCCAAATTCACTTCTCTGAGCCATTTCACCACGTGTGAAATGAAATTAAGAATCTCCATGTTGCAAGGAGCCTTTGGGTCTGTTCTGTCCCCCAAGAATAGACTCCTACCTGAGAATCACGCTCCCTCTCCCGGCATATCCAGAAGTAACTTTCACCAGATATGATCAGCTTGTTCTTTTCGAAAAACAATGACTCAAAAAAAATTAGGATTTTTATTTACGTTACTGTTATAAAATATAAACTTTTTAGCATGCTTACTTTTCATACAGAAATAATCACTGAATAAATTGACAGAGACAGCTCATTTTTACAGAAAAAAATTAGCCATCTAGTAAATATGCAAGAAATAATAAAAAAAAAAAACCATTAGGCAAATAGCACCATATATAATTGTTGTAAGCAAGGTATTTCCTAAATTATGAGAGGAGAAATAGTAACTTGGCCAGAGAAGACTGGTCAACCTCATATTTACCCACTGACACCCTACACAAAAAGACAGACCTGTAATAAGCTGCCTGAAGAAGAGCATGACTGTACCCTGTGATGTCGATAGAAATGAATAATCTCCATCTGATCACAAGGGAATACCTGGCAGGCCCAGATTGAGGGTCATTCTACATAAAGATTGGTCTATAATCTTCAAAAACACAAAGGTCATGAATGGGGGTGGAAATGAGAAACTCAAGACTACACAAGATTAGGAAGATAGGTAACAGGGAGGGAAAACCACACTGGATCTCTAGTCAGAAAAGAAAACCATTAGTGGGAAAAGCAGCAGCATTCAAATCATGTCTGTAGCTAATAACAGTATGATTGGGTTGGTTCCACTCTGCTATTAGTTATGAAAAGAACTTATATAGCACTTGGGAGGCAGAGGCAGGTGGATTTCTGAGTGCGAGGCCAGCCTGGTCTACAGAGTGAGTTCCAGGACAGCCAGGGCTATACAGAGAAATACAGAGAAACCCTGTCTCAAAAAACCAAAAAAAAAAAAAAAAAAAAAAAAGAACTTAAATAAACAATAAAGAAGGCACGATGTAGCCGTATCCTTCCCAAAGCCCTGCATCCTACACAGAACCACTGTTAACAGCTTGGTGTGGGGGCACGGGGCGGAGGGTATTAAGTGTACCACAGTATGTCATAAAGGTTAGAGGACAAACTTGGGTCTCGATGCTCGTCTCTTACCAGTTCTAGACAGGGGCTCCTATTTACTGCTGTGTACTCCATGCTAGCTGGCCCGGAAGCTTCCAGGACTCCTCCAACTTCTGTCTCCCATCTTGAAACAGGAGCACTAGGATCACGCATGTGCAATACCGTGTCAGGTTTTATGTGTGTTCTGGGGATCCAAACAGAGTTCCTTGCACTTGCATGGTAAGTACTTCACCCACTGAGCCCCAGCCCCAGTTTGGTGTGTTTTACATGTATATAAAAGCAAATACATATATTTAAATGAATTAAATATGTAAACAACTATGTTTATAGCTATACGTAACTATGTATTTTTAGATACATAGACTATACACAGCTCTCATTCAACAACCATTGTCATACACATTTAACAATGTGTCTTGGAAAGTTTCCCCTATATACCCACCTCATTATTTGGGGGCTATATGGCATTCTGCTATTATGACATACAATGAATTTAGTCAGTCAAGATTTGTCTCCAATTTTCCATATTTTAAAAGCATTTCTTTTTCTTTCTAAAATTAAGTATGTTGTACATGTATATGTATGTAAGCATGTGTGTGTGTGTGTGTGTGTGTGTGTGTGTGTTCCTATAGAATAGACTCTTAGGAAAACCAGGGGGGATTAAATTTAAGCAGGAAATAAAAATTTAAATGCAATCACAGTTATACTTATAGTGAACAAAGTTGGCCAATAAGGTAGAACAGAAATGATGGTTCATAAGAAAGCACAGCGTTTCTCCATGGTCTCCAGTGGGTCATTAGCACTGATGGAAGCTAAACTCAGTAATGACATAGCCCTACTATGAGTTCTGCATCAAAAAGAACTGAAGCTTCAAGCCCACAGCTATGGGTAGGCCCCATCTTGAAAACAATGGCCCAGCTATAGGAAAGCCTACATCTAGGTGACTGCAACCCAAGTCAACATCTTGAGTACAGCCTCCAGAGGGACGATAGAGCTACCCGGAACCACCCAGCTATACCACCACAGGTCCCTGGCAACTGGAAACAATGGCAACACTAAACACTTTTGTTTTAATCCACTAAGTCTTACGCTAAGTAGTTACAGCAATAGACACCCAGTATATTTTCTAAGGTTCATTTACTTCATCTCTAAGTTAAGGGTGACCTGGCCTGCAGGGAATTCAGCGTGGTCCTAGGGAAAGGGGACTGATGGATGAAAGAACGAGACAAGAAACATGGGGTACCTGGGAGCAAGACAGAATCCCTCCGTTCAAACTCCGAAGTTTACTTCGGAACAGTAGCTTAAGAATACAGGCAGGTGAACCCTTAGCCAGACTAGCCAGAGGGCACAGAGGCAGTATCCAAATTAACAAAATTAGAAATGAAAAGGGAGACATAACAACAGATTCTGAGGAAATTCAAAAAATTCATCAGACCCTACTACAAAAGCCTATACTCAACAAAACTGCAAAATCTGGATGAAATGGACAATTTTCTAGACAAATATCAAATACCAAAGTTAAGTCAGGATCAGACAAACCATCTAAATAGTCCCATAATGCCTAAAGAAATAGAAGCAGTCATTAAAAGTCTCCCAACCAAAAAAAGCCCAGGACCAGATGGGTTCACTACAGAATTCTATCAGACCTTCAAAGAAGATCTAATACCAATACTCTTCAATCTATTTCACAAAATAGAAACAGAAGGAACACTACCCAATTCCTTCTATGAGGCCACAATTACCCTGATACCAAAACCTCACAAAGACCCAACAAAGAAAGAAAACTTCAGACCAATTTCCCTTATGAATATCGATGCAAAAATACTCAATAAAATTCTCGCAAACCGAATCCAAGAACACATCATCATGATCAGGTAGGCTTCATCCCACGGATGCAGGGATGGTTCAATACCTGGAAATCCATCAATGTAATCCACTACATAAATAAACTAAAAGAAAAAAACCATATGGTCATTTTATTAGATGCTGAAAAAGCATTTGACAAAATTCAACATCCCTTCATGATAAAAGTCTTGGAAAGATCAGGAATTCAAGGCCCATACCTAAACATAGTAAAAGCAATATACAGCAAACCAGTAGCCAACATCAAACTAAATGGAGAGAAACCAAAGCAATCCCACTAAAATCAGGGACTAGACAAGGCTGCCCTCTCTCTCCCTATCTATTCGATATAGTAATTGAAGTTCTAGCTAGAGCAACTAGACAACAAAAGAAGGTCAAAGGGATACAAATTGGAAAGGAAGAAATCAAAATATCACTATTTGCAGATGATATGATTGTATACTTAAGTGACCGGAAAAACTCCACCAGAGAACTGCTGCAGCTGATAAACAACTTCAGCAAAGTGGCCAGATATAAAATTAACTCAAACAAATCAGTAGCCTTCCTATACTCAAAGGATAAACAGGCTGGAAAGAAATTAGGGA
>CM052701.1:17058058-17118336 GCA_028551405.1 Uromys caudimaculatus
CACTATGTTCATAGCAGCCATATTTATAATAGCCAGAAGCTGGAAACAACCCAGATGTCCCTCATCAGAGGAATGGATACAGAAAATGTGGTACATTTACACAATGGAGTACTACTCAGCTATTAAAAACAATGACTTAATGAAATTTGCAGGCAAATGGATGGAACTTGAAAATATCCTGAGCGAGGTAACTCAGTCATGAAAGAACGAACATGGTATGTACTCACTGATAAGCGGATATTAGCCCAAAAGTTTGGAATACCCAAGTTTCACTTTACAGTAAGTGCTGGACTGAGAGTGAGGTCCCAGTGGGAGGAGTTGGAGAAGGAACTGAAGGAGCTGAGGGAGTTTGCAGCCCCATGGAGGGAGCAACAGTGTCAACTGGCCCAACCTCCCCCTAGTCCTCCTGGAGGCTGGACCACCAACCAAAGAATACACATCGAGGGACCTATGGCTTGGACCACATATGTGGCAGAGGAGGCCCTTGTTGGCCATCAGGGGGGGGAGAGGCCCTTGGGCCTGAGGATGTTAGAGGCCCCAGTAAAGGGGAATGTCAAGGTGGGAATATGGGAGTGGGTGGGTGGGTGGGTTGGAGGTAGAATACCCTCATAGAGGCAGGGGAGGGGGAGGGGGGAGGGGGTTTCTAAAGAGGACGCCTAGAAACGGGGAAACATTGGAAATGTAAATAAAGTATCAAAAAGTAAAAATAAAAATAAAAAAAATAAAAAAGAATACTGGCAGACGGGAAAGTTAGACATGCCCAAGGCTAACCCACTACTGTAACCGGTTTACAGGAAATACCAGACATTCTTTCAATCTCTGGGACCTGAGACCTTAAACACCCTGTCCTTTCTAACCTTGCACCTTAACTGACTATTGTGCTTCACAGAACAGCGGTAATTTCAGGTTTGGCTCCCGACAAAGGGTAATAATAAAAATGGCCTATTCTCAGAGGAAAATAGAGAAGGCCTGCCACCTGTATGGCCCACAAGCACCAGTACCTTTCCTCTCTCTCCTGGGGCTGGAGGTTGTAACGGCTGGCAGGCCTGACTAAACAGAGAGAACGTTCTGAGTTGTTATGTCTTTGACCTTTCCACTTAAAAAAACATGTCAAATCTGCTTCTAATTCATTTTCAGACACATTATTCTGGGAATGAAGCAGGGAGGGGACCTGTTGTAATGTGTCCCCTGCTCTTTTGTGTGACGAGATTACAAAGGCAAACTGTCCTCTGGCCCCTGGTTTTCAGAGAGCTGCTAAGCCTCTCACTGAGTGGTCAGGGGTGGCTAGTGTAGACAGCCAAGGAAAGATGATGCATTGGTGACAGGACAGGTGACATATGACAGGTGTCAGAACAGGTGACATATGACAGTACAGACAGCCATATACGAAAATAAACTATTCATCTTTCTCAGCAAAGATGTGTCCCTCATGGAAAGACTGAGCCCAGTGGCAGTTAGGGTGAGAGAGACCAAGAACCTTAGAATTTCCAAGCCTTATCCTATGGTCCCCTAGCACCTAGCCCAGTGAATCCTGAGGCCAAGGGGACTACTCCCTCCCAGTAGTGCTGCCCTGTGGACCAAGCCTTTGGAGACCCTCGGAGAATATTCAACCAATGTAAACAGGATCACTCTCCTTTACATTAAAATCACCTACAATATTTTCACCTCCATGTATCAGAAAAACCAATTAAAGTTGGCCTAAAACTCATGAAAAGGGAGAAGGTATATGTTCCAATTAGACACAGAAATATTTTGAGATGGGGAGATGGCTCTCCCTTACAAAACCATACAGAAAATGTGTTAGCTTTGGAGTCTGGCGCTCCAATAGTTGATGACCACAGCGACCTTTACCTTCCAAGCCTCAGCTTCCTTCACCTAAGCCCAAGAGACAAAGAGTCATGAGCAGTGCGTGTGCAAATTAAACTGCTAGAATCAGGATGTCAAGAGCAACTGGCTCCCCTAAGCTGGAGAACACCAGAACGTCCTGCGACTTGGGGAGGAGATGGGAGCTTGCGTATCCAGCTCTGTAGCCAAGAGCCTTGTGTTGGAGAAAGGCTGTGTGGGCTGAGAATAACAACCTAGAAGCTCGGGATAGAAGAGGGATGGAAGGCGGCAAAGTGAGAGTATAGAGGACAGAGGGGTCAAAATGAAGATGGAACGAAGAACTGCACCCCAGAGAGACCCCAGCCTGAGACCTGGGCTGCCTGTAGCGTCAGCTAGTCTCACAGAGCGGCTCTTCCTACTCCAACAGAGCATTCCAGCTCTTGGCAAACCCTGAGCCATTGTCCCTCCTCCGGAAGCCATGAGACCATGCTCACTCCGGGTGGTGTGGAAAGCCCCTCTCTGCCCTGCCATTTCCAAAACTTTCCTCCCTTTTTCCGTTGAGCCCATGTTTTTTTGGGTTGGTTTTTGTTTTTTAACCCTTCCTGTAAAGGTTTTCAGTTGAACAATGAGTACTGGGTCTGTTACAGGGATCTCAGAAGCCACATCCCAAAGGCAGCAAGAAGAAAGGAATTATGGGGGAACTGGGAACCTGGCGAGTCCCAGCTGAGAACTCCACAGTGTCCCAGGAACAACCCAGCTGAGGCAGATGTGTGCTGTGAGACTGAGCAGCAGGCAACACTCTCCCCCTGCTGTGGGTTTTGGAGGCACACAATATGCTTGATTGAAAAGCTCCATCAGAAGCTTAATTTTCCCAACATTTAAGAATTAAATCAAAAATGTCCCCATTTCTGGTTCTCTGTGATTATGTCCTTTGTGTCCTGTTTACTATTTAATAACAACTGTTCTAAAAATTACAGCCTATGTCATCTGTGCCCAAACTCCTTCTGAAAAAGCAAGGAAAGGAGAAAGAGGGAAAAAATTAAAACTAGGTAAGTCTAGTGCAGACCTGTTCCACAGATTTTTATCTGTTCTTTGAGCTCATCTTCACAACTCTAAATGGAAGCTCTAGCTGTAGCATTCCTCTTATTAATATGGGGCTCAGAGGGGTAAAAAAGACTTCTGCAGGGTCACACAGGAGAACCTGGAGAGGCTGAGAATAAACTCAGTGGTTGATCTCCTGCCTGGCATGTATAAGGCCCTGAGCTTAACAACCAGCACAATGGCAACAAAGCGGAGTCCTGGATTAGAACTGTCTGGTAATTTGGGCTCCAAACCTAACATCCTCTTCTGGTTCTCGTTAATGTCTCCTACTCAGATTCTGACCCACTCCTCCCAATCGTGTGTGTGTGTGTGTGTGTGTGTGTGTGTGTGTGTGTGTGTGTGTGAGAGAGAGAGAGAGAGAGAGAGAGAGAGAGAGAAAGAGAGAGAGAGAGAGAGAGAGATCGCCCTCCCCTCCAGCTCCCCCCACCCAACCACTCAGTGCTAAGGACCTTTCCTCTAGCAGGCAGCTCTCCTGTGTTGAAGCACGACTGCAGAAAGTTCTTGTCTATCTGGCAGGGACCCTAAGGAGATTCTGAGCCTCAGTGTAACCCAGGGGATAGCAGGAGGAACCTCAGCTTTTTCTGCCTGCAGAGGGGCAGCCAAATGGCCTGGGAAGCAGGATTTTGGTATACATGGTCCCCTACTTAGGACCAGGAATGATGAAGCTGAGACAAGATTTAAATATGTGGTATCCTAGAACTTGACTCTCTAGGTGTACAGCTTAGAGGCAGGAAGCCTCCCAGAGTCTTTGGTATGCTCTATCTGATAGATCCTAGAAAGGATGCTTTATTTCCAGCCAGAATTTCAGTCCATTGAATGAGACCAGTGTTGCTTCCCACAGGGGTGGAGGTGAACTGATGAGAGGTTTTACTAAAGTATTTATGAATTCTTTCCTGCCATGTGTCCACAGCCACCCTGATACAATGTTCTGTGACGGGACCTGAGGTTAGCACACAGAAAGAAGATGAACACAGGGTTCTTTGCCTGTTTTCCTTACAGTACAAAGTACAGTGAAAGTATAAAGGTGTATTTTCCATAGTTCAGGCTTCTTATGGCCACAGACACTGACACCTAAGATATAGTAGGAGAGGTTACCTACTGCCACAGCAGGTTCATAGTTCATAGTTCATAGCATGCCACACACAAAACACAAGCACACACACACACACACACTGTAACCTGTTTGTACCTCCTTGGGGACACAGGAAACCTTCAATCAAAGAGTGGGGAAAAAAGAGACCAAAAACCTGAGCTTGGAGTCAGAATTACAGGCACAAACTCAGGCTAGATCACCCACCTTGTTCTGGGGCTTGACGTCATGAAGCACCCTCACCATGCTCTGACCAGAACGCACCAGTCAGAAACTGTCTGCTGCCCCCTCGGCTTTGGTGAACCCTGCTTACGAGGGCCAACCCATTGTTGAAGCCTCAGCACTTCCTTAGCTGGCGGGTCCTAGCCCAACTCTGATCATACCAGCGGCAACTACAGGCACTGTGGTGCCCATTCTGAAAGGAAGTGACAAAACTAATATTCCCTTTCTACAAGCTCAATACAAGTTCTGTGCATAGAGAGAGATGACCTGAACCTTCTGGGTGACCTTAGGCAAGACTCTTGCTCCTCCCCGTGTATTTAGTCATTCACTGAAAGAGACAGACATCTGCTGGGACCACTTGGAGTCCCACCCCAGGAGACATTCAGGAAGCGAGTAGACCCTGTTCCTTCCTACATGGCATGGTAGCTACATCTTGCTTTGGTTCCCTTATTTCCAACTTAAAAATCAAATTGACTGCTTTTGTAACCCTATAGTGGGAATTCAGAGAAAATGTGTGTGTGTGTGTGTGTGTGTGTGTGTGTGTGTGTGTGTGTGTGTGTGTGTGTGATGTATCTTCCAACTTGAAAAGCATGGGGGCTGGAGAGGTAGCTCAGCAGTTAAGAGCATTTGCTCTTGCAGAAGACCTGGGCTCAATTCCCAATGCCCATGTGACAGCTCACAACCAATTTGTTCACTAGAGCCCCAAACTGGAAACAACATAGACATATATCAGCAGGTAAATGGTAACTGTGTGTGTGGAATACCCATACAATGGAGCACTGCTCAGAGTGCGGGGGACTTCCAAAGAGCCAAATGTGAAGCCACAGACTTGGAATCCTAGTTCTCAGGAGACTGAGGCAGAGACATCATAAGTTCAAGGCCAGCCTAGGTAATCAGTAAGGCTTTGTGAGAAAGGGAAGGGAAAATGCTGATACTGATAGCATAGAAGGATCTAAAAATAATAATGCTAAAGAGAAAAACATCCAGACAAGAAAAGAATACATGATATGTAATTTCATTTGTATACAATTCTAAGAAAACATGAACTAGTCTGCAATGACAGAAAACAAAACTGTGGCTGCCCGGGAATGGCAAGTGTAGGCAGGAAACTTTCAGATGTGACCATGTTATAGGCTGAATTATGTCCTCCCACGATGCATATGTGGAAGCCCTAGCCTCCAGCGCTGTAGCCTGTTTGGAGATGTGGCAGGTAGAGAGAAAACCAAAGTAAAGTGGGGTCACTGGGGTAAGCTTCAATCCAGTATGGCCATGTCTTTATAAGGGATGAATAGAACTCAGACATGCAAACAAGGAACTTGGCGTAATGACAAAGTCTGGGCAAAGGGGGCTGTCTGCAAGTCACACAAGAATCCAGTACTGACTATAAGCTAATGCTGGACTTCTGGCCTCTAGAACTGTGGGAAAAGTTCTTTCTACTACTTAAACCAGTCTCTCTTGTTAGGGCAGCCCTGGCAATCCAGCATATGATAATTTCAAGGGTACATATATGTCCAAATCATTACACTGTGCAAAGTAATATGTCGCACCGCCTCGAGGGGAGAAACGCAGGCATGGACGGGTCCCCTGGCTCCGGTTCCGGGAGCGCAAGTGAAAGAACGCTGGCTGCTTTTGGTATTTTTCCCTCAGCGCCCGATTCCAGTAGCGTGATCTCTGTGAGACCCGTGCGGGTGCGCGCACGTGCTGAATTGAGTCAGGTCCAGGCGGCTAGAGATGGGGCGAGCCTCGGACACTCACCAGTCCCGGGCCAATGTTGTGGCCATCCCCGCCCAGGCGCCGCCCAAGCCGGCCAGGCCACTGCCGCTGCCGGCCGGCTACTTGGCCTCAGCGCAGGGAAGGAGCCCGGATGGAGACTAGCCTCGGGCGCTCTCCAGCTCCGTTGTGCTCAGAGCACTCACCACCCCACGCCAAGTCTTTACCATAGTGCGCTTCCTGTGGTACCTGCCGCTGTGAGGAGCACTCCACCACTGTAGAGTGGGTCTCCTCCAGGGCCCAAGTGTTACAGCCCCTTAGGCAAAGTTCTCCGACGCCAAAATAGTTTTCACCTTTATTCCTTCTGGATGGCGGGCAGCGTGGACAGGGCAGGCAGGTGGAGAAGGAGGAGAGAGAGAGAGCTACTCAGGTCAGGGTGCTCTATTTATATTGTTCAGGGAGGGGACAGAGGCTTGGTAGCCGATACTTTCCATTGACCCAGCTTGGGGACCTTTTGGTACCTCATTTGCTTTGCCCAGGACTCAGGGTTGCTTTCTATGTGACAAGTCTCACACGCCAGGCCTCTCTCTATACAGGGGTTGTAAAGACTGTGACCGATTTTACAGGAGTCTTCCAGGAGCATTGGCTAAAAACATGGTCTAGTCCCTTGTGAAAAATATCACGGGGTCTCCCAGAATTTTTTTTGCCTGAGCTCAACCGGATGTCAGATTGCCTGTCACAGATCACTGCCCCGCAGTAATATATGAAGTTTATTTTATGACAGTTAGGCTGTTCATAAAACTCACTATTAGGGCCGGAGGTGCTGCTCAGTTGGCAGATTCTAACATGCAGGAAGCCCAGGGTTTGATCCTTTGCACTGGAAAAGCCAAGATAGTGTCACACACCTACAATCCTGGCATTTAGGAGGTGGTGGCAGGAAGATAAGGAGCTCAATATCGAATATCAGCTATATATCGAATTTGAGGGCAACCTGGGCTACAATGAGACCCTGCCTCAAAGAAAGAAAATATGAAGAGAGAATAGTGTTTACTGTCAAACATGAGAACATAAATTTAATCTCTAAGATTTGCATGGTGGAAGGAGAACAGACTCCCTTAAGTTATCCTCTGACCCCTACATGTGCACACACACACACACAAATAAATAAATAAATGAGTAAATAAATGTAATGGAAATATGAAGGAGAAAAAGATGAAAAGAAAACCAACTACTATCACTTAGTCTCATCCCCAGCTGTGTCCCAGCAGGAAGGACCTGACACTGGAATACTATCTAAAGATATGCCCAACACCATGCAGTCTATGGCAGAGCCTCCTGCCTTTTGCCAAGACTCAACCTTGATCCCAGTGGGTATCCATTCCTTCGCTTCCTCTTCCTGGAAGTCTACCTTAGAAAAATAGGCTTTTCAAAGCACCTAGCTGCGCCTAGCCAGGCACAATGACATGCTCACCTGCACTGACTGGGAGACCTAATTGCCTCCTAGTTCCGTGCAGAGCCAGCTGAGACTTAATCATTCCACTCACATCAAAATATTTACTCCAAATAGTCATTACCACCTGGAAGGGGCTTGCAGGGAGCTAGGAAGGACTGGTGGAGAAGCCGCAGGGTTTGGTACACCCAGTAAGGGAAGCAGGATATTTGCAGAAGCTCCTATCCCTTAGCCAATGCTCAACTCTTCCCCAAGAGATTTCTTGAGTTAAGTGTTTTCACTTTAATACTTTAAGACCTGAATCATCTGATTCTGCCTGGTGCAGGTGCTGGAGCTTAGGAACGTACAGGAGATGATTTGCATGAAGTGATTGGAATTTGCATCGTGTGGAAAATTTGCATGCAGTAAATAGCTAAAGGGAGAATAAAATGATGGCCCAGAAATGGCCTAAAATAATGCACTAATTTGTAGCCACAGCGTTATCTGAATGCTTCTCTGGAGAGTGAATGGCTGCCTTCAAAAAAGGAAGCCATACAGCTGCCAGCACCACCACCTTACCCTGAAAGTCTGATAGGATTAAGACTATAGGACAGAAGCTGGGTGAGGTAGTACATGTCTATAATCCCAGCTCTCAAGAGGCTGGGGTGGAGCATCATTTACATCCAGGAGATCAAGACCAGCCTGAGCAACATAGCAATACCTAATCTCACAAGGAACCAGAGCAATAAGACCAGAGGATGGTCAGTACCAGCCTGAGCTACACAGAGAGACTCTGTCTCAAGAGAGCAAGGGCTGGATGCAGCTCGGGAGTGGTTCAATCCATCCCAGGTGCTGATAAGTAAACAGGTAAGTAATTCAATAAATAATAAGACTGAAGAACAATTCTAGCACAATATTAAAAAACAGCATTTCTGAGAAAAGGAAACAGAGGCTGAGGTGAAAGGGGAGCTTACATTTTATACCATATCTTCTCATACTATTTCAAGATTACATGCATTAGTTGATAAAATAATAAAAGCACATAATATTAAGTACAGATAAATTATTAAATTGTAATAAATATTTCATTGAAATATTTATAACACTTAATTTCATATGTGTTGGATTAAATTTTAATTAACAATTATTGAATATTATTGCTATGGATTATGTTACTGCAGTGGATTAATATTAATTATTTCTTTGGGCTGGCATACCATTCCCAAGGCTCCTGACTCTGACTTTCTTAGAAGGTCTGTCCCCCATACCCTTGGCTCCAAGGAGAATGGAAAATGGAAAATCATAGAGGCTGAGTTCATCATTTTGGTCTTCTCTGGAAGCAACAGTGTTGCCCGGACACATTCATGAGCCAACTCAGCCTAGGCTATGAAGCTCAGCTGAGGTGCTAGGAAGGTGGCATTATTATTCTAGGAGATGGAATCCTAACTCTGGCCATGGGAGAAAGCTCCCAAACGTTTATCCTTGACGCCTGAGTTTGTAGTGGAATGTAACTGCCATTGCCACTGCTATGTGTTCAGTCTCCTGGGGCTGATACAGAGCACTTCCTCCCCAGCATGGCCACCTGCAGACTGGCATGAGCAAGCAGGGAACGTGTCAAAAGCAATAGACTTTCCCAAATATGTTCAAAGTCTAACCTCTTGAACCCATAAATAATATCTTATAGGGCAAGAGGGACTTTGGAGATTAAGGGAAGGATCACAAAATCAGATTGCTTTGGATTCTCCGTGAGCTCACTGTGATCACTACAAAACTGAGAGGAGGGCTGCAGGAAGAGTTAGAAGAGGAAGCATGTGCCAAAGGAAGCAGTGATAGGGCTGAAGATGTTATGCTAGTGCTTCTGAAGATAAAAGAGCCAAAGGTTGTGTGATGGCTATTCCCAGTTGTCAACTTGACTCTATCTGGAATGAACTACAATCCAGAAATAGAGGGCACACCTGTGATCCAGATCTTAAGACTGGAAGTCACAGGTTGTTGGTCCAGATCTTGAGGCACAGTGACCATGAAAAGCTTAGGCCCAGGCAAGGTGGTACATGCCTTTAATCCCAGGAGACAGAGGCAAGCAAATCTCTGAGTTCAAGGCCAGCCTAGGACAGCAAGTTCTAAGTAAAGAACAGCTTAGGTCCAATTGTAGTGGTACACACCTTTAGTCTGGGCCACACCTTCTACTGAAGGCCTACATAAGGACAATGGAAGAAGGAAGACTTTCTACTTCTCTGCCTGTTTTCACTTACTTGCCAGCACATCTGTTGGAACCTACTTCTTCAGGATTCCAGCTTATACAGAAGTCCAGCTGAAACAACTAGCCTCATGAGACTTAGCAACTACTAGATTCTTGGACTTCCCATTCACAGCTGCCCATTGTTGGGTTAGTTGGACTACAAATTGGAAGTCATTCCAATAATTTCCCTTAATATAGAGAGTATTCCATAAGTTCTGTGACTCTAGAGAATTCCGACTAATACAGGTTGGTACTCCAGGTGATAAAAAAAAGATGAGCTGACATATTCTCCTCTATAGACTCTTAAGGAAATAGAAGCCATTACAATCTGAAGACAGCCCCACCCATTTATATTTGAAACTCTAACCTCCAAACTGGTAGTGGGGGACAGAGTAGGACCTTGGAGGGTGGTCAGATCTGAGAGCTCCACCCTCATAAATGGGATTGGGTTCTTTTACAAAACCAGTGGGAGTTGTTTACCTTTCCAGACGTGAGAACACATGTAGAAGGTACCACCTTTGAAGTAAAGAGTAGGCTCTCACCAGACACTCAACCTTCTGGCCTCTTAACCTTGTATTTCCTGGCCTCCAATGCCATAAGTATTACCTTTATGTTGCCTGCAAATGGCCTATTCAAGATCAAGAATGGGCCTCCAGATAAGAGGACTGAGCTCCTGGTCACACCTTAAGCTTAAACTTCATCTACCTTCTCCCTTTGCCTTTTCTCTACTCCATCAGAGGTGGTGCCCCAGAGCTGAGGACCATTTCCCAGTGTGACTAAATGACCTCCTGGTCTATGGTATGGTCTTTCTGGATATATCTCACCAGTTCTGAGGACATCAGACCTGGATTAGAGAGATAGCTTGGCCAGGATGTCCATAAAAAATGAAAGCAGTCCTACAAAGCCTTTCTGACATTATTCAGACATGAATCTGCCCACCTTTTAAGCTACCATTTCCCATGATACACTTTGTCACAAATCCTTAATCACCCTCCCATAGTATCTGATCTTCACGCAGCGATCTTACATAGTCTTTTTTTCTAACATACTTAAGATTAAAAGTAACTTTTTGGTAAGTATTTGCATTGCAGCGTCATATTTGTTATCACAAGAATTCTGTGAAGAAAAATTTGTAACATGGGACTCTGCATAGTCTTGAGCCTATTATTTCTATCCCCTCTCACTTGTAATTCTCAAGAATTGTGAGTCTGGGAATGTTTCTCAATGGTAGCATGCTTCTCTAGTATGTATGAGGTACAGGGTTCAATTCAGCATCAAAAGAAAATAAAAGAAGATTGACTGTGGAAAGTGCTAGAATGAAGCACACACTAGATTGTGGGAGAACTGGCTCAGACAACTGGAGTTGTGTCCAATTCCTCACAACAAACTTAATGTATTTCAATGCCTAGCAAAATATTGTTGTCCTGGAGTATAAAACCCAGAATGAGCTAATTTTGGGGGTTTCTTCAGTTTCAAATTAAGTGAGGCATATGCAGTAGAGGTTCCATCTCCCTTGCTTGAACAGCTTTCCTGAATCTTAGGGGGCCTCCTGGCAATGACACTCTCTCTACATTTAGATAACCAACCCACTTTTAAAATAACTTGAATATCTAGGTATTCTGTCTTCCTGAACTCAACTGGTAACCAGTACACAGTGAACCTCTCCCTTGAGGTCACTGAGGGTCATTCATCAAAGACCAATGAGCAGTCAATGAGTAGTGGTACCCATGGTCTTAATTACTATATACCTCCTACAGTGGCTGGGACATTACTTTTCTTGTTGCTCTAATGAAATTCCTAACCAAGGCAACTTTAGGATGGAAGGGGTTCTTCTGGCTCACAGTTTGAAGAGATATAATTCATCATGCCTGTGGTGGCTGGTCTCATTTTGTCCACATCAAGAAGTAGAGAGAGATGAATGTGGCTACTCACCTGGCTTTCCTGCTCATGTTTCCCATTTGACTTAGTATGGCTACACGGCCCACACTTAAGCTAGGTTTTTCCTCCCTAGTTAAACCTCTGTCAAATATCCTTACAGACATTCCCAGAGGTGTATCTCCTAGGCAATTCCAAAATGAATCAAGTTGACAATGAAGATAAACCATAATAGCCTGCAACAAAGAAAGGAATTAACTGAATCAGAGGACAGTTAAGTCCAAAGG
Source organism: Uromys caudimaculatus (assembly GCA_028551405.1). Taxonomy (NCBI): domain Eukaryota; kingdom Metazoa; phylum Chordata; class Mammalia; order Rodentia; family Muridae; genus Uromys; species Uromys caudimaculatus. The sequence continues at coordinate 17,069,836 of CM052701.1, forward strand.
CTTCACTGCTGTAGGTCTAAAGCAGGTGTGAGGTATATCAGCAGGTGCAGGAGCCACAGGGTTGTCATCTGTCAGCAATAGGAGGTGGGGCTGGCAACCAGGGCTGAGGTTACAAGCAGTCAAACTCTGGGCTTCAGCAGCCACATCCCATTTCCCCAAGATCATCACAGAACCCCTGCTCTCTGCCTCACAAGTCATCAATTCTGACTCTGGCATCCAGCCATCAGAGTGACTTGACACCATTTTGGAGATTTTTATGTGAAACTAAATTTAGGCAGCAAGACAGATGAAAAACACCCCACTTTCCTGGAAGGTGTATGCTTTGCCTCTCTTCTGTGAGATTAGAAATGTATTTCAAAGCTTCTGTGAAATTTAGAAACCAAAGTCTGGACCTGAAGAAATGCTGGTTGTTCAGGTCTCTGTATTAAAAGCAATCAGAGCTGCACTGGTCATTTTTAGTGTTACCATAACAGGATGACTAATATAATAAATTTAAAGAGGAAATCTTTATTTGAGGTCACTGTTTCAGAGAGTTCAACCTACAGAGTCTTTGCCCCATGTTCTTGAGCAGGACTTCATGGCAGGGCGAAGAAGTGGTGGGGAATGGAAGCAAAGATCACTACAGGGAAGAGCCAGGGACCCCTCTCCCGCAGTGACTCACCTCTTCCATCTAGGTCCCACTTCACAAAGTTTCCAGCATCTCCCTAATAGTGCCACCAGCTGGAGTCTTTGGCTTTTATTGTGATAAAACACCATGACCAAAAACAGCTAAGGAAAACAGGGTTAATTTCTTCTTACAGCTTCTAGGCCACCATCCAGAAAAGACAGGGCAGAAACTCAGCTAAGGCAGAGGCCATGAAGCTGCTTACTGACTTGCTTCTCCTGGCTTGCTCAACCTGCTTCCTTATATCACCTAGGACCAGCAAGGTGGAGTAGCACCTACTACAGTGAGCTGGGCCCTCCTACATCAGTCATCAATCAAGAAAATACCCCACAGGCAGCCTACAGGCCAACCTGGTGGGGGCTTTTTCTCAGTTGAGGTCCTCTCTTCCCAAATGACTCTAGCTTGTATCAAGTTGAAACTAGTCAGCACATAAACCTTACAATAGTCAAGCCTTTGGGAAGGAGAAATGTAATACCAAATAAGAAATGTAATATCCAAATAAGAATAGCAAGATTTGGAGGGGTTTTTTTCCAAGAAAAAAATTAATTGTTTTATTTATGTGTATGAGTGTTTTGCCTATAATTTTAACATGTGGACCATGTGCGTGCCTGATACCCCTGAGGTCAGAAGATCAGATCAGATCCTTGGAACTGGAGTTACAGATAATTGTGAGCTACCATGTGGGTGCTAGAAACCAAACACAGTCCTCTACCAAAGCAACAAGTGCTTTTAACTGCTGAGCAATCTCTCCAAGCCTGAGTTTGGAGGATTTGACAATGCTGGACTGGAGAGATGGCTCAGTGGTTAAAGTACTTGCCCTGTAAGAGCTAAGACCAGAATTCAGATCTTAGAAACCTATGTGAATGCTAGGTGGGCATAGCAACATACCTATAAGTCCAGCCTGGAAAGGCAGAGACAGGGATCCTCAGAACAAGCTCTCTAGCAAGGCTAGCCTTATTGACAAGCTCTGGGTGTGACTAGTCAATCCTTCCTCAGTGAATAAGGCAGAAAAATAATCAAAGATGATTCTCAGCATCAATCTCTGGTCTTTACATGAATGAGTACAAATTTACCTTCACACACACACACTCACACACACACACACACACACACAGAGTGGGCAGTGAAGAAAAACCATGTTGAAACAACAGTCCAATCATTGGAACGTAAAAGCAGTCCAGATCATAAATGTGCCCAAGAAGGTGGGAAAATTCTGCTAATTAATGTCTAAGTCTACCATGACCAGATAGCCTCTGGGCTCTGCGCAATATGGGAGACTCCCTCCATTAGCAGAGCTTCTCCTTCTCTGACCTTAACTGGGGAATTCTAAGCCCCCACACATGCCTCTACCTGAGGAATGTCATGTAGCCTCAATTAGATTACAGGATCAATTTCCTTTCTCCAGATAAGAACCTGCTCAGCCAGCACCAATGCTTCCCCAAGCTAAAGAGGCATTTAGATACCTAAGCTCTCAGCCAATGACCTTGGCCCATCCTGGATGTTCCTACACTCAATCGCCCCAAACTTGATCTTCCTTCTGATAGCAGGTCCCAGTGTGGTCATTCACCATAAGTATTCACAGGGCTTCCGAACCACCTGCTACAGTGGCTACGGCACAGTAGTGGCTTAGGCTGAAGGAAGAGAAGGAGAAAATGAACTCAATGGATGGATGTTGCTATTCTTGGAGATAAGAACCCGGAGGAGACCCGCTATTTGTCTCTGCTCTCTCTGCCCTTGTCGACTGACGATCCAAGAGAGCGGGGAGAGCCACACAAGGGTTTCTTCTGGATCAAGCTTCCCATAACTATAACTTGAACATAGTAGCAAATTCTCTAAGAGTACTTACTTTGACTGCATGATGTGTCCATAGTCCAGGAAAACTACAGAGGTGAGCCCAAGATCAAAAGTGTTCAACCTTAACCCCAGTAACCTTTCACAAACCAGAGCCTAATTGTTGGAGGAAAGCCAGCTCTGCCCTCCTCCAAACAGCAGTATATCTATTGAAAACTCAACTTTTTAATAGTTTAATTTCTATGCATTGTAGCTTTGGAGAATAATTTCAAGTTGGGAGATTCAATTTTTTTTTATGCAAATTGGCTTTGACTTGGAAAGAACTGAGACCGGGTTCTGGGGAGTGGCCTCCAATCTTAATGACATCATTTGCATATCAATGGCCCCTCACTTCATTTGCTGCCTTGGCCACCCTCAGAGCTTAGATGGCTCCAGACATAACAGGAAAATGGAAGAAATGTTGGCTGCTCTTCCTTTTTATAATGTTTAAATAGAGGAAGTGCTTTGAAATAAAATTTTTCTTGTGGACTTTTGAAGTCAGACTGAGTAGATAAAATAGATCTTTTTTTTTTTTCGTTATCAAACTTACCAAGTCTCTAAGAGAGTACAGAATAAATTCTTTTTTTATTATTATTTTTTAATGATTTCTTTAACAGCTATGTGTGCTTGCATACCCTTTGGAATTCTTACTAAGCCTCTTGAAGACCATCTATATGGCCCCAAATATTTACTGAAGGCTGACTTCAGTGCTTCCTGTGCTCTGTTTGGGCACTAGCCAAAGGAGGAGCACGAAGTCCTTGTCCTTCAGAGCTTGTGTATCTTAATAAAGCCTTACACAATGGCAGGCATATAAAGTGTAATAAATGTTAGGAGTAAAATAATAGGGTGTTCTGAGGATGTACAAGAGGCAGGGTTCCCAGAGGAAAGGACTAATGTGCACAGCTGTGAAGGACGATCACATACCCAGAGAGAGAACAAGTGTGTGTACATGCTTACCTACACACATACATCTCAGGATGCTGTTTGGCATTTAAGATACTGAAGGGGGTTAGGAAGCCGGCAGTGAAGGTGGTAGGGAGAATAACAGTATACAGAGTTGCTGTAGATAGAGACCAGGAGCCTTGGTGGAGATTTTGAGCCTTCTGAAAGAACACAAGACTCCATTGAACTCTTCTGGAAATTGGCAATGGTTAAGTCAGCTGTACATTTATAAGATACCTTGAAGAAGGGATCCTGTGTGGTTGCTGCTAGGGGAGAGAGAGTAGGAGAGTAAAAAGGAGAGATGGAGAGAGAGAACACGAGGGGGGAAGAGAGCCAAATAGTCCTTCAGCCAATAGTCTTATTAATACAACCTAGAGCAGCAGAAAAGGGGGGATGGGCACACCTGGGAGTTTCAGCCCTGCAATTCTAAGCAAGGTATCATCTACTTTAAAGATCTGGAGGGAAGTCTTCCAGAAAGCAGGCTTAGTTAACATATAACATATACTACATGGTCAAGGTAGAAAAGCAAGGCATAAATTACTTAGGCTATGAGATAGGGAGTCCCTGTTTCTCTGAGTAGAGCAGTGGACTTGGTTTATGTACAAATCAGATTACATGTTAATAGTCAGGCTGTCAACAGGATGACTGGGGTCTTGTCCTCTTTGTAGCCCTCTATGCTTAGGGCCTGGTTACCTGGCGTGGAGAAGGAGGAGTCTGGGTTCTCTAACACACAAGGATCTGGATTAGGTGGCTATGGTACAGTAGTGGCTTAGAGTAAAGGAAGAGAAAATGAAAATGAATGGATTTTGTTGCTATTCAGATGGCCAAAAGAGCAGGACCAAGTGCCAGACTGGCTAGTAGGAGGAGAAAGAGAAGCAAATTTTAAGAATACTACCCAGGTTTCTGGATCATAGAACTGAATGGATGGTGCTGCTATTCATGGAGGAACCCTGGAGGAAAACCAGACTGAGTGGGAACCGGGATGGAGACTTGGAAGCTCAGCATTGGATGTGGTATGCAGAAAGAACCTTTGAAATATCTTTGAGATTTTATTTTTTAAGTTGTTAAATGTCTGGGCACAGGGGAAGTGATGGTTCTAGACCCTAAATGTGTTCTCAAAGTATTTGTGTGTGTGTGTGTGTGTGTGTGTGTGTGTGTGTGTGTGTGTGTGTGTGTGTGTGTAGGTCAGAGGGCAACCCTGGGTGTTTTCCTTAATTGCTCTCTATCTTAGTTTTGAGACCAATCACTGATTCTGGAGCTTACCAGTTAGGCCAAACCAGCAAGCCCTGAGAATACCCATGTTTCCACCTCCCCAATGCATGATTTACAAGTGTGTGCCACTATGTCTGACTTTTTATATGGGGCTAGAGAAGCAAACCTAGATCCTCTTTCTTACAAAGCAAGCAGTTTACTGAATGAGCCATCTCCTCAGCTGCACAGACATAAGATTACAAAATATTTCTTTAAATAAAAATTGTTTAAATCTTCATCAAACACGATGGTTGCAGGGGAGGAGCGTACAGCTCAGTAGTTCAGTACTTGCCTGACAAGTTCACACCTCTGAGTTCACTCCAGTACTGCAAAAACAAAACTAGGAGCTACAGGAGGTAGGCCTAGAACATCTGAACCAAAACAATCCACTTTAGGACTAGTGTCTCGACTCCATGCCAGCAGTACCAGTCTATGTGTATCGAGAACTTAAAGACTCAAATGCAGCGTCTTAACGGTTCCTATTTCAAAGACATTCGGAGTTTGCACATTTTCTGCCCAGGGTCAGCAACAAACAATAAATATGCAGTTGTGTAGGAGATTGGGAAATAGAGGAAAGTAATTTACATTTGTTGCCCAATATGTATTTCTTCCCCAAATCAATTTAATAAGCCAAATTCTCACTGTAATCACACCCTATACTACTCCAATCAAATCAGAGGCTTCTAGCTCTCCAACCCAAACAGGAGGAAAGTCAGGATTTCATGATCAGTGTGGAAAAAAAAAAAATCACTGTATAATTGCAAATTAGAACCATAATCATCATGCTGCCCCCGGAGCCTTCCTCGTCACCAGGCTGTGAACCAAAATGACTCCCTGTAAATGTATCTGCCAGAGAAGAGAGCCAAAGCATTGATAGAGAGCTGCCTCGTGCACAGACTCAACTGGGAGAACAGAAAGAATATTCAGGAGAAAATGAAGAAGGGGAAAAAGAGAGAGAGATGTTATGCAAACAGAGTTCCTAAAAGCAGCAATATTCGTTCTGCAATGAGCTTGTTTTTAAATGTGGAAGTGACATATGTATATAGTTGGTTTCCTGGGAAGGGGTTGTTTGAGTAATAAACATTAAATGGTAAGAAGGGTGTAATACTGTAGAAGGAGTGACATTCAAACTACTTGATGGCTGCTGCAAGAAGGACACAGACCGATGCAGAGACTCCAGCCACTCCACTGAACCAAAAAGGCCCCCAAGTACTAACAAGCAGCAGCCAGGATATACAACAAAGAGGTCTCTCACCAGACTCCCAGATGGATCTCCCAGAAGTATCAACTATTAATTTCTTAGGGCTCCTTCCAAACGTGTTTTGGGCACCAACCAGTATGTGTGTAGGTTTCTATGTTCCCTCTGGGGCTAATGTCTTATTTTTGAAAACACCATCCTATTCTATAGAATCTCCCCCCCCTTTAACAATATGTCTGCTATGGTCTGGATGTGTTGGCCTGAAAGCTCAGATATTGGAAATCTAATCCCTAAATTCATATGTTGGTGGATTTGGAAGTAAAGTCTTTGGGGAAATTACTAGGATTAGACAAAATCATGAAGGTAGACCCTTCAGAACATCCTTAGGGGATTTACTAGAAGAGATGGGGGCAAGAGAAATGGTTCAGTGGTAAGGGCACTTACTGTACAAGCAGGGACCAGAGTTCAGAGACGAGCATCCTGAGCATCCACGTAAAAATATCTCTCCCCCCACCTCTCTCTCTCTCTCTCTCTCTCTCTCTCTCTCTCTCTCTCTCTCACACACACACACACACACACACACACACACACACACACACATCACTTCATATTTAAAAATTGAAATGAGACAAACAGATTTAAAATAAACTAACATTTCCAAAAGATACTGGGCATCAGTGGCTCAGTGGTCTGGATATAAGACCAGAGAGCCCACCTATAGGAATAAATGGGGTGTCTCTGTCTCTCCTATCAGTATAACATGGAACACCCTAGTGTCTGACCCACAGGAAATCTAAGTCTTGTTTTTGTAGATGTTGTTAGGCATTCTATGTAGATCTTGAAAGACCTGACCCCTTATGAGGAAAGTTAGACCCCTAGCACACTTGGAGCCAGAAACAGAAATAGGACTGAAATTGCATGCTTGGCCAAACCCCACCTGGCTGCATTCTTTTCCCTAAGAAACAGATGACCTTGGCCCAGCCCCAGGGCCAGAGGCACAATGTTCCAGGAACTAGCTAACAACAAAAATGTTTGTGCACTGCCTTGTGACTAACTTAGAATATTCTGTACTTCCCCATAATGCAAATTCTTTCCGGTCCCCACTCCTTGCTTTGTGGTTTTTTCCTTTAAATACCCCTGACTTCAGCTGCTCGGGGTCGAACTCCTCTGCCCCTGTGTGGGACACGAGCTCGGTCCCAGTGCACTGGTTCCCCAAATAAACCTCGTGTGTTTGCAGCAAGAACGGTCTTTCGTGAGTTCTTGGGGGATCGCACCATCCCAAGACTTGAGTGAGGGTCTCCCCAGCTCAGGGGTCTTTCAATCTGTGAGGGAAACTCTGGAGCACACACATTTCTAGGGCTTGATTTGAATGACTTCACAGAAGAAAAAAATTGATTAGACCAGGATATCCTAAGAAAATATATCACTCTCCCAGAATGTAGATTTCTATGACAATGCACTGTTTCGAGAGAAAAGAAAGAAGCAATTAAAAGAAATGGGGCACATAGGGGTTCAGAGAATGAAGAACAAAGGACCAAAGGATGGGGGATGTAGCTTTGGGATATGGTGCTTGCATATAGAAGTATTACAAGGCCCTGGGTTTGATTACCAGTACCATAAGTTACCAGAACAGCAGAAATCAGAGCCATGTACTTTGTGGACAGAGGTATTTTTCAACAAACACTAAGAAAATAGATCACTGATTCAGAAGTAGAAACCAAGGAAGGGAAGCCTCACGGCCAAGTTCAAAGTGCCAAGAAGGAATAAGTAGAGAACACAGGCACATCGAGGGTTCCGTGGGGAACGCAGAACACCAGTGAGTGTTGCTTCAGGATAGCAGTGCAGAAGACTGCAGTGGATTGAGGGATTGAGAAATGAGAGTGTTAGACTATGCTCAGCGGTTAAGAGCACTGACTGCTCTTCCAGAGGTCCTGAGTTCAATTCCCAGCAACCACATGGTGGCTCACAACCATCTGTAATGGGATCTGGTGCCCTCTTCTGGTGTGTCTGAAGACAGCGACAGTGTACTCATATGTACATAAAATAAATAAATAAATCTAAAAAAAAATAGAATATGGGGAGTAGTCCCAGACAAATCACACCAGACTGCAGGTCTCACATGAGAGGTTTTATTGGCAGAGGCAGCCTGGGGGGGGGGAGGGATGAGAAGAGGAAGGGGGGAGGGGAGGGGGAGGGGAGGGGCAGGGGAGGGGGAGGAGGAGAAGGGTGGGTGCCATGGAAACAGATCGTCATGTCTCATCGCTGGGTCCTAGAGGTGACTGTAAAGACCCTTCTAGTTGTCCAGGGATGCGCCTGATGCTAACCTTCCTCTCTTTTTCTTATCATCACACTGATGGTGAAGCAGGAATAGGGGTGTCGGATCTCTTAAACTGTTCCTGCTGTCTAGGGACATCATCAGTCTTGGGGTATAGCTGACCCCCACCATCCGGGCTCATTTGATAGTCATTTGCACCAGGTTCCTCTGTGGACAGAGGTTGGTAATCCTATAAAAGGAACTGATTAGTTGTTTGGTTAGAAATTCTTTTTAATTTGTCACTGGAGGAATGTAGAGATGAGGTTAATGAGTCAGGGGGCAGATAGTAAAGCCAGAAACATGAGGAGAGGTTAGGAAAGGCAGTATCCACTTCTATATAAGGTTTTCAAAACCCCAGGAATTAGAGGCCTCATGCTGTTCCCTGCATTTCTGGATGTCTGATTGTAGCTGCTGGACTTTGTTTCTCACTATTCCGGACTCATTGATGTAGAAGTAGCATTCTTCTTGAAGGAAAAGGCAAAGACCACCTTCTATCGCTATAAGAACATCTAGTCCCTGTTGGTTCTGTAGCACCACTGCTGCCAGGGAATTGATCTTTGGAGGGAGAGCATGGTTTGGGTCACCTCCTGAAGACCATTGTCAAGCTGGGAAGAGAACTGATTGTATAAGGTTAGGGAGGTAGTCAGCCCTGCTGTTCTGGTACCAACACCTATAGTTATTCCTGCAACAACCAGTATGGCACGATTTGAACTCCGCTCTTGTTATGCTGGGCAGGTATTGTGTCTACAACTGGGATCGGTAGTGGCTCTTTTCCACGGATTATTCCTATTTCAGGGAAAAGGAACATCAACACGCAAACTCCTGGCCAGCTTGGCTAATTTCTAGAGAGGGACTGCAGAGAAGAATATCATCTAAGTAATGGACAATCTTAGATTTAAGGAGGAAAGTAAGACAGAAGCCAGGGCCTGACCAAATAGGTGTGGGCTGTCCCATAACCCCTGAGGTAGAACAGTCCAGGTGAGTTGGGCTGAAAAAAGGGTGTCAGGGTCAGTCCAGGTAAACGCAAAGATGTTCTGTGACTGGGCGTCTAGAAGGATAGAGAAGAATGCGTCTTTGAGATCTAGGACCGAGAAATGAGAAGTCCCCAAGGGGATAGTGGAAAGAAGAGTAGAAGGGTTAGCCACAAGAAGATGGAGAGGAACCACTGCAGAGTTAATGCACCTGAGGTCTTGAACCAGGCGATGGGTTCCATTAGGTTTCTTAACTGCTAGTGTAGGGGGGTTAAAAGGGAAGAGGTAGGATAGAGGAGTTTTTTCCTTAGGAGGTCAGAGATGACAGCCTTAAGTCCCCTGAGGCTCTGGAGAGAGAGCAGGTATTGAGCTTGGGTGATGTACCTGGTAGAGTCCAGTAACTGGTTGACAACAGGAGAATGATGTTTAGCAACAGAGGGGTTCTGGACGTCTCCTGGCTCAGGGTCTACCTGAGAGGCTGGCAAAGGAAACAACATGTTAGAGTTAGTAGGTTGGGTGGCTAGGAGGAGGAGGAGGAGAGGGGCTGCTGGCAAGTTTGGGATTAGGCAAATGCGAGGAGCAAAAGAAATAGAGGCTCCAACTTAGCTAGAAGATCCCTTCCCAATAAGGGGACGACAGGACACACTGGCACTACCAAAAAGGAATAGTGAGAGGAACATCCCTAAAAATGCAACTAAGTGGTGGGGTCTGGTGAGGTTGGTAAGGCTGTTCCCATACCCTGACAAAAGGGAAATGAGGAGAGATAGGTCCCCAAAACTCCATCAGGACCAAGTAAGTGGCCCCCAGTGTCCAAGAGAAAAGAGATGGGCCACCCAGATGCCATGATGACTACCCAGGGCTCCCTGTTGGTAATGGACGTGGTCACGTTAAAGGAGCTCTGGGCCTTTCAGTCGTCCATGGCCAAGCCTGGGAGATCAGCTGGAGTGATGTCCCTCTGTCCTGAGCAGCATGAGGCAATCAACAGTCCAATGTACCTCCCGATGTACACTTTGGGCATGGCCTTGATGGTTTGCAGGGGTCAGAGCAAGCCTTCACCCAGTGACCTGGTTGACCACATTTGTAGCAGGAATCTAATGGTTCCCAAGCCTTAGAAGGCCAGGAAGCCCAGGCAGTGGCTGGGGCTGGTCGCACAGCCTTTGCCAACATACAACATTTTTTTCTGTGGGCCTTTTCATCTCTCTGATGGTATACTTTAAAGGCCAGCACCAAGACTTCTGGCTTTGGAGTTAGGGGCCCCCTCTCTAAGCATCTAAGTTTGGCCTTAATGTCGGGGTAGCTTTGGGAAAAGAAGTAGGTCATCAGGAGTTGCTTACCTTCTGCATTTTTCAGGGTCTAAATTAATATATTGTAATAGGGCCTTTGTAAGGTACTCTAAAAATTGAGACAGGTTTTCTTGTTTATCCTGGATGACCTCTTTGAGTTTTTCAAAATTTACTGGTTTTAGGAGAGCCCTACAGAGACTGGCCAGGAGGCATGTTGCAAATCAGTCTCTGGCTAGAATATCACATAGGGAATTATAATTTCATTGAGTATCCTGGTCGGGTAGCGTCTCAGACCCAATCGGATATGCTGAGTCTGTCTGATGAATCTCATCTGCATGTATCCTAGCCTGTTCCCAAACTCATCTGGGCTCATCAGGGAGTAAATTATTACTGAGAAGCATATGTATATCATAGAAAGTCAAGCTATAAGATTGAGTGATATACTAAAATTCATTAATAAAGGCAAAAGGGTTGGAGGAATAAGATCCCAGTCTTTGTTCTATTTGTGAAAGTTCATTTATCAAGAAGGGGACATGTACTCTAATTAGACCATCTACCCCAGCTACTTCCTTCAAAGGAAGGACTGACACTGGGTTAGGCTGAGTAGGGAAAGAGGTAGGGAAGTTGACTGCAGATTTTAGAGCAAGTGGGGGGGAGGGGCTGAAAGTAGGTGCCAGCATAGGGCAACTGGAGCAGCCTGTAGCTGGCACAAGATGGGGAGGGGTCTGGAGAAGTTGAAAGAGGAGGCTCTGGGGAAGTCTGGCAAGAAGAGGAAGATGAGGAGGCTGGGGAAGTAGGAGAGATCATAGAGGCAGGTTGGCATCGGTAAGGGGGAGGCTCATTAGCTGGATCGAGGGCAGTACAAGTTTCATCTGGTTGAGGTTTCATAGCTAGAAGGAGTGGAGTTGGGGGATCAGAAGAGCAAACAGAAGGTTTGGAGCAAAGATAGATGAAAGCTTAGACATAGAGGACCTCCTTCCATTTACTGGACCGCTGGTAGCGTGTATGAAAATCCTTTAGAACAGTAGGATCAAAAGGGCCATTACATGGACACTTGGAGTCGTTATCTAATGAGTACTGTGAGGCCAGACCTGATTGCAAAGGTGGACAAGTTTGGATGCCTTTAAAACAGGCACTAGCTCTACGGATTTTCCAGGAGGCTTCCCAGTGGGGAGCCAGGAGGTGTGGTTAAAGACAAGATACTCATTGGGTGAGAGAGATTAAAGTATTCTTACTGGCATCCTGAGAACAAATTAATAATGATAGATTAATCTTACCATGGCCCCAGTGGTAGATCAAGGAAATATTGGAACAAGCAGCCAGTCTAGGTTACCAAGTCGTCATGCAGAAGCTAATGACTGAGAGCTGCAGGCCTGACGCCTGAGCTGTGTGCCCAGGGCCCATGGGAGAATGGTTTACCAGCAGCATGGCACGAGAAAGAAATCGAGAGAAAAAAAATAAACTTCCCAGACAGAGAGGGGGAGAGGGTTCACCCTAGGGTAGAAGTCCTAAAATGAGGAGTCAGCTAGAAGACCGGCCATACAGACCGTGGATAAATCTAGCCCTTAGACCCATAGAGGGTGGCCAGTCCTCTTCTGGTTCTAGGGGCCCTGTCTGACCACTGGGACAAAAAGCTTACCAATCTACCAATGTTCGCATGGTGTTTAGCAATCCAGTGGCTGGAAAGTGATCCTGTGTAGCAGGCAGACTTGTCCAGATGAGGTTCGGCCCGTGTGGCTTAACCCATGTGGCAGCGGCCACTCCACGTGGTGGTAGTTTTCTCACCCCATGCAGCAGCAGAGCTGCAAACCTGTCCGGACCTACACATCAGGAGCCACAAACGAGTGGGTCCGAGAACTGGCTGTAAAGATACTTCTAGCTGTCCAGCGATGCACCTGATGCTAACAGGGAGGAATGAGGAAATGGAGCCATTGGATGTGTGTGACTCAGACAGACTCAGGGCAGCCGGAAAGGAAGAGAGAAAAAGGGAGAGAAGAGGAACTTGAGTGATATAGGAACATGTACTTAAAGATCCTTATCCAACATTTTTGTGCACAGGTCACTTGTTCTCAAGGCTAGAAGTTGCTCAAATCAGATGTAGTAACACACGTAGAAACTGACAACATGACCACTCCATGGCATGGTTAAGGAGAAAGTTTTTTTATTGTAGATATAAGAGAGAGAACATCCAGAGGCATCTGGAAGAGTCCAGATTAAAGAAAGGAAGAAATAGGCTGAACATGACCAGAAGACTGGACTTGAGAGAAGCAGATGGGGGAGGGGGAGGGAGAGGGAGAGAAATGTAGAGACAGGGAGAGAGCAGAAGGGGAGAGACAAAGAGAGAATGAGCATATCAAAAATAGGGTTATAAGTAGTTAGTTGTAAGGAAGGAAATTAGTGAGCTGGAGAGAGGGGGGCGGGAAGGGGGGAGGGGAAGGGGGCAGGGGAAGGGGGGGAAGGGGAGAAGAGCTGGGATACCAGTTTGGACTTTGAAATGTGTAACCAGTACTTGTAGTTCTGAGGGAGCCTGGAGGCCAACACGGGCTTTGGTATGCTAATAGGCACCACTGGTAGCCATTTAATCCTTCTGCCACTGATAAGGGAAAAAGCCTCCTTTGCTTAGAAGGGAACTGACTTCACAAGTTCCTGGGGAATGCTTTTATCTATCCACCAGAAGTCCTCCTATAGTCCAGGACTGCCTTCGGAGTTTGGGGGATCAGAGCTTCCTTGGACCTAACAGCACACGCCTGTAATCCCAGCATGTGGGAGGTGGAGGTAAAAAGACGATCACTTTGAGATCATTTACAGCTAACACAGCACATTTAAGGTCATGAATACACGAAACCCTACCTCAAAAACCCAGAAGGAAGATGTGCAAAACAGCTCAACAGGTAAGGACACCTGCCACCAAGTCCGACAACCAGAGTTTGATCCCTGGAACCCCCTTGGCTGAAGTTGGGAACCAGACTCCGACAAGTTCTCCTCTGACCTCCACACACATATATGTCATATGCTATGGTAAACACGCACTCACACATGTGCACACACACATACACAGACACCTGAGCACACACACTAAATACACACACACACACACACACACACACACACACACATATATATACACATACATACATACATACATATTTCATCTAAAAATCTGAGGAAAAAGAGAAGGATGAGGAAGAAGAAAAAGAGATGAAGAGAAAGCTGTAAAGAGAAAAAGGTACTTAGTTTCCTTTACCAACTTTTGCTGAATCCTGGTTCCCTGAATTTTGCATAAATTATCCATGGTAATAGGACTCTGTACTCATACTGTTTGCAAGATGTGTGCTCTGGGTATGATAATGACAATAGCCACCACTTATTGAGAGCACATTTATGCAAAGCTAAGAGCTTTACATAAATTATCTCATTTAATCCCCACAACAACCCTGCCAGGTAGACCTTATTATTTTCTTCAATTTGGAAATGCTGAAACCTGAGACACAGACTGCTTAATTAGCCCATTACAGTCATCCAGCAATAAGTGACTGACCGTGTCAACAATCAAAACCCAGGTTCACCTCATCCAACACCCATGCTCCTAACTATGAAAGCTGAAGCCCCACAAGGTAGACACTGTTTATCACAGCCATCAAGGTCATGAGGAAAGCTTTCAAAAATGCAAATCCCCTTTCCCACATAAGACATACTCACTTTTTTTTTTAAATGAAAACTGGGACCTAAAGTCTATAAACTCCATGAAACATTCCTACATCCACAGAAGTGTTCTTAGGGAGTATTGCTATTTGAGCTCTCTGTCATTGGTTTTCACCCATGTTGGGATTCATAGTCTTTACTAATGATAAAGCTTCCTGGGTGTTAGCATTCTATCTAAACTCACCCCACAGTTACCTGGCAACAGCCAGGTATGCTCCTCCCCACAGTTGCCAGGCAACAGTCAGGTGGACCTGGCCCACTATAAAAGGGGCTGCTTGCCCCTCTTCTCTCTCTTATCTCTTTCTCTTTCCTCTCTTACATCTCTTATCTCTTACCTCTCCCCATTCCCTTCCCCCCTCTCTCCACGAGGTCATGGCTGGCCTCCACTCCCCTACTCTGCCTTTCTCTGCCTCTACTACCCTCTTAAGTCCCCTCCCCATGCCCTAAATAAACTCTATTCTATACTATACCTTCAAGTGTGTCTGGTTCCTCAGGGGGAAGGGATGCCTGGGCTTGGGCCTACTGAGGCACACCCTTCCCCCACACCTCCCTCCCTATACCTCTATACACCCATATAACATATATATCTCTCTATATATTTTTATAAACACATCACTGGGGCCTTAAGAAGACCTAGTAGATGAGAATGGTATACTGAGTCTGTGTATACTGAGCAAGTTCCCCGGGCAAGTCTTATCTCCTTTGTGAGCTGCCCCTAAAAATATCCCAGTTGCTGCCCTGGGCTCTCTTTTGATTCTAACAATTATTCTACAATTCATAAAATGGATATTAATGTGCCTATCTGCAAGAGCTCTTATGAAAGTTAGATCCTGCACCAAGTAAGTGTACATTTGCCTGAATCAAAACAAGGTAACAGTGGATGACCACAAAATGTTCAAAGGAAAGTAGTCTTGAACCAGGTTGAGGCCCCTAATCATTAGACTAGAAGACCCTTGCGCTTGTGTGTCCCTCCCGTCCATCAGTAATATAAAGCCTCTTGGTACAAAATGGCTACTGAATCTGCAGCTACTGAATACAGTTTTGAGTAAGAAAAGAGAAGTGAAGTTGTACATCCCAGCCAAGTCAGATTCCATTAAAGTTTTTGGAAGGTTCTTAAAACACTATCTGCTTCTATTGCCTTAACCAGAACTTTATCAAAGGTTAAACCTAGAAACCAAACTCTCTTAGCTCTGTATACTTGCCTCCTCATAGGGCAAGGAGTGTGTCCTTCAGACAGACCATAGAGACTGAGTCAGGGTATGCCACTGATTCTACTTTACCACCAAAATATTTCTGTTACAATAAAATCCGGTTTAAAGGAGCACTAAAGAATAGAAAGGCTACTGCAGGACATTGCAGATCACACTCTGAACCCTGAGATTGTAATGTTTGCTGGAAAAACCTATTTCTAGTTATGGTGTGGCTCAGCCCTTACTACACACCTTTAATTCATCTGGCTGGAATAAGGCCATGTCCTTAGCACTCAACTTTAATCCCAAACAATGAAGGTAAAGTTAGTGTGTAGAAGGAAGCACCCATGTTTGAAAGTGATGTCTAATTGAGTGGCAGACAAAGTGATGAATCAGAGAAAGATTTGACAGAATAGGATATGCCTATCTCTCACAAGAAGAGAAAAGAAAGGGAATCTAATTAAGAAAACAGTGCAGAAGGAGAAAAGGAAGAGAGAGGAAGCAGTTTTACCAGGAAAGTTTTACAGAGACAGGTTGAAGAGAGAACAAGCTAGACACAGGTAAAGACAGAATGAGCAAGAAAATGAAAAGGAGCCAGAAGATTAGAACAGATTGCTAGAGTTAGTTTGAGTTCAAGCAGAGCAATTGCAGAAAGAGAAGCAAGATTGAATCAGTCAGCTTGGAGAGGTGTTTGATCCAAAACAGCTGAGTTGAATCAGCCAGCCAGAGATCAGAAAGAGCTAGGAAGAGGTAAGCTTATTCAGCAGCAAGTTTCAGAGGCTGAAAACATTCTAGGCCTAGATAAGATTACACAGAGGCCAGAAGCTTCCAGGACTAGGCCTAGGTTAGCAAACAGAGGCAGAAAAACAAGACAATTAACTCAGGAAAATAAAAAGTTACATTTACAGGCAACTAAGTTGGTAAAATGCATGCCTTGGGCTGGGCAGTGCTGGCGCAAGCCTTTAATCCCAGCACTTGGGAGGCAGAGGCAGGTGGATTTCTGAGTTCAAGGCCAGCCTGGTCTACAGAGTGAGTTCCAGGGCAGCCAGGACTACACAGAGAAACCCTGTCTTAAAAAAAAAAAAAATGTATGACTTGCAAGCAAGAAGACCTAAGTTTGATCCTAGGACCCATATAATTGGGCATAATAATGCATGCTTGTAATTCCTGTCTTGGGAAAGTAGAGATGGGTTGATTCCCAGAGCCTGCTGACCAGCCAACCTGGCCTACTAGGTAAGTTTTAGCACACTGATGGCTTATCTTGTGAAGCACTACCTTATAAGCATGAGGACCAGAGTTTGAATGCCCAGAATCCATGTAAAACCCAGGCAGGAATGACAACACTTAGGAGACAAAGTAAATTCCCAGAGCAAAATGGCTAGCCAGACTAGCCAAAACTATGAGCTTGGGGTTCCTAAAGAGACTCTGCCTCGATGTATTAGGTGGAGAGCAGTTGAGAAAGGTGACCCTTGATATCAACTTTGGAGCTCAACACATATGCATGTGCACCACACATACAGACACATATGCAACCACAACAGACACACATACATGTGCAAAATCAAGATAGACAACTTTGATGAAAGTTGTCGTCAAAGTCAAACAGAACTGTTACTAATAGCAAATTTCAAGTGACTTTCAACAAAAACCAAAAACAATAACAAAAAAGGGAGGTAAGGGGGAAGCAGTAAGGCAGACTGAGAACAAATTGGACAAAATAAACCTAGCAGTCCAAGCAACTATTTTTCTCATATTGGAAAAAACGATGACTAGAAATCACTTGCCATGATGGCCTAAGAACATGAAGCTAAAGCTCAGCAATAACCCACCCCCCAAAAAACTAATAAAGATCCCCGAAGAGAAAACTGTAGAGAGAAGATGTAGTCACATCAAAAGGGAGAAGTGACCATGTAAGATACAAATGATCCAAGAAACTCAACCAAACATGTACATCTGACATGTGCTAAAAGCTTAATAAGCCATAGTTACCAGATAAATGAATGGCTCACCCAAGATTACAGCTCACCATCCATCCAAAAGTTTCCAAGAGGCCCACTCTGTTCCAGGCTTGGCACTAGATACCACAGGTGTTGCAGTAAGCATGACATTTGAAGTCTTTGCCCTGCTGTATCAGTAATAACTGCAACAAAAGAAACCTGAAGAAAACAACTTAAAAGGGGGAAAGTTTATTTTGGCTCAAAGTGGCAGAGTTTTTGTTACACAGTCACTTGGATCTCATTTCTCAACTGTAGTGAGGCAGAGTATCATGGCAGAGAGCAAGCATTGAAATTGGTTCCCATGATCTCAGAGAGTTCCTTCTTCTTAGACTTAACCCAGACCCTGAGAAAGGAAATGTTACTGTTGAAAAATACAGTCATGCACACAGATAACAGCGAGTTTACTATATCCTGAAATATCGGTGTTTTGAGCCTGTAAAAGCTAATTTTCCTAGTTCTTGCTCACATGCAGCACTATAATGTTAGTACATGGAAGAATGGAGGAGAATGGTGGTCAGTAGAGACCAGGAAAGACAGATGGGAAACTCTTAAAAAAACTCCAAAGAGGAGAGATAGACAACTGGTCGACCTCCTTATTCAACTACTGCAGGTGGACACAAATTCTAGCATCATGTCATAGGCTTGCATAGGAAACAGTATAAGAAATAGCTCCCATAATGTCATTGCTGCCTTCATATCAATGGACTCACATGAAAAAACTCCCCTCTAATCTCGGGTTAGGAAAAATTATGATTTCTTTGATTTATTACTTTGTTTGTCTAAATAATATCTAGAATTCTGTAACTGCTGACATTTACCTCTTTGGCTGTTCAAGATTGGACCCAAACATGAACTGGCATAGATCTCCTTGGGTTAATGCTGTGCTGTAGTTATTTTTCCTCGTCCTCTATTTTTGCCAACTCTTTCTACTTTTTATCTTATTCTTTGTATATTCCGTACATTTGTAATTTCTATCAAAGCGCCAGTAGATCACACACATAAACTTCTTGCTCCAACTACTAACAGCCTGCAGTACACATGCCATCTAGTGGTGAGAAAGAGCAACTGACAGGATAGAAACTTTTTTTGTTTTGGGGTGTTTGTTTGTTTTGTTTTTTCTCCCCCTTGTGTTTTCTGGAATGAGGAATGTGCTGGCTGTGGTGTTTTTTGCCCTACCTGGATAGAAACTGTGGATAAGTAAGAAGACTTCCTAGTTTGGGCAATCCTGGACCCTTGAGCACCCAAGGCATATGGGCTAGACAGATAGCCCCAGAGGCTTACAGCTCAAAGCCTTGAAGGTTGCATGCCTATTGCCCAAGCTTTAGAAGACATAAAGTTATGGTTCTGGATGGACAAATTGGAGGCTTACTACTCTGGGCTTTAGAGCCACTTGGCAGCTATTATAATCCTTGGCTTCCAACAGCAGTAAATAGAACAGTAGTGTCTGCTAGTTATAGTATCTGGATGGGTCTTGAGTGTTGGGAGTCTCAGCTCCTACAGTAGTGTGTTACAGCTCTCCAGTCAAGGGGTCGGGACCCTTAGCCCATGAGGGTTGACAGTTACCTAGAACCCTTAGTACCCGCATTAAAAAAAAAAAAAAAAAGCTGGGTCTATTGGCATTCACTTATAATTCAGTATTGGGAACAGAGGCAGAGGCAAAGGTAGAAGCAGAGGCAGGTAGATCCCTGTAGCTCACTGGTCAGCCAGCCTAACCAAAGAGGTGAGTTCCAGGTCAGTACAAGGCTCTGTCTCAAAAGAAAAAGTGTCCTGAGGAATGACATAGAAATTGACTTCTGACATAAACACACACACACACACACACGAAAAAATAATTCAAGAGAAGCATTTAATGGGCCCAATATTCCAACAGTAGGAGCAACACAAGAGACCTTCTCTCAGCTGTCTAGCATAGTGACTGGAGCAGCCTGCAAATGTAGTCAGAAAGGAGTGGGGCAGTAAGAGTGTTCACATCAACCACAGCACAGTCCTTCAAGGATTGCAAACACAAGCTTTCATTTGTATGCAGAACTGACACGATGGATGCAAACACCCTTGCCACGCCTCCTTATGACTATTTAAGTGAGCTGGTCAGCTCGGTTCTTTTTTTAAGTTAACATAAAGATTCTCTCACATAGCACCCTCTGGTGAGGCTTCTATCTGATGACCCTGACCTTTATTATTAGAACAACAGGCTGAGCTGGTGACAGGAAGAGGGGACAGTTGGAGACAGCAGAAGTGGTAAAGGCAGCAGTGGCAGTCATGAGGGGATAGCTGAGGTCTGGAGCACTGCTGAAAATGGAAATAACAAAGATGAAAACTTCCACACAGCAGCTAAGGACAGAATCAATAGGGAGCAGAGTTGGCAGAGACAATGAAAAACAGCAGAAGCATAGAGAAGACAGGGCTGAGGATAGCACAGTTAGAAGAATGCTCGCCTCACCTGCACAAAGTCCATGGTCTGAACGAGGATGCCATATGGCATATAGGCAGGCATGATGGTACGTGCCTAGACACAAGAGGCTCAGAAATTCAATATCATCTTGGCCTATGTAGTGAGTTCAAAGCCAGCTTGAGATATATAGGACTTTGTCTCAAAAAATAAAATAAAATAAAATAAAATAAAATAAAATAAAATAAAATAAAATAAAATAAAATAAAATAAAATAAAATAAAATAAAATACAGGACATTAACTGGCTAGAGAGAAAGACTGCCGGCCCTAATCACTAAACCACCTGGGAGCTGCCAACTCTTAAGATTAAAGGCTAAAGAACTATGACATCAGCCACTATCAGCTGGGAGCCCAACACTTAAGACCCACTCAGGAGCTGGAGCACCAACAGCACTGCCTATGGCTTCTGCTCACTGCTATCAGAAGCTAAAGATTACAATAGCTGCCGTGTATCAGGGTTGCTGGTAGTTAAAGCCTGGAGCCACACATCCAGCTTCCAACGCTTAAAGCAATGGTCTTCTAGCTCTCAGGACTTGGAGCTATGGATTTCTTGACTCTGCCAAATTGAACCCTGGGCCTCAGGCACTGGAACAGTTTCTACTCTGATACTCATAACTCCCAAGTGAAGCAAAAGAGCCCAGCCAGAGACTGTAACTGGAGACTGTAACTAGAGATCAGGAATGCTCTCCTCTGCTTTGTTGGTGAACTGAGGATTAGAGGGAGTCTAGGTACTGTCTAAGAGCAAATGACTGAGTGACTCAAACCCAAGACTGTTAGAATATGAAGAAGCCGATAAAATATAGTGAAGCCTTGCAGCTGAACAGGGCAGTGTCTGTGCAAGGGTTCAGTGGAAGGTGTCAGACAGAGTAAGCAATGCAAACAACCAGACTTAGGAAAGTGATTATGTGAAAGTTGTTTAGAAAATTCCTTTCCTGGCAGGATATAAATGTGTCTCCTCCTCCTCCTAGAGTCCTAAAAACAAACCGAAGTGTGATTCCCTCAACGTTCCTACTGGGAGCCAATGAATGTACTGGGTTTACTTACAGAGAACAGGTGAAGGGCTACAGGGCTGAGTTGAGAGTGAGCCCAGAGCAGCCTGCACTGGAAGATCTGCACTCCACATGGGCGATGACTCTCCAGGAGCTGCAGGAATAAAGTCTCCTTCCTTTAACTCCAGCAACTCCCCTGAGGCAAGGCCGAGGGCAATCAGAGTAGAATCACAGGTAACTAACTGGGAGAATAGGTTGGAAACCGAGTCCAGTGACCCTCATCCCTTCCTTCTATGAGGGAATGTCAACACTGTCAAGCCCTGCTATGGCCATCTGATGCAAGCAGGCACAGCCAATATGATAAATAAGGTGGCTTTTTTTGTTCAGAGGACGGCACACTACAACAGTTGTTTAATGTGATTCATTTGTGGGCATTGTCAGAGACAAAGGCTTTGGCCTTGGCATATTCTGCTAGATGAAGGATCCCAGGTTTGACTTATTTTGCTAGCCACAGTGTCTCGGACCTCTCAGCAGGCATTCCTTTGATTCCTTTCTGCCAGATATCAGATTATCTAGGGCCCTGACTCTTAGGCTTGGCTTGATTAGCAAATCAAGGTGTTCCAGCTCCAGCAGGCCTCTCTTTGTTTCCTCCCCATTGTCACTGCCCCCAGCTAGGGACTAGACTTCCTGTTCTGAACCGCCTACAGTCCCGGGACAACTATGGCATATAATTATGTATATGATGTCTGACTGCATTGTGGATTCTCCCTTCCTCTGCCATTTCCCTCCCTAATGTGCTTAAATCATTGTAACAATAAAGATTGTCTTGGAGCTTGAACGGAATCTCGTCTTGCTCCAACGCATCTTTCTGTCTCCTGCTTCTTTCCATTACCGACAGTTTCTCTATACAGCACGGAGCACCCGCTGGTGGGAACTTCGAACCTAGTCAATAGCCTGTCCGGGAAGGGCCCTCCAGGACATGGCGGGTAGCGAGCTCTTTGCAGTTGGTGCCTAGATGTGGGCTGTGGACCGGGATAGTGCACGCTGTTGGACGTCATGACATGCAGAAGGCCTGGCCAGGTGAAGATTAGTTAATTGAAGACGTTCTCAGAGTGACCCGACCGAGAAGCGGACTTCGGGAGAAAAGGTGAGTGACGCATGAATAGAGGCAGATGCTTTTTCCGGAGAAAAGGAAAAAATAGGAAGAGCTGCTTCACGGAAGCTCTCCCTTCAGGACAAAGGATGTGCGGGTGAACAAATCTGGTCCGTGGGAAAGCCGTGAATCAGTACCTCGTGGCCGATGGGTCTATATGAAAACTGTCGGGAAGTAATATAGATCCATAGTAAAAGATATTTATGTAGAGTAGAGTCTTTGCGAATTTTAGTAACAAAGACGAACAAAAAACAAATAGAGATTTAAGTCGAGAGAAAACGGAGTTATCTTATTGTCTGAGAGTTGTATAGAGTGAGATAAAATTAAATATTGTGTTAAGGAGAGATAAAGAATTGAGCTAAAATTATATAAGATAATATAGAATCATGGGACAAACGTTAAGTGACCATGAGGTCTTTTTACAAGGAGTTAAAGAATCTCTCCAGACTCGAGGAACCAGAGTCAAAAAGAAAGATTTAAGGCGTTTTTTCAAACTCGTTCAAGAAATTTGTCCATGGTTCCCCCAAGAAGGAACTATAAGTATGGCTCGGTGGCGTAGAGTAGGAGAATGTTTACAGGATCATTATAAAATGTTTGGTCCACAGAGAATTCCTGTACAAGCAATGTCTTATTGGAATCTTATTAATGAAGTTTTTAAGATTTATGAACTTTCCCCTGATGTTCAGAAGGTTGTGGCCGAAGGAGAGCATATTCTTAAGTCTTCATCTAGGCCCCCTTCCTCATGCGGTTCTGTTTCCATTGATATGCCGCCGCTAGAGGGAGAACTAAAGCCAGAGATGTCCTCTTTGCCTCCTCTCGCTGCTCCTGTCTCTCCCACTGCCGCTGCTCCTGCAGTTTCTTCAGCTACAGACTCAAAAACTAATGTATACACTTCTCTTAGAAAGCAAATTCAAACAATTGACCTAAAACCTCATGGGGACACTGAGATTGTGGAAGGACAAATGGCCAATACTCATAACCTTGACTGGCCCCCTCCATATCCTTTATGCGCCCCAGTCCTTAATGGGCCTTGTGATTCTGAGCCTCCTTTTGAAATAAACCCAAATGCTTGTGCTGATGTTGTTCCAGAAAATCTTGACTTAGCCATGACTGCTCTCTGTCGTAAAAATCAGGCATTGAAGGGTTACTTAAGCCAGCACAGAGAGCATCTAAATTTACTTAGGGAACTTCACTCTCTGGATCTTGAAGTCCGTGCTGCGCTTTCTCCCATTCAGGAAAAGCCTCCTAGCATTCAAACTGAGCCTCCCACTGAGAAGCCTGCCCCAACTTCCCACCCTAAAGGGAAAGTAAAAGCGGCTTTTCCTGTCCTCCGTTCTCAAACTAAATCCGAAAATGATTCTTCTGATATTGCAACCCTGCTTTCCAGTAAAAAGGAACAGTGTGGCACTGCCATTACAGCTGAGAAAACGCCATTACCAGAGTCAGATGAGGGAGAAGGCTATGAGAGTAACAGAGAGCAGGAAGGAGCTGACGAAGAGAATTTTATTCCTAGAGGTGGTCAACAATACCAGCGCTTAAATTGTAATCATATCAAAGAATTGAAATCTGCTGTGTCTCTTTATGGGCCAGTGGCACCTTTTACACTCTCTCAGGTGGAAAGTCTAGCAGAATTATGGTTAACACCGAATGATTGGTTTCAACTTACGCGATCTGCTCTTTCTGGGGGTGATTTTGTTTTATGGAAGACAGAATTTGTAGAAAATTGTCGCGAGACCTCATTACGAAACCTAGAACACAGGCACTCACAATCATGGACCAAAGATAAGATGCTGGGTCGCAATCCCTACCATACTAACGAAAGGCAGGCATGTTTTCCACCTGGCTTGTTGACTCAGATACAGGTTGCAGCCACTAAGGCATGGAAGCGTCTGCCCTCTAAAGGGTCAGCCACTACCTCCCTTGCTAAGATTTTTCAAGGGCCGGATGAGCCATATAGTGAATTTATTAGTCGCCTTAATGAGGCTGCAGAAAGAATTGTTGGAAACGATGAGAATGAAAGTGCGTTCGTTAAACACCTAGCTTATGAAAATGCTAATCCCGCTTGTCAGGCCGCTATAAGACCTCACCGTGCTGGCAAGGAAGTTTCTGATTACATCCAATTATGTGCAGGAATTGGCTCATCCCACACAATTGGGGTGGCTATCAAAACGGCCTTCCAAGATAGCCATCCCCCTCCGCCATCCAATAACATGTGTTTCACTTGCAGACAGCCAGGACATTTTGCTAGGAACTGCCCTTTTAGAGTGCCTGGGACTCAGCCACCCAATGCCCCTCTAGATCAGCGTCGCCGTCCTCCACCCCTTTGTGCTCGTTGTAACAAGGGTCGACATTGGGTCGCAGAGTGTCGTTCCAGGACAGACTCCCAAGGCAATCCTCTGGCCCCAGTGCCGGGAAACTCCCGGAGGGGCCTGCCCCCAGCCCTGAAAAACAGGCAAACACCTGGGGCTATCAGGTTTGCCCCCCAATTGACAAGCGCTCAAGCATTGCCTCCCTCTGCCGTGCAACAGCAGGTAGTGCAGGACTGGATCTCGGTCCCTCCGCCAGTTCAGTATTGACCCCTGAGATGGGCACTCAAATATTAAATACGGGAGTTTTTGGCCTTTTGCCTTGTGATACTTTGGCCTCCTTATTGGTCGTGCCAGCTCCACTCTTCAGGGTTTACATGTGTTTCCTGGCGTAGGGATTAGACTTCCTGTTCTGAACCGCCTACAGTCCCGGGACAACTATGGCATATAATTATGTATATGATGTCTGACTGCATTGTGGATTCTCCCTTCCTCTGCCATTTCCCTCCCTAATGTGCTTAAATCATTGTAACAATAAAGATTGTCTCGGAGCTTGAACGGAATCTCGTCTTGCTCCAACGCATCTTTCTGTCTCCTGCTTCTTTCCATTACCGACAGTTTCTCTATACAGCACGGAGCACCCGCTGGTGGGAACTTCGAACCTAGTCAATAGCCTGTCCGGGAAGGGCCCTCCAGGACATGGCAGGTAGCGAGCTCTTTGCAGGGCATGACCAGCTAAATGTTAAATATGAATAATATTTTATTTTAAATTATTTAAATATTTTCATTTAAAATTTTAAAAATTTAAAACAATAACTACATGAAGAAGCTGAGAGTCTAATGTCTTCATTTTACTCTCAAGAAAATAGGAATTTATAAGCAATGAGCACCTTGTTCAAGGTCATACAGCCTGTCAGTCGCAGGTCCAGGCTGACTCCTGAGTCAATCCTCTTTCCATAGTAGCACGCTGCCCCTAATCATAAGTAGCAGGTGTTCATTTGGGCTTTCATTTTACACACAAGATTTCAAAATAAATCATAGCATCCCATAAAACTGCAAAGAATTACTCACTGGCTCTGCAGCTGTCCCTTCACATGAAATCCCAAAACGTCAAAATTGAAGAGATGGCTATGCAGCCCCGGTTTCATTAAGCTTCATGGAATGGCTAAGACCCATCAGTTCAAAATGTGCAGGAAAGATTCTAGAAGCCAACTGTAGTAAGTGAGAGGGTCTCAGCCTATGAGACAGAAAAGATAAAATCATTCACCTGCTATGTTAGCCCAGCAATTGCTCTGGGCCAGGGGCCAGGGTGGTAGAGCAGCAGTCACAACTGTGCACTGGCCATCTCCTGAGCCACATACATTCTGGTGTGTGTGTGTGTGTGTGTGTGTGTGTGTGTGTGTGTGTGTGTGTGTGTGTGTGTGTGTGTTCTTCCACACAGTTTGAACTACAGCTGACCATACTTTGGATCTTTGATAGGCAGGGGTGGCTTTTGAAGACCTAGCCACAAGTCTGTATTCTCTGGTTGGATGTCTTAAAAACACCTGGAGGTGAGAAACTATTGAAGGGTTAGGATGCTGTCTTGAGTGGGACTTTCAGACCTTCCCATGCCACTCAGCAAGGAGCAGAACTTGTCAGTCATCTCAGAGTTTCTATGAAACAGCACTAGGATGGTCTTCCTGGACTGTGCTGCTTCTTAGGTTCTATCAGACATTCGGGATGTTTCACATACTAACAGAAACAGAGACTGATTTGAGTCACTGATTTCTGGAAGTGACAGAGCTGCTACATAATGACTGTTCCAGGACTGATGGCCTCAGAGGTTCCAGTGACACAGCAAAGACTCACAGCATCTGAAATTCAGCTTTTAAACTTTCAGGTTTCTGTTCTGGTTAAAAGTATCCAAATGAGAGCAAGAGGAACACAGGTAACATTGTAAGATTTAACTCTGGCTGGGCAGTGGTGGCCCACGCCTTTAATCCCAGCACTTGGGAGGCAGAGGCAGGTGGATTTCTGAGTTCAAGGCCAGCCTGGTCTACGGAGTGAATTCCAGGACAGCCAGGGCTACACAGAGAAACCCTGTCTCAAAAAACCAAAAAAAAAAAAAAAAAGAAAAAAAAGAAAAAAAAAGAAAGAGTTAACTCTTGAGGTCAGATAGACCTAGAGTCCTGTCCTATGTCTCCAATTACTATCTGGGTAGTCTTTGGGTACACAAGTAGATACAGTTTTCTGTCCAGGAAAAAGGAGCTAAACCCTACAATTGTTCTATGAATTACTTGAAACAGTCAGTATCTGACTCAAGGTGAAAGTGCATTTCATACTCTTCTGTTTACACCCCCTTTGCTTTGCTTTTCTTTCTGTTTTTTTTTTTTAAATGATTTATTTGTTTGTTTTATATGAGTACACTGTAGCTATCTTCAGATACATCAGAAGAGGGCACTGGATCCCATTACAGATGGTTGTGAGCAACCATGTGGTTGCTGGGGATTGAACTCAGAATCTCTAGAAGAGCAGTCAGTGCTCTTAACCACTGAGCCATCCCTCCAGCCTGCTTTCTGTTGTTTTGTGTTCATGAAAAATGGAACCCAGGTCTTAAACATGATGCTCAAGCAATCTACCACTGAGCTACACTGGCAACCCCACCTCCTTGTTCTTTAAGATGCCAATCTGGTCTGCTGTGGACGGGAACCACACGTCACCCTCTCATCAAGTGCCAGGTGAAAGTTGTGGTTAACTATCCCACTCTTTCTCTCGATGGATATTTGTTGCAAAAATTCCAACGGTCTGGCTTGTGTTCTGCATCACACAGAGATAGAAAACAAGTCCCTGAAAAGAGGCATTCGTTGCCTCATGGGAGAGATCAGTGTACAAACCCGTAATTATATAGCAGGAGGATGATAAGTTAATTGAGAACCCACAGGGAGAAGGTCACAGGGAGGCGATAGTTCAGCTCAGACATAAAGACAGAATTGAAGTAAGCATGAAGAGCGAGCAGGAGAGGGAGGGCTTGCCCATCAGTAACTTAAAAGGCACAAGCCATGGAATCTGAAATAAAATATGTAAGGGACACAGAGTCTCTAAAATCATTGTGTTAGCCAGTGTTTTGTTAGACAAAGTATCACGAATACTTGAAACAATTTAAAATGAAGGATGATTTGTTTTGGCTCACTGCTTCAGAAATCTCCGACTGTGGTCAGCTGACTCCATGATTCCAGGCCTGAGGTGAAGCAGAGTATCATGAAGGAAGGCATGATGGAGCAGAGCTACTTCCCTCATAGTACCTGAGAAGCAGAGAGAGACTGAGGAAGAGTCAGAGGTAAGGTATAACCCCCAAGAACTTGCCCCTGAGGGCCTTTCTCAAATCAGACTCACATGCTAGTTTCTCCCACATCTCTGTAATGTTGTATTCTTAATCAAGGGATTAAACCACTGGTTAGTCAGAGCTCTGGGGATCTAGTTACTTCCTTAAATCCTATTAACTGAGAAACAAGCCTTTAACAGATGAGCCCTCTGGGGATATTCCACACTGAAACTAACAGTCATCATGGTGAGTATTGAGAATGTTTCTGTGCGGTTTAGCAGAAGCAATAGCTTGCATGCTTCTCCGTCGTTCTAACGAAATACCTGACAAAAGGTGACGTAAGGAAGAAGGAAAGTTTGGTTTGGGCTTACAGTTTGAGGGTGCAGTCATTGGTGGCAGGGAAGGCTCAGGATGAGAAGCTTGAGGCAGCTGGCTGCACACTGCATCTGTTGTCAAGAAGCAGACAGAGTGAATGCTGGTGTTCACCTCACTTTCCCCTTCTATGTGGCTCAGGACCACAGTCACCTCCATGGTGAAGCCCACAGGAAGGTTGGATCTTTATACCTCAGTTACCCCAATCTAGAAACTCCCTCACAGGCATATCTAGAGGCATTAACCATCTACAGGCAAGGATGGAGGCCAGTCTCTGCTTATCCTTAGCCTACTCACTGCTCCAGTCTCAATGGATTCCTCTGAGTCACAGCAAAATAGCAAACTCTTTGCTACCTCAGGTTGCACTTGTGTTCCTTCTGCCTAGACTACTCCTTTGTTGGCTACTTAAGAATTTCCATTCTCATCCTGGTGTGGTGGCATACACCTTTAGTCCCAGCACTGGGAGGCAGAGGCAAGTAGATCTCTGTGAGTTCAAGGTCAACCTAATCAACAGAGTGAGTTCCAGGACAGCCAGGGCTACACAGAGAAACCCTGTCCAGATTTAGCCAGGCAGTGGTGGTATACGCCTTTAATTAAAGCACTTGGAAGGCAGAGGCAGGCGGATCTCTGAGTTCTAGATCAACATGGTCTACAGAGTTAGGTCCAAGACAGCCAAGGCTACACAGAGAAACCCTGCCATTAAAACATTTTTTATAAAATAAAATTAAAATTAAAAACCTTCCATTCTCTCAACCTTCAAGTTTCAGATCAAGTAATTTCCCTCTCTGATCTCAACCCAATGCATGTCTTCCACTATTCTCTCCTAAAGCATCCTGCTTCTTTCTTATATTTAAATTTTTATTTTGTATTATGTGGTGTCTGACTTCTCCATTAGACTATTAATTCCATGCAGACGGGGTCATTCAGCATTGTCCCAGGCACCTCCACAATACCTGATGGCATGCTTATTTTCAATAAGTACCTAATAAATGAACCAAGGCTCAAAATAACAATGTGCCAGCCAACACGATGAGAAAAGATAGCTCCTCGGGCAGATATGACACCAGATTAGTTCAGACAGTGCCCAGTTCTAACTGTACTTCTGTCTAGTTTGGGTGGGCCAATAATTCTTTATTCAACCTTCAGAAAACCGAACCACACGGCTGCAGCTTGGCAGAGCGGAGGTTTTCCAAGTCTGGGGGCTGAGAACAACACCAGTGTTGGCCCAAGGGATACCTACCTGAAAGACAAGCTACCTCTCCAATACAGCGGGAGTTAATGCCTACTGCAATTCTTTACTTTAAAAGGACCTGTCCCCACCCCCAAACCCCATGTGCACAGCACCATAGCTCTTAATAACGTCTCAAAGCTTCCCAAGAACAGCAGGTGTTAGGGGAGTAATTTACGGCCATTATTTGCTCGTTTTACAGTTTTTCTATTTCTCAGGAAATCTCTCTAAAAGGTGATTACTAGAAACCCAAGCCTGGGGACGCTGAAGATAAATGGATGGAAGGAAAACCCCTGCTCTGGGACACCCTGTCCCTACCCGCAGATGTTCTTCCACAGCGCCTTCTGGCGGAAGGGAGGAACCAGCGTGGACAACTACCAGTCTATGATTCTTCCAGTGATTCTTGTCTCTCTGCCCGCGGCAACAAAGAGACCAGGGCACCACAGAACTACAAGCTATAGTTACTACATTTCCCAGAGGGCCTCGAGGCAAGTTGGTTCTGAGCAAAGGCTCCGGCTCGCCTTCCCTGCTCAAAAATGAGATGTTTTAATAAAAAAAACTTTTACTCTTCTTCACAGTCTAAGAAGCCTCTAAGGGCTCCGATGAAACCACACACTGTACGCATCTAGAGGAAGTGGAACCTGTAAGGTCTTCTGGGAAATGTAGTTTTCAAGACGATTTCTAGGAATCAGGGGGACGAACTTTTAAAAACAGACTTGGGTTGGGTTGAATCACATGATCTCCGCAGTCAGCTGTTACCTGACTGTGAGTGTAAGATGATCCTGGGCTCAGAGCAAGTAGCGTCCACCACTGCCTAGACTGGACATCTAAATTGGCCTCCTCAGCTCCTCTGCCATTCCATATTTGCATAGTCTCGCTAGTCCTGACTCTCTGTAATTTACAGACTCTATAGGACCTCCTCGTGCTGTTTTAACAGCTGCTGCTTATGCAGCTATGGAGACGCTCTAATTGCTTCATAACGTTAGTGAAGAAGCCATTAATGGTCTATCAGATCGCCTTGTCTTTGGGAACATTTTCACTACCTGTTCTCACTTTACCATTTATTCTACACCCGTGACTGTGTGTGACTCCACAAAAGTGAAAGTACTAGATTCATTACATTTATCAGTTTTTCTCTTGTATTTTGCCCTTTAGCCAGCCTAGATCTTAGGAATCCGTGCATCCCTCAATACCTTTTTTGTAATGCCAAACACCTGGTTAGTACAATGACCTGATTTGAGTAGGCTAGGTTTTCCTCGAAGGGGAAACTGCAGTACCTAATCTAACATGTTGATAGCACTGAAACCATCGTGCCAGAGTACAGTGGACAGGTAAATAACTTATAAATCAGTAATTAAAACTGAGGGGGAAATTGGGTAAAGGATAAGTCACAAAAGAAGAAATGAAATGACCATTTTATCACCAGAAAAATGTAGACACGATATGACACCATTATAAACCAACCAGGTTGGGAAGATTTAAAAGCCTTACTTCATCCCTCTGTTGGTGGTCACTGTGATGGGAGGAAGGTAAATGAATGAAGAGAGTGGCTGCTGAGAACCACAGTAATGCAGGCTGTGCAAAGCCTGTCTTTGCTGACTTCCATTCACATTTGTCCTCCAAAGACACAAGAATGAAAGACAGAACAAAGCAAAACAGTAGGGGAATATTCTAGACTGGAAACTTGGTGAGAAGAGAAAAATATTAAAATTCAAAAGAAACATAATGGATATAAACAAGAAATAGCAAGAAAATCAGCAGACTCCTGAATGATATGTTGAAATAGATGCATTTGGGGGACGGGGAGGAGGGATGAGGCCTTTTCCAAAGCGTTATGATAGAGAGTGGTTGTTTCTGATGAAAAGCCAAGCATGAGCAATGGGGTTTTTCCCCCCAGATTTTTATAAAAATTAAAGGATTGTAGCCAAAAAAAAAAAAAAAAAAAAAAAGCCAAAATTCCCTTGATTAGTGGCAGGTGTATCAATAAGTAATGCAACTTCAAAAATTAACTTTTAAATATAAGTTTCTTTTTTTTTCCCTTGAGGTTTTGTAAAAAGAGATCCCCAACTAATAGGCTTGAGCACATTAGAATCCCCTACTGCACCACCTCTGGAATGCCAGACTCCCAAGCAGTCTGGGCCGCTGCTGTCATGCAGGCTATTAAGCAATGACGGAGACCACACAGTCTGAAACTTCTCAGAAAGTATGCTGCCAAGCACTGGAGATGAGATTAGCTTCATTTTGTTCTTACAGTAATAATGTTTTATTAATGTCCAAGTCTCATTCTCCTAAAGCATGAGGCCTGCTTATCGGACAAAGAAAAAATATACAAAGACTCTCAAATGCCTTTAAGCATTTCTATATCATTTTCCTACATCACGTGATATTTCATATAATTAAGAAAACAGAAAAGTGTTGAGTTAATAGTTAACTACAAAAGGTATTGCTTTGAAAGCAATCTAATTTACTGCCCCTCTACATGTGGCTGTACCGTCTGATTCTAAATGTAAAGGCAAGTTGTTCAAGAACAGGACATTACAACCACATTCATGCATGTCTCTGGGAAATGCATGCAGAGAATAGTCAGATCTTTATATACGCAAGGCAATATCTGGAACAAACCAAAACAATTTTGAAATCCCACACAAAATTAATGTTTTAGTAGTTGAGCTCAACACTCCCAAAGAATCAGGAAATCTATACATCATAGAAAAATAAAACACATAGACATCAATTTTGAGTAAAATAGAATAATGGACCT
Source organism: Uromys caudimaculatus (assembly GCA_028551405.1). Classification (NCBI taxonomy): domain Eukaryota; kingdom Metazoa; phylum Chordata; class Mammalia; order Rodentia; family Muridae; genus Uromys; species Uromys caudimaculatus. Next base: position 17,101,739 of record CM052701.1, read on the forward strand.
GTGGTGGTTTGAATAAAAAATGGCCCCCGTAGGTCCATAAGGCAGCATTAGTAGGTATGGACTTATTTTAATGGGTGTGGCTTTATGGGAGGAGGCGTGGCCTTGTTGAAGGAAGTGTGTCACTGTGGAGGCAGGCTTTGAGGTCTCCTATGCTCAAGTTAGGCCCAGTGTGGCACACAGTCTTCTGCTGCTTGCAGATCAAGATGTAGGACTCTCAGCTCCTTCTCCAGCACCATGTCTGCCTGTGTGCTGACAGTGATGGACTAAAACTGTGAGTGAGTTCCAACTAGATATTTTCCTATATAGGAGTTGCCATGATCATGGTGTCTCTTCACCAATAAAATCCGAAGACAGCACCTCAAGTTATTTGTGCACAATCAGTTGAATTTTTAAAGTCCTATCAATTCATTACATACAAATATTTTTGTAAACCAAAAAAAAATTATTTCTAGAAAAAATGTTATATACAGCCCCATAAATAAGTTATTAGACTCAACCTAAATTTAAAAAAAATCACTTTAAAATGGGAGTATAGGTTCCAAAACACTCAGGCTCAATTTTATATTAGTTCATGGAAGTCCATCATCAACCCACACTTGTCTGAGGAACATATTTTGAATAGTACAAAAATAAAGCATCTAAAAGTGGAATTTTCAAAGGAGTATGGTGCATTTTACTCCTTTGCTCAAACTTTCATTTGTTTTATATATTGACACTTACTTGTGTAGTAATAATGTTTAGTTTAAAAGGTGAACTGTGAGTGTAATGATATATATATATATATATATATATATATATATATTCTATACTTTGTTTTCCATCTCTGAATTCCTCTTCCCTTCCATTTCACATTCCTGAACAGTAAGCATACAAAATGTAGCCAGGCATATGGCAATCTCGGTCAATGCCAGCACTTAGGCAGAGGCAGGCAGATCTCCGAGTCCAATCTGGTCTACAGAGTGAGTTCCGACTGATGGACTACACAAGGAAACCCTGTCTCGAAAAAGACAAATAAGTCAATAAAACAAAAAAGAACCCAGGTTGCAAACAAGAATATACTGCTATCTCTTACTTCAAGAAGCAAAGCTTTGACGAGCGAGTGGAGTTGGGGGTGAGTATGACGAAAGCATATTATGTATCTGTACGAAAATGTCATGAAACCCATTATTTTGTGTATTTATTATAACCTAATTTAAAACTTAGTAAAAAAAAAAAAGAAAGAAAGAAAGAAAGAAAGAAAGAAAGAAAGAAAGAAAGAAAGAAAGAAAAAAGAAAAGCATTATACCTGTACTTAAGCTCCTCCCTGATTTCATTCCCCCCTCCCAACAGGAAACTACATCCTGAAATGGGTGTATATAATATATATAATGTAATGTATATAATGTAATGTCTGTTATCAGCATACATAGCTCTTTATTCTTTCACAAGAGTTGTCTACATTCTCAAGCATATGTTTCATGTTCTAAGTCTTATAAAAGTGGTTTTAAGTTCTCTGAAACTTTTAAAATTAAATGTCATAAGTTTTTGATGACCTAGTTTGTTGTTTTGTGTGTTTCATCATTTTATTTTGAGGCAAGAGGTTACTCTATAGCCCAGGCTAGCTTCAAACACACTTTATAGCTTAGGCTGGCCATAAAACTGTCTTGCCTCACAATGTGCTAGAGTTATAGGCATGAGCCGAGACTCTTCACTAAACAGTGTGTTTTGAGAATTGTCCCCAAGACTCACACAGCAGTGATTTCTATTCCTCTGCCTCACATATCTCAAGTATGAATATGCCACAGTTGGTTCACCACTCTCGTATTGATGGCCACTTGGGTTGTCTCTCCCTCTTTGTTATTATAATGCAGATGTCTCCTTTAGGACATAGTCAAGAACTATGCCATATACCCACAAGTGGTATTTCTGAGTTGCAGGGTGTCTTAGTTAGGGCTTCTATTGCTGTGAACAAACACCATGACCAAGGCAACATTTATAAAGGACAACATTTAACTAGGGCTGGCTTACAAGTTTGGAGGTTCAGTCCATTTTCATCATGGTAGAACGCGTGGCAGCATCCAGGCAGGTATGGTACTGAAGGAGCTGAGAGTTCTACATCTTGTTCCAAAGGCAAACAGGAGAAGACTGGCTTCCAGGCAGCTAGGAAAATGATCTCAAAGCCTATCCCCAAAGTGACACACTTCCTCTAACGAGGCCATGCATACTCCAGCAAGGCCACACCTCCTAATAGTGCCACTCTCTGGGACAAGCATAGTCAAAACACCACAAGGGGCATACCCAGCTTCACCTTTGGCTATTTAGTACTAAGGCATGAATGTACTCCAAAGTACTACTTTACACTTACTTCTACAGAGTTCCAGCATCCCCACTGGGCACTATGACCAACATTTGAGGTCAGACTTTATAAATTTTTTCCAGCATGAAGTAAAAACACAATAAAGTGGTATCTTATTGGCTTTTCTTTGGTCATAGCGAGACTGGACATCTTTTCAGAGATGCGTGAGTCATTTTTCATGTCTTGTTCTACGAGCTGCTTGCCTGTCTTTGCTCACTTTTTTATTGGTTTTTTGTTTTCTTTTTGTTTTGTTTTTTGAGACATGGTCTCTCTATGGCTGGCCTGGAACTCTCTATGTAGACCAGACTGGCATTAATCTCACAAAAATCCACCCCCTCTGCCTCCCAGTTGCTGGAATTAAAGGTGTGCACCACCACACTAGCTCCTTCTGATTTTTAAATCACTAATTTGTAAGTTGTTTGCATAATGTGGGTCTGAGTCCTTTGTCAGTTATCTATCCTGCAAATATTTGTCTCCTATCTATGGTTCCTGTTTACAGTTTCTTAATGTCTGTATATGACCAGACAGTTTTCATCTTAATAATGTTTATTTTACCATTTTTTAAGTTCTTTATGGATTGTGGGTTGTTGTGGGGTTTGTTGTTGTTGTTGTTGTTTGGTTTGTTTTGGTTTGTTTTTTTGTTTTTGTTTTTATTTTTGTTTTTGATTTTCCCAAATCCTCGATCTAACCAAAGCGAATGGTATATCTTGCCTCTGAAATTTTTCTTATATTCTTTTTAACAAGAGTTTTCTTGTCAGGCTCCAGAATTCCACCTGGAATTCCACTTTTTTAAAAAAATGAAACAAGAAAATTTTAGTTTCATTTCATTTTTTATATATGAGTAATTAATCATGATCATTTTCTAAAAGCCTGTTCTTTTCCCACGGATTTTGGGACTGCTCAGTCATTTGTATCAGGTGTGTTCCCAGGCTTTGTGTTATTTGCTAGTTGTCTGTGTCCATGTTTCTGTATTAATGTCATGCTGTCTTAATGCGCTTATCTGATCTTATACATTTACATTTTACAATCATCTCACTGAGTTCCCATAGAAATGTTAGAACCTTCATTGAAATTGCAGTAAAGATCTATGTATTCCTGTGGAGAAGTGCCATATTTATGATGTTATATTTTCCTGACCATGTTCAGATGTTCTTCTCTTCATTTGGGTCATCTTAAGATTTGTGCAGCCGGGTAGTGGTGGCACACGCTTTTAATCCCAGCACTCGGGAGGCAGAGGCAGGTGGATTTCTGAGTTCGAGGCCAGCCTGGTCTACAGAGTGAGTTCCAGGACAGCCAGGGCTACACAGAGAAACCCTGTCTCGAAAAAACAAAAACAAAAACAAACAAAAACCAAAACAAAAAAGAGATTTGTGTATTATTTTGTAAGTTTTTAAAACATCTTTTGTTAGATTCACTGTGTGGTGCTTTACCATTTCTTTCTTAGTATTACAAGTGGTATCTTTAAGATTATATGTTCTTTCTGTGCCTAACCCACAGAAAAGCAATAGAATTATCTTCCTAGATTCTCATTCTCATAGTGACTCTAAAAACATCTGCTTGTAAGCTGTCTTGGCTTGTTCTTTATAAACAGTTATAACCCATGAATGACCCTGTTAGATGTGATACACAGCAAGCTGAACAATGACCTCGCCAGGGTTCCTTACATCCCACTGCAAACTGTGTTTGTATGTGCATTCCAGGGCTAGAGTTCAATGTCAGGTGCCTTCTTCAATCAACCCCCACCTTGCTTTTTGAGACAGGGTCTCTCATCGAACCCAGAGCTCACCAATTAGACTGGCTGTCTAGCAAGCTCCAGCAATCTACCCATCTCTGCTCCCCATCCCCACCACCGGAAGTGCAGTCCACAGGTGCACTTTCACTTGATGCCCAGTTTTCAGAATGTCCCGATTCGCAACTGTACCTAGGTCCTTAAAATACCGCCTCATTGAGCGTCCTACCCTTCCCCACTGTTAGGGAGAATGGTTACCTGGCTGTGTGGATACATGTGATGATCCAGAAATCTTGCAGTTCCTCAAACAGGTGGTAATGATATACCTCTCATTTCAGTCCTAACCCTCACACTTCTCTATAGGTGTATCAAATGAACCCCTGCATCAAGGAATCTACTGGCTTCCATTCACTGTGTGCCATCTCCCTTTCTCTGTTCTTCTAAGTCAGTTACCACTGACTCCTGCATCCCACATCTTCTGAACATCTGTCATCTGTCCCTGTACTATCAGTAACTCTTTTTGTCTTTATTAGTTTAAGTTTTTTTTCAAGTGATCTCTTTACCATTGTTTTCAGTCTTTGGGGAAGAAGGGAAATAAATGCAAACATTTTCAACATCATTATCCTACCATAAATAGATGTAAGAGATAGAGAAGTACCTTGGATGATGTGTTAAGTCAGGATTCTCTAGAGTAGCAGAATTTATAGAATGAATGGATATATATATATCATATATATCTCATATATATGATATATATGATATATATGTATATATCATATATATATGATATATATGAGATATATATATATATATCATATATATATGATTTATTAGAATCACTTACAGGCAACAGTTCAACTAATCCAACAATGGTGGGCCATGAACAGAAGGTCCAAGAATCCAGAAGTTGCTTAGTATACAAAGCTGGATTATCTTAAGATGCTGGAATTCCAAAGAAGTGGGCTCTAATGCCAGTGAAGGAACAGACTTGCTAGCAAGGCGAGAAAAAGCAGGCAAAGAGCAAAAGCTTCTTTCTCCCATGTCCTTGTACAGCATAAGGTGTGGTCCAGATTAAAGGCATGCGTCTTCCTGCTTCAAAGGTCCCAACTAGAAGTGAACTCAACCACTTCAAACCAAACAGAAAATCCCTCACAGGTATGCCTTCCATTTCCAGATCATAGGTCATTCCAGATGTAGTCAAGGTGACAACCAAGAATAGCCATCACAGAGAAGCATCAGAAACTGTACAATGTCTACAGAGCCTCTTTGGATATCTGTAGCACCCTCTGGCTTTCAGGGATTCTGTATTGCTGGATTGCCTGGCACCATCGAAATTTGGTTATATGGTGAATCAGGAGGAATTCCGTGTGTGTGTGTGTGTGTGTGTGTGTGTGTGTGTGTGTGTGTGTATTCAGACCAGCAAAACATTTAAAAAAGACAGATGGGAAAGGTGCCATTGAACTGAAGGAGAATCATCGTACCGGGTTGGAGCTGTTAAAAGCTGGTCATCAAACCATCTATGGACTAAATATGGACAAAACCCCACACCTCTTTCTTTCTTAGTGGAGTTAATTCTCATAAAAGAAGGGGTGGAGACTCAGGAGGCATAGCCCACCATGGCAGAGTTCACATTACTAACTCCCCACCCATTCAAGCAACCAATACAGACACCACACCAGCACATAAAGTCAAGTTCCTGAAAAGAATAGTATATTTCTCATCTGTAGAGACACCCACACCTCCAAAATGCCAAGCCTCCAGTAATGGCTACAGCCTCTGCTTGGCTTCCAATGTAGGACAGATCAATATAAATAAAAAGCTGTGTCTTAAGCAAGAACTGCCTTTTGCATCTTGTACACAAAAGCGGAGGGGACAGTTCTGAAAGTAGACCGCACAGTCACCCCCTGTGCAGCCAGAACTCTGGAACCTGGCCGCGGCATTGTCTCAAATAGCTAAGGAAACCCCCTCTTAGAAAGGAAGCCAAGCTGTTGTGGATCCTCAGAGCTCAGCATGAAATCTCCCCCTTCTCTTCTGATGGTGAGCACCCTGCAAATTGTGATCATCCCGAGAAGCCCAGCCATGCCCAAAAGTCAGTGAGAGAAGGACCTGAAAGGACAGCCTTTGTTGTAGTGAGCCAGCAGCTGCCATCCAGAGGCATCTCTCCTGGGGTGCAGGAACTCACATCAATGAGGAAACTGATCTCTGGATTCACTTTAACTGTGCAGTCACTTCCCACAGCCTGCACCTGCAGCTCTTGTGTTATGCCTAGAGCCCCACAAGGGACAGCTCTTAACAAATGGATGGCACACATGTGAGCCTATTCCTCCAGCTCTCTTGTCTCCCCCACTGCCCCCAACTGCGGAGCAGTTCAGAGGTCTCTCCAAACTTCCCAGGAAAGACCAAAGCAAGCAACCTTTAGGGAGTTCTGATGTCACACCTCTGCCTAACCTCCAACCTTCCCTAACTTCTTTTTTTTTTTAATTCTTTAATCCTTTTTTACAGTCCAGTCTTCATCTCCCTCCCAGTCTGCCCCCCCTCAACCTCTTCCCATCCCATTTCTTCTCCCCCATCTCCAAGAAAATGTTCCCACCTCCCACCCCAACTCTCTACTCCCTGGGGCCTCAAGTCTCGAGGGTTAGGTGCATCTTCTCTCACTGAGGCCAGACCTGGCAGTTCTCTGTTGTATATGTGTCGGGAATTTCATATCAGCTGGTGTATGCTGCCTTGTTAGTGGCTCAGTGTTTGAGAGATCTTTGGGGTCCAGGTCAGTTGAGACTGCTGGTCTTCCCATGAGGCCACCCTCCTCCTCAGTTTCTTCCAGCTTTTCCCCAATTCAACCACAGAGATCCCCAGCTTCTGTCCATTGGTTGGGTGCAAGTATCTGCATCTGACTCTTCCAGCTGCTTATTGGGCCTCTCGGAGGGCAGCCATGCTAGGCTCCTGTCTGTAAGCACACCATAGCATCAGTAACAATGTCATATCTAGCCATCCTCCAACAAAATTTGGGGCTTGGGGGACACATCTTAAATAATGTCTACATGAAGGCTGGGAATATAGCTTACTGATTGAGTGTTTGTCTAGTGTGTGCAATGTCCTTGGCTTAATCTCCAGGACTTCCAGGAAAAATTAATGCAATTCTAAAAATATTGTTTACATGAATCCTTTACTCGGAGCCTGCTACTGGAAAATCAGCCTAAGACAGCCCCCTGTTTCAGAATCCCTTCTTGGTGTTTACTACTGAAAGATTAAAGGAGTGGGGAACCTGCAGTTTATTGGGCACATAAACCTGAATTCTGTGGATGTACAGACAGATGCTGAAGTGAGTAAAGGGTACTGACTCCCATTGCTTCTGAAAACTAAATGCAGAGAAGGACTTCTGAAGGGAACCCGGAGTTGGGAACAGAGAGGAAGCTGAGGAGGAGGGAGGGGAGATGGCTGGCTAACACTAAGCCTTCAATACACTGCTGCTCACACAAACATTGTGTGTGTGTGAGGTTTGGGGCAAAGCGAATCTAATGAAAGGGCTGCCTGGGAGACTGCAGTACTGAAGAGAAGAGCATTATGGGAAAGCAAATGATCCTAAACCTGAACTCAGTGGGAGTGGGAGGGGGAGTTCTTAGCCAGAGATGATTCAATATGGTTTTGACTACTGTGAGCCCATAACACATGCATACAGACATACACATACACACACCACACCACACACACCACACCACACACACACACAATCACACATACGCCAACTTAACTGAGAGACTAAAAAGAATAAGACATGCTCAGATCTCTGTATTTTCATAAAATGATAAACTTAAAATAATTATCAAAGGAGACAGTCTGAAACTGTCCTAGGAAGGCACCTCAAAGCATCTACAGATCAGAACAGCCTTTATTCAGCTTTTGTCTACGGACAGTCTTCTGCAGCAAACATGGAAGATATCAGAACAAGCTAAGGTATGTTCCAGAACCACAGTGCAGATGGAGCTCATGACTCAGGCACAAGCTTCCTTTTTCCTCAGCCAGTGACAGAAACGGGGCACTACTGAGATTCCCTCCCCTCTCAACAGCCTGTGCTGATAACTTTGACCTACTGAAACTCCTCAATCCCCTATACCTACCCCATCAGCCTCCTCTCCCTGTGTTCATAGAGTCCAAAGATGGATGCTCCAGGGCCACTGAGATGTAAACAGGCTGGGAGCCAGAGGCTTGCCCGTGAACCCAATTCTGTGTCTGTGTCTTGCTGATTTGAAATCTTTCTATCACAAACATCGATTCTCCATAGGTGGTTCAGGGTCTGATCCCTGTGCCTGTGGGTATCTTGGTCTCTCCCTGAGCCTCTTCTCCCTTACTCTTTCCTATCCTCATCAATTCCCCCCTCCCTTCTCATAGTCCCGGCCTCTTTGAATCAAACTGGCCTGTGTTTCCAAAGAAAGATGGTACAGCAAATTTGACAGTGCTCACAGTAGCTGACATATCATGATGCAGTGTTTGCTGTTGAGTCCTTTCTATTTCTCTGCTATTAAAAATAACCATGGAGTGAGCATTATTTTAGATCTTTATCTACATCTCTGAGTAATTCCTTAAGGCTGCTGTACTCCCCAGAGATGGCATTTTTAAAGGCATTTTTAAAGACTTGTCATGTATTTATGAAAATCGTTTTTACAAGAATGCTGTGCACGTAACAAGTCTTCAAATTCATACCAACCTCAGCTGTAAAATGGGGTCACATATACTTCTCTGAAGTCCCTGAAAACATTGGCACTATGGAATAGTCTGCAGATGTTTTTCATGCAGAGGGCATACCTAATCCCTCTTCTTACACTTAAATACTTTAATTCATGTGTTGAACCAATCATCAACATCTGTCTATATCAAACTTTGTGCTAGCAATGGCCTTGGGCTAGACCCTGTTGATTTAAGCTCAACCTGAATATTTTTAAATATCTAAATTTGTAAGTTTTCAAATACCATGAGGCAGCACATACTCAAAGATTATTCTAACACTCATGTGTTCTCTACCCAGACAATGCTAAGCAGCTTTCGACTCTTCTCCAGGCTGCCCTGGGTCTCTTTTGGTTGAAGCTGCTTCTTTTGCCAAATACCTCAATGGCCTCAGACATTGTTTTAAAGAAGAGGGATGGGTTACCTCCCTTAGGGCAGAGCTCATGGGCCATGGCACACACCCATATATTTTTTTTTTACCTCATTTGTGACAAGTTCAATGTACTGCTGACTCTGTAATATCCAATCCAAACACCGACATGAAAATATCAAGTGTTTCCCATTTGCTGCAGAGTATGCTAACAAATCTTGGTGCAACTTGGTCAATAGCTACAAAGATGAATATCTGAGGCTATTTTGAGATTTGAGAAAAGGAACTTGAATAAAGGTCTCATCCTTGTCTATTCTGTTGCTCTGATAAACACTTAGATCAAAAATTAAAAGTTAGGGAGGAAAACATTGAATTGGCTTAGACGTCCAGCTCCCAACCATCATAGAGGGGAGTTGGGGAAGGAACTCAGGACAGGAGCCTAGAGGCAGGAAGCATGGAGGGATGAATGACGCGTCCTTCTTACTCTGGCTTGCTCTCAGACTCATCCTTAGATATCTTTCATACAGGACCACTTGCTTAGGATTAGTGCTGCCCACAGTGGGTTGAGCCCTCATGCATCAATAAGCAAGACCATCCCTCCCAGACCTGTCCACAGACCAACCTGATAAGGACAGTTTCTCAGTTGAGACTCTTTTTCAGGTGATTCTAGACTGTGTCAAGTTGACATTTAATGCTAACTGGGACAGTCTCCTGATCCTTTAAATACATTTGGTATCTCACAATCTAAGGTGGGATATAAGCATGCCAATCAAACCACTACAATGCAGTATAATAATAAGGCATTTCAGAAATTGTAGACTTGGCAAATGTGGTGGCTGCATGGTGAAGCCAGAGGACAAATCCATTTCATAACAAATTAAGACAAGAGGCCTATTAACTGTGCATCTCCCAGCTACTGCAGCATAACAAACTTTGCAATGGTCTCAGTTACAAACGAGACATACACGGAGTTTTCATTCAGGCGACTGGAAGCTTGCTGGCGTTGACTCTGGGCTTGTCTAGGCTTAGATGGGCTTGACTACAGACTCCAGATTTTTTTTTCAAGCCTGTTCCATGCACTTGGGACCTCCTTAGACATGGATAGATAGTTAACACAGCAAGGAAGAGGAACAAGCATGCAAGAGAGAGCAAACCTAGCATGCAGTCACACTTTAAAGCTTCAAACACATCATTTGAACTGACATGCTGTTGACCAACGTGTGCTTCATGATGAAGCTCCAAGTCAAGGTGCAAAAGGGAATAGGTCACTCCAATGGAGATGGAGTGAGAAGCAGTGAATGTCTGCTGAATAGCCATCTAATCTACCACAAGCTAGACCTCAAAGATCTAAGAAGTGTCCTAGAGAGAGGTGGGGAAAGCCAGTGGTTAGAGAAGCCACCAGAAAAGGTAGAGCTGCACACAGACATAAAGCATACTGAGGAAGTTGTGGGTGCCTCAAATGGAGAAATTCTAAAGGAGAAACTCCGTGGCAGGTAGAGTGCTTGCAGAAAGCTGAGGCGAGAAAGGGAGACAAAAGCTGGTGTCCCAGGGCAAGAGGAAACCTGAATGATCTAGACAAATTGATGCAGGGAAAGAATCCTGATCTCCTCACTGGGTCTTGAGGATAATCCTGCCTTGTCTCTTAGGGCCATTAGTATCTGGTAAAGGAAAAATGAATAAATCAGTAAGTGAATGAGTGGACCTTCCCACCATCCTTCTGTGCTATGTAGACAACCAGTACTTTTACTTTGCCAAAGTACTTTAAAGGACACACTTAAAGGGCTCTGGCTCCATGGTAGATCCTTTTCCTAGCACATACAAGCATCTAAATCCAATCCTCAGCAGTGCCCCAAATAAAGAAACTAATAGAAAAGAAGGGCCCGAGAAGATAGCTCAATCAGTAAAGTCCTTGCCATGCAGATATCAGTTCTCAGTTTGGATTTCCTGACACCCTCACATAAAAGCTGAGAGTGAAGCATTTGTCTGTCACTCCACTGCTGGGGATAGAGCTTGCTGGCCAGCTAGGCTAGCCTGATCAGTAAGCTTTGGGTTCAATGTGGAGAGCCACAGAAGAAGGTACCTGACATTTCCTTCTGATGTACACATATACTCATGTACACAGACAGGCAGACAGACAGACAGACAGACAGACAGACAGAGAGGATATCCTCACTCCTGGTCCTCATTATCTTTACTGCCCAGAGTGGATCTAGTCAATCCTTCTTGCACCTCAGAAAACTAAGAATCCATACACACACACACAAGACACACGTGTGCACGCACACACACACACACACACACACAATTACTATAGGTTCTGATAAAGGACTTTCATTAAATAAAATTGTGCAAGATAGTATGAATATTTAATGTTTGACCCCAGAAAGAGGCATTCTTCATTTTGATGTACAGCTCTCCATGTGATATATTTATACAAATAGAGTAATATATCCTGCCACTGTTCGTTGTTAAAGATAAGCTCAAAAACTAATCTACTCCTTGATTTTTAGTGACCCTGAAGTATTTCATATATGCATATATATTTTTAAGAAACTTCTTTTGTATTGGGTTTCCACACTCACCCATCAAACGCTGCTTAGTTCTAGATGCTCCTCCATACATTCCCTCCCTTGCCCCCTCTCTTTCTTCCCTGCCCCGTTTGATCTGCTCGTTCTATGCACACACACACACACACACACACACACACACACACACACACATCAATCAAGAACTATCCATTCCATTTGCCCTCCTAGGGGAACTCATCACTGCCACCTCCCTTAGTCTATACCTAACCTCTGTGACTATGAATTGAAGCCTGCTTACTAAACAACAAGGATCCACATATAAGTGAATATATTTGTCTTTTGGGGTCTGGGTTACCTCACTCAGGATGGTTTGGGTTTTTGTTTGGTTTGGTTTGGTATGTAATGGTTTGTTTGTTTGGTTGGTTGGTTGGTTGGTTGTTGGTAGGTTTGATGTGGGGGGTGGGCAGTTCTTTTAGCTCCATTCATTTGCCTGCAAATTTCATTATTTCCATTTTTTGAACAACTGAATAATATTCCACTGTAAATCTTATAAAGTGGTATTATAAATATGGTATAAAGAAATATACTACTCCACTCTTCCTTTGACTGGCATCTAGGCTGTTTCCAATTTCTGGCTATTATGAATAGAGTCGTAATGAACATGGCTGAACAAGTGTCTGCTATAGGCTGTAGAGTCCTATATGCCCAAGGTGATAATAGCTGGGTCTTGAGGCAGATCTATTCCCAGCTTCCTGAGGAACCACTACTCTGATTTCCACAGTGGCAGTACAAGTTTGCACTCCCACCAGCAAGGGAGGCATGGTCCCCTTCTCCTACAGCCTCACCAGCCTGGGCTGCCATTTGTATTATTGACCTGGCCATGCTGACTGGTATAAGATGAAATAAAAGTAGTTTGGGTTTGCATTTCCCTGATGTCTAATGATGTTGAACATTTCTTTAAGTGCTTCTCAGCCATTCATGTTTCCTTTTTTGAGAATTCTCTCTTTAGATCTGTACCCCCATTTTTAATTGGGTTATTTTTCTTAATTACTAGTTTGGTTAGTTCATTTATATTTTAGATATTAGTTCTTTATCAGACATGTAGTTGGTAAAAATCTTTTCCTATTCTGTAGCCTGCCTCTTTGTCTGAATGATGGTGTTCTCTGCCATACAGAAGCTTTTTGGCTTCATGAGGTCCTATTCATTTATTTACTTATTTAATGAAAGTACACTGTAGCTGTCTTCAGACACTTTTTCTTCTCTCTCTGGCCCCACTTGCTCTGGCCCCGCTGGCTGTAGCTGTCTTCAGACACTCCAGAAGAAGGCATCAGATCTCATTATGGATGGCTGTGAGCCACCGTGCGGAAAAGCAGTCAGTGCTCTTAACTGCTGAGCCATCTCTCCAGCCCCGAGGTCCTGTTTAGTAATTGTTGTTCTTAGTGCCTGTGCAATTGATGTTAAGAAAATTGTTGGGGCTGGAGAGATGGCTCAGCGGTTAAGAGCACTGACTGTTCTTCCAGAGGTCCTGAGTTCAATTCCCAGCAACCACATGGTGGCTCTCAACCATCTGTAATAGGATCTGATGCCCTCTTCTGGTGCGTCTGAAGACAGCTACAGTGTATTCATCATATAAATAAAATTAATTTAAAAAAAAAAAAGAAAATTGTTTCTGTGTCATTGAGTTCAAGACTATTCTTCACTTTCTGTTCTATCAGATTCAGTGTGTCTGACCTTATATTGAGGTCTTTAATTCACCTCAAGTTGAGGTTTGTACAGGGTGATAATTATGGTACTGTTTGCATTCTTCTACATTCAGACATCTGGTCTGACCAACACCATTTGTTGAAGATTCTGTCTTTTTTCTAATAAGAGAGAGAAAGAAAGAGTGTGGATTTAGGAGGATAGGGAGTCAGGAAGGATCTGGGAGGAGTTGAGGGAACAGAAACCATAATCAGAACATATTGTATGAAAAAAATCTATTTTAAATAAAAAGAAAACTAGAATCAAACTAATTTTTAGTAAGGGTATGATATTAAAATGTTAATAAAATAATTTGCAGCAAAATTATGCAAGAGTTACAGATGTGAATGAGGTATCATGTAATTTTTGACATATAGCCATATTATATAATGTTTAAATATGCGTTAAAGTATTTATTTCTTTGTGATAAAAGCTTTTGAAATCATTTCTTCCAGATTTATGAAATGCCTAATATATTACTGTTATCTAGTATATTATTGTTATCTAGTATATTACTATTAGCCCTACTAATACATGTTATATATTAGTCATGTGGCACAATAGCATGTGGTACCAGACTCTCTTGCTGTATCTCATGGTAACTTAGTACACACTGAGCCACACTTCCATGCTTCCCCACCTACTCTAGCCAGCTCTGGTAACCACCATTCCAGTGCCTACCCCCTCTGTTTCTCCCTCTCTCTTCCCCTCCCCCAAGCTTGCCTCTCAGGTGGTGGAGGCCAGCCCTCTGCTCTTAGCTTCTTTGAGATTAACTTTTGCAGATTACACACACACACAAGATCAGGCTCCATTTGTCTTTCAGGGCCTGGCTTATTTCACATCCCATAATCTCCAGTTCCATTCACATTATCGCAAGGGACAGAGATATTTCTTTTAATAGACTGAATACCACCTGGTTGCAAATATTTACTGTGTTTTCTTTTTTCTTCTGCCCACTGAAGGACTAGAAAAAGAAATGAGTATATATTAACAGATAGGAAATTATCTTTATTTCCAGGTTATTTTCTTAGAAAATCCATGAGAAACCTTAAAAATATTATTGAATTTAATTCAAAAAAATTTCAATAAGATTGCTCAACACACACAAATACATATACAAATGGATGACCTTATTATATTTGCAACAATAACTAGTCAGGAAATGCACCGAAGAAAAGGGAGACTCCACTTAATATTGCATAAGTTTAAACTGCCTTGTTATGGTCTGAATCTGAAATGTTTCCTCACAGGCTTACATACACATACACGTCCACATACATACATATATACATACATACATACACACACACACACACAAGAATGCACGTGTGAAAGGTCAAGAAATCTTCGGAAGTGTGTGTGTGTGTGTGTGTGTGTGTGTGTGTGTGTGTGTGTGTGTGATTGTTTTAGGGAAGAGAGAACATTTTCTTTCTTTCCCTCAGTCACTAGTATCAATTAGTAGAGGTCTAAACACCAGAAAGTGCTCCCCCATCCTCCCCATCCTCCCCATCCTCCCCATCCTCCCCATCCTCCCCATCCTCCCCATCCTCCCCATCCTCCCCATCCTCCCCTTAGAGGACGCCTGCTTTGTTTCCAATTTTTCCTCACTCTTTTACAAGCAATGAATAAATGTCCGTGTGTAATGCTATTCTGATTCCAGAGAACAGAATTCTAGAAGCAGATTGAAATGCATGTATGTTCTATATTTTGGTAGATATTCTTGACTTGCTTTCCAGAAAACCTGCAACACTTTAAATCCCACTAGCCATGTATGCGGCAATGGTTTCTCCCCACCTCTACCAGCAGTCTCTCATTGTTACTTTTTGGGGGACTGAAGAACATGAAGGGCTTTTGCTTCCATTTTCTTCTCCGAGAGGGGCTATTATTGGTTGGTATCTGGTAAGATCCTTAGCTCCTCATAGTTTTTCAAGCATTTCAAGCAATACAATCCCTGTGTCTAAACCATAAACCAATGTGATTCTAAGTTGAATTGCAGTGAACTGGTATATAGATTTTGAGAAAAGTAAATATTTTGTAGTAAAACTTCCCATGCAAGAACATAGTAAACTTCTTATTAGTTGGTTCTTTTATGTCTTTCAATAAACGTTATCCTTTTGAATATAGTTTTTCCTACCCTATTCTTGCTCAGTTTAATCTTTAGTTCTTTTTTTAAGATAGAGTCTCATGTAGCTCAGTCTAGACTCCAACTCCCTATGTCTCTAAGCATGACTCTGGACCTCTGGTCCTCCTGCCTTCACCTTCCCACTGCTGGGATTACCTGTGTACACCTGCCAGGGCTTATGTGATGTTGGAGATCATCTCAGGCCTTCACCGCATACGAAGCAAGCACCTTACTGGACTGGGCCACACCCCCAGCCCAGGTCCTCCACTTCTGTCCTTGGCTGAATTGTGCAGTGCTCTATCACTAACACTCAGAACTGAACACAAGCTATAAAAATGGAAGCAACAAGATAAGAGCTAAGCATTGATTGCTGGGTTTAAATATATAGAAGAGATATGTGTACCTATATATTTCAAGAAAGAGGAAATACTCAAAAGTTGAGTTCAGCTATGATCAAATAAGGATTCAGATAGGTATTTTAGACTTAGCAACAAGAATATTGTTGAAAAGTGTGTGGTTATACCTTAGTAGTGGGACAGAAGCCACGGGATAAGGGAAATGTCTGAAACACTTGGGAATATCACATACCTTCGACCTACCCCCCTTCCCCCAAACTTCACTCCCCAGCCCCCCTCACCCTCTTACCCCACCCCACCCTGGTGCTTGTGGGATGCTGGAAACGTTTTGCGATAACCGAAGCTTGTGCGCACGGAGAGGTGGCTTTACCTGGGAAGTCATGGCATGGGCAGCCGTAGCAGATTGCAAGCTCAGGAGCCTTACAACGGGAGCTGCTTCATTTAAAAAGCAATCCAGTACCGTGTTCTGAACACACACGCCAGTTCTCTCTGTCCGGTGTGTTACCTTTCCGATGGATCGCCCCATCCTCCCGCCTGACATACAAATCGCTGTCAGGGCTTCCCAGATCCTTCTCATCTGTTCTTTTCTCCTTCCTCAATCTATTCTCACCCTCCCTTGCCGAAAACCTGCTTGCCTTTGCTTTCATTTGCTTTCCTTTCTGTGTTTCAAAGCAGGGGGGGGGGGGGGGGGGGGGGGGG
>CM052701.1:17127365-17149259 GCA_028551405.1 Uromys caudimaculatus
AAAAAAAAAATACCCAAAAAAAAAAAAAAAAAAAAAAGATCTTAGAATACAAGCAAATACTATTCACTAACTCACTGTGGGAACAAAGTCACTGGGGCCTATCCACGTGCTGTGCTTAGGCTGCCTGTCTGGGACTTTGTCCACACTACATCTTATCCAGCTCCAGAGCTGGCTGTTTAAGGATTACCCTGTCTGCTCCTGAGCAACAGGGAGGCAGGTGGCTGTCTTTAGCATGATGCTGGACACGAAAGTCCTCAGGGATTAGCTGTGCCCCTGAATATTACTTCAGTTACAGCTGCTCATCTCCATGGTGATTTCCATGCTGGTTGTGGGTGGACAGAAAAACTCCTCTGATGTCTTGAGTACCGCTTCATCAGGCCCCATTCTCGATTCTTACTGTGGGCCCAAGGCACAAATATAAAACTTCCTACTTCCTACTTACTCTCTTGGGAGGCAATGGATCTCTCTGCATTACACATGGCCAGAAAGCCTAGAGGTCCTATTTCTTCTGGGAAGTGAGAGGATTTTACTTATAGCTACTTGCATTTTGAAACCTTGGGCAGAATGGTCCAAGAACAAAATCTATGACTTGATTATAGAACTTTTTCAATCAAACTTCTTAAGGAAAACCTAAATCTAATCTTGAGACTCCTCAGAGAGGCCCTGGTGCTGTTCTTTCCAGTCGTCTGAAATTAGTTATTCTTTGAAAGTCTATGGACGTCCTTTAGCCTTTCAACAAATCTCTCTTGTTATGTTTAGGTTACTGAAAATCTATATCTGTTATACAACACCAAAGACTCCTACCTAATTGAATAGGGATGGCTCTCACCCTGCCATACTCTGTTTCCAAGGTCTAGTGGCTAAGCCTCTTCAAAATGACCACAGGCCTTTCTCCCGTCATTGTGGGTCTCCCTTTCCTCAGGGGTCATTGGACACCAGCAAGTAGGGCAGAGGAGACAGAAGCAGCAAGCAGGGTTCAGATAGCTGTGAGTGTGACAGAAGGACTCCTGGAGAGACAGCTTCAGTGAGACAACTCTATTTTATTTATATATTATAGGGTACATAAGGGTTTGGGGAAGTTATGGGTGGGAAGGGTTGATTGGGCTTAATGGTACCTAATTATCATACAGCATGAAGGGTTGGGGAGCCAGAGGGTTTATGTGCAGAATCATGCAGCACCTGTACTTAGAGACACTCTCCAGATAATGTCAGTGGAGTTGGGGAAACTCCACTGAGAAAGGGGGTCCTCCATTTTGCTCCAAGCTTGGAGATCTATCTGGACATGGGAGACTGCTACCTTAATAGCAGGGTCTTCCAACACATCATTCCCAGACAAACCTCAGCTCCTGACCCCTTGTTGTCTTCACTCAGAGACTGACCATCCATCATCCTTTGAGAAGTGTGAAAGATTGAATCAGAAAGACAGGAGAATGGCTTGGGCATAGAGAGAAGCACAGAGAAATGTAGCAAGCAGGAGCTACAAGGCAGCAGAGCCGTCCATCAGAAGGAGCCTGGCAAGACGCTAAGAGTCACTGAAAGCTAAAGTCTGGGATGAGAGAAGTCAACAGGATGGCCGAGAAAGAGAGGCCAAGAGACATAAGTGCAGGCAGAGAAGACCTAACTCATGAGCAAGGTGGGGTTACAAACGATGTCCATTTAGCAGAAGACTACACCACCCAGTACCCTGGGAACACAACACTTCCTGTTCACTCACAGCACAGCAGCTGGGCTGTAGGAAGAGGTCCAGCTTCTGTCTCTCTGGCTCTATCTCCAAGCAGTTGACATGCCAGTGTGGACGGGCAGAAGGCCAGGGTGCTATCCAGAGTGGTGGGTGAACTCTTTTCTTAGATTAGATTAGTTTTGAAATTCTCATTTTGCCATATGGCTGAGAAGGGAGATGGGCCGGGTGGTTGAGCTACCTGTCCATTGAGAGAGGCCAAAGGTGGGTGGTAAAATCGAAATCCAGCAAGGGACTTAGAATCTCTCTTCTGCTCTGTACTGTCCCTTGCTTTTGTCACTTTGCACTACTGGAGGGAGTTGTGGGAAAGGGTTTCCTGGCGAGGCCTAGGAAACAGAAGGGATGTATATATATGTAAAAACCAACCAACCAAAAACCAAAAGAGAACTAGGTGTAGTGGTGCACATGTGTGGCACTGAAAGGGTAGAAGCAAGGACAGAAGGCATTTAAGACCAGCCCTAGGTACGTAGCCAGTTCAAGGCCAGCCTGTGCGATATTAGACCTGACTCCCAACAATGAAATAATAAAATAAAATCAAGACAAAAATGTCTCATCCATAACCCTTTCTATGAACCCTGCATAGACCAGGCAGAGTCCTACCAGGAAGACAGCTCCACTTGAATCATTTAAGACAAAGGGGTTTAGTGAAGACCATATACAGGTGACAATAAGGCTGGTCAGCAAAATGGGAGAGTGAAACAACAGCCAGAAACCAGTGTCATACCAATGCTGGAGAGACAGGAGATAGTCTTACTGGAACTCAGGGTTCAGGGTCACTAGGGGAAGCTAGGACCATGGCAATCAGCTCTAATGAGAGCTGGAGTCTGGAGTTGCTACTGAAGATGCCACCAGTGGAATATGTGTGTGTGTGTGTGTGTGTGTGTGTGTGTGTGTGTGTGTGTGTGTGTTACATATATACATACATATACTTATAATACACATACATGTGTGTATAACATATATATTTAAACATCAACATATTATATCATATATGTATATTACATATTTATGAATTATATACTATAATATATAATATATGCTACATACTATATGATATATATCATATATGCATATAATATATATTATCTCTCTATATATAAATTATATTAATCCAGAAGAACTATTGCCTAACATACAACAAGCACTGGACTTAATCCCTAATGCCCATGTACAAGGTGTATTGGCATGCTCCTGTAGAAGCATTAGATTTTAGGTAATCTTCAGCTATAAAGCAAGTTTGAGGCTAGCCTGGGATGAATGAGACCCAGCAGGGGGAGAGAGGAAGAACCACTCTGGTAGTTTCCTCCATGTCCTTCCAGCCTTACCATGCTCCACCTCCCTACAATCTAGCTGACAGAGGAGCCTGAGAGGAGCCTGCAGGGTCAGCCTGATTGTCTCACAGAGTCTCAGAGAAGGGGAAGGAAGGAGCACATTCGTGCAGACTCTGAAGAGTGTGTGGGCTATCACATTCCTTTTCCTCAAGCGTTAGTGTTTAGAATGAAATGAATATTTCAATAACTTGCACTACACATGCATAAAGGTCCAAACATAGCCAGTCCTTCGGTTATTTATTAAACACAGATACTATCACACAAGGAAGTCGTCTCAGACAGAAAAGAATTCTAATTATTAACCACGCTCTGCACAAAGGCAACAAAGCGTTTATTTGCTGTATATGTTTGTGCCTCTCTCTTGGAATCAAATTTGTAGGGAAAAGGGGCGAAGTGTGAGCACCTTCTCCCAACAGCAAGGGCAATAGCAGAAGCAATGTCCAATATCCCCACATATCCAGGGCGGAGAGAAAAGAAAAATCTAGGCAGGTACGATGTGTCAAGTTAGGAACACAAATTACTGCGTTCCTGCTGAGGCTCCCGCCTTCTTGGCATTCTGTCTCCAGTGTTGCCGACTGTAAGACAGCCTGGCCTCACATCAGAGCACCATGAAGTGGGAGTGTCTCGAGACACAGTGACAGCAATTCAATGATAAACCAAGCTTCTTTTTCTCATATGTTGTGTTTAGATAGAGTCTGCTACACAGTTCACTTTGATTTAGTTTTGCTATTTCTACTGTACATGTGATGCAAAGATCACAGGAGCACCACTTTGCATCAGCCTGCGCTGTCTTAAACCTGTATTCCTGACTCGGCTCTGGCTTACATAATTCCGAGGAGGCGGTTCTGGTGCGCAGCCAGCCTCAGTCCCCAGCAGCACTGCCTAGCCTTTCTTAGGCACAAATAAGTGGAGACCCTAGAAAGAAGGGCAGGACCTCAGGATAGGGAACAGAGTATGTCCTTGATGGAGTCTATTGCATAAATGTCTAAAGGCAAAGACACTGCAGGCAGTGTCTGGATTCACAGTCAAGGACACTGTTGGCAGCCAGGATGCTGGCCTCAAGTCTCCCTCTCCAATGACACAGACCCTGGCTTTCCTCTCAGAAGGTGGGTCAAATCTCTACCTGCTATCCATCTGAGTGTATGTCAGCTTCCCTGATTCTAGTGATGAGGCAATAAACAAAGCAAAAGACCCGGTCCACGACTTTCCCAAAGCACAGATACTGTCATGTCTGTTCCCAGTTTAAGATACATCAATGGCCCAGCATGAAATCCCACATGCCCTAGCATGCTCATTCCAGTCCACTCTCTCTTTTGCATATATATCTCCACGGCCACAGAGATTAATTTCAATGATCCAAATGGAATGAACATACGTCCCGTAAATTGGAACTTGCTAACCACTCTTGTGTTTTGACAAATAGCTACTTACCCATCAGGTATATCCTGGTGCTCACCTAAAAGAGTTGCCATCTAAGATGAGTCAAGGCCTGACAGAAACCCAGGACTCCCCAGACCTGAAACCTGCCTGTCACCATCATCTTGCCTGCTTCCTTCTGCTCAAGTCTTGGATGGGAATATGTGAGAGGGGGATGGATGCTCTTGCTCTCTCTGCACTCTGGCCTTTTGATGTACTAGCTGGAACAATGTGGGGGATTTCTTTGGCCTGGGCTGAAGGGAGACATAGTTTATCTCAGAAGAGGGTATTTGTCACTTAGGAGTCCTACATATTTGAGCACCAATTCTATTTGCAGGAAACGGGTACCAAGCACGAAGGAGGGCTGTATCCAGCATCATGGTGCTGATGAAAAGGACCTGCCTGTGCTAAGATCTCGCCTGGCTTCTCTGAGGCCAATTTGTCAGTCTTCTAATTGGAGCTATGTAACGCTGTTCCAACGAATCTCTCTCACTTTAGAATCACTGTCGGAAGCCAGAAGCGTGGGTAGTACAATATCCTTTCTTCGTCCCCAACATCTGCCGTGAGATCCATTCCCTTTCTTCACCCCAGTGGTGCAAAGTGACAAAAGCAAGGGACAGTACAGAGCAGAAGAGAGATTCTAAGTCCCTTGCTGGATTTTGATTTTACCACCCACCTTTGGCCTCTCTCAATGGACAGGTAGCTCAACCACCCGGCCCATCTCCCTTCTCAGCCATATGGCAAAATGAGAATTTCAAAACTAATCTAACCTAAGAAAAGTTCACCCACCACTCTGGATAGCACCCTGACCCTCTGCCCATCCACATTGGCATGTCAACTGCTTGGAGATAGAGCCAGAGAGACAGAAGCTGGACCTCTTCCTACAGCCCAGTTGCTGTGCTGTGAGTGAACAGGAAGTGTTGTGTTCCCAGGGTACTGGGTAGTGTAGTCTTCTGCTAAATGGACATTGTTTGTAACCCTACCTTGCTCGTGAGTTAGGTCTTCTCTGCCTGCACTTATGTCTCTTGGCCTCTCCCTCTGGCCATCCTGTTGACTTCTCTCACCCCAGACTTTAGCTTTCAGTGACTCTTAGCGTCTTGCCAGGCTCCTTCTGATGGACGGTTCTGCTGTCTTATGGCTTCTGCTTGATGAATTCCTTTGTACTCTACATCTAAGCCATTCTGCTTTTGCAACTGGTCTCTTGAATGTAATCTTCTCCAAGGTTGATGTGATAAGATCTGCTGACCACTACACTTCCAGAGTCCTCCACAGATGTATTGTCTATGGTTTCTTTGCTCAGAAAGGCTGATAATATAGCAAAACCAGAACTAATGCACTCTGCTTTTACCAAATGATTCATATGCAACTTGTACAAGTTTAAGTACTCCATCTTCACTCATGGCTCTATTTTTTCTGCCCCCCCCCCTTTTTTTTTTAACTCAGTGGCTATGGCTGTTCTCCTGGTCTGTTCTAGAGACTGAGTCTTCAATATGAAGTCCCCCTGGTGACCTACCCTTTTATCTCATTCCCTGTCGTTCACCATACCATCTGAACTTCTCCACATACAGCTTTAAAAAAATGAAATCAGCTGTCCCATGTCAATGATCAATATGCTTTCTCTTCTGTCTTCTGCACACATGAGTTTCTTCGTACTTCTCTGACTCTACCTATGGTTTATTTCTTCTACAGGAGCTCAGCCTGGAATGTTTTCACTCTCCTATCTTGTTGACCATGAACCTTCTTGAGACAGACAGATATGGGAATGAGGGTCATGGGAGGAACTTTACATACCACAATCTATTTTATGTCTCTTGCTGGTTGAGAGTCAAGAGTTTCAACACAACTGACCATATTCACTTTTCTGAGGGGTAGTTCAAACAATTGTTTCCAACAGTTAACAATGAACTATACTAAAAACCAAAGTGTAGGACCAGGCATGGTGTCGCATACCTTTAGTTCCAGCACTCAGAGGCAGAGGCAAGTGGATCTCTAGCCTGGTCTACAGAGTGAGCCAGGGCTCTGTTACACAGAGAAATCCTGTCTTGAAAAACTAAAAGATGATGATGAGGAAGAGGAGAGGGGGGAGGAGGAAGAGGAGGAGGAGGAGGAGGAAGAAGAGGAGGAGGAGGGTGATGATGTATTCAATCTTTGAGTTTATCCTTACTGGTGCTCCTCTCTCACCCCTAACCCTGGACTATGCACCTCACAAACAACCTTGCATTTCATTTTACAAGGAAAATTCATTAGGATAAGAGGAACAGTAGGGTCTGGAGTGATTACTCTGTGGTTAGATGCACTTTCTGCTCTTACTGAGGATCTGGGTTAGGTTTTCTGCACCCACATGGCAGCTTCAGGTCTGATGACACTTGTCATCCTCTTCTGGCCTCCATGGGCACAGCATACACTTGGTGTACACACATATATATGTAGGCATATACATACAACTAAACACAGTAAACCAGCTCATTTTTCTAACAATTTTTAAACGTTTCTTAATCTTTGAACCCATTTGCTGGTTACAGCCACTGAGCAGTATAGCTTCAAAAGCCACAGAATCATGTATATATCTATTGCTAAGACACTAGGCACATCTTTCTTTCTCTTTAGGGCACACACTTCAATTTAAAGCACATACCATCTCTTTCTGATAAAGCTCAAGTAGCTCTGGATCCACTGTAGTGATTGACTAAAAACGACCCCCTCCCCCGTAGGCTCATGGGGAGTCGTATTATTAGGATGTGTGGCCTTGTTGGAGTAGGTGTGGCGTTGGTGGAGGACGTTTGTCACTGGGCATAGGCTTTGAGATTTCAAATGCTCAAGTCAGATCCCGTGTCTCTCTCTCTCTTTTCCTGTTGCCTGCCGATCCAGCCACAGGACTCTAGACTTCTCCAGCAACATGTCTGCCTCCATGCTACCAATGCTTCCCACTAGGGAAGCCAGCTCCAACAAAACGTTTTCCTTATTAATAGTTGCCGTGGTCACGTGTCTCTTCACAGCAACACAGCCCTAACTAAGACAGCAACTCATCTTGAAATTCTTTCCAGTGGGGTAAGAAGCTGGTCACACCAGAGAATTTTCCTTTGGGGGGACATTCCTCAGCCAGCAGCCTAGGGATATATCTCCTACTTGAGTGAACAAGCTGGGGCAAAAGTGACAGTTCAGCAACTTTTGTGGTTGGCTAGGGAGTCAGAAAGTCCCTAACAGCTATCTCAGCAATGACCCTCAAACATTCTACCCTAGAGCATGAAACACACAGCACGTTCCTCCCTTGTTATTTTTCTACCCCTGACTCTCAGAGCTCAATTTTGGGAGATGTGCAAAAAGGCATATGACTTTTCCTGGGAAATAGAGATAGGGCACTGGCAGACCAAAGAAAGGAGTCCAGCCAAGACCCATTTGGTGAACCAGTGAATTTACTGGGGACACTTATAAGAGCACAAGTGGCTGATTCAAAGACACCTATAGCACCAGTAAATCCCATGAGCAAACAACAGACAACGACATCATGGAAAAGTCACATTATATTATATTATTTTCTTCCTGGGAAGGAAGAGATTTTGTGAGGATCTTGTGACATCTTGTAAGCCCCTGCCTCCCATCCTTCCTTCCAATAGAGAATATTAATAGCCCAGATCTGACAAGTGTCTTCTGCAGATGATTATAGCTGCTCTGACTGACGGGTGGCAATAGTCATGTCCAACCCAGAGAATACAGATACAGGACAGCCAAATGAAGTGTTCTAGAAATATTTTAGTGGGATCCTGCTGTTCCTTCCTTGTGAAGAAGCTAGCTCAAGGACAATTACCTCTGCAAGATTAGGTTCTAAGAGCACTTCTCTCCAAAGGGTCCCAAGCCAAGAACTCACAGTTGCAACCTGGGTACTTCTTTGCCTGGTTTCCTCCAGGGTGTTGGGCTGTCTAGCTACTTTTATCTCAGTTCTGTAGAATGAGCTCATTGCCTCTTATTCTGTTTATTTCTGTTGTGATGCTGACGGACTCCTAGCCAGCAGAGACTTGACTGATTTGCTTCCTAACATGCCTGTAGCAATGTGGCAGGGGCAGAGTGAGAAGGAAACATTTTGGAAGCAAGGTTTGTGCCCTCTGGTCATAAGGAGGCCTGGCCTCGTGCCTGTAAAACCAAGAAGGGGGTCAGAAGAGTTAGGGTCTGGGCTTGGATTTACCCCAGGAGTGTAGCAGAGATAATGGGAATCCTGCCAGCTCAGAAAGGATTTAAGAGTTTTACTGCAGCCTAGCCTTCAAGACTCTCCAACCAGGCAGCCAGAATTAGTGATGAGGAGTCCAGCCGGCAGGTGATACAAATCAAGAGATATATGATGTCCTCATAGCAAGACTGGGACAAGAAGCATCCTTCATAGAAAGCTGAGAAAACAGCAAATCCCTTGATCAAATAAACCAAATCCAAAGTGAGAAGCAGCTCCATGAGTCAGAGCCTAAGATGGGAAGGAGAGACTCAGAAACACCCTCATCCATTCATCGTTTGATGCTGGGCACCAGGGATACACAGATCACAGGCTTGGCCCCAGAGGAAATTCATATTTGACTTTGATGTGCAGCCATGTATATGAGCAGAACCACAATGAGACATAGTTAAAGCTACTGCAGGATAACCATGGGGCCTGTAGAGTGTGGAAGTAAGGACCTAACTCAGTCGTTTGTGAAGGAAAGTCTAGACAACCCTCATTGTAGAGGTAAGTTGGAGAACATAAAAACAGTTGACAAATTAAAAAGAAACCCAGCTGAGGCCATGGAGGCAAGATATGGAGAAGCCCATTTGGGGTATTGCAGACCATTGCATGGGACTGGCTGTCAATAAGCTTTTGCAGCCAATGCTGTACACACTGATGAAAGGTGGGGAGAGGATATACTCCTGGCTATGATATTTATGATCTTACCTAGAAGTAAATACAGATTATCACTCTACAGCCTTAGCATTTGCTCCAGCCAAATGACACTTCCATGTAAGGAAGGGAGATGATGACAGCTATGTGGTGGTTTGAATTAAAATGGCCACCACAGACTCATAGGGAGTGGCACTATGAGGAGGTGTGGCTTTGTTGGAGTAACTGTGGCCTAGTTAGAAGAAGTGTGTCACTGGGGTCAAGCTTTGAGGTTTCAGAAATTTAAGCCAGGCCCGGTGTCACTCTCTCTTCCTGCTTCCTTCAGATCGGGATGTAGAATTCTCAGCTCCTTCTCCAGCACCATGTCTGCCTGCATGGCACCATGCCTCCTTCTGTGATGACAATGGACCAAACCAAAGCTGTAAGCCAGCCCCAATTAAATGTTTTCCTTTATAAGTGTTACCACAGCTATAATGTCTCTTCACAACAATAGAAATAGCTAGCTTCTATTGTTGTTTTCTTCTTATAATGTAGGATGCTGACTTAACCTGACAAAGGTGGGGGGGGAAGCTGATGCAAGAATTAAGGGGAGACTGAACTTGGTAGGTTCTTGTGAGTCCAAGACTCAACCTCAACCATACAAGATTCCAGAGCAAGGGCAGTGTGACCACCTTTGTCATAGTGATCATTCTTGCCTGGCTGGTTCAGAAAAGAGAAGGAGCTAGCCCTGCAGCTGGGTCCCTAGATGTAAAATAATAGAAATTAGGAGATGGGTACAGGTACCCTGGATGTGCATTTCCCAAAAGTGACCTGAAGAGAACACAGCTTTAGTTAGGCACAAAGGAAGACACTTTTAGCTCTGGATGCTGAGGCATAGATTGCCACACCCCATCTCCAGACAAAACAAAAACATTGTGTAGCATTAGGTGCAGAGTTCAAATGCAACTTGTTAACTGTGTGTCCTTGAACAAATTACCTAGTCTCTGAGCCACTGCATCCTCAGCTATAAGATAAAGACTTGTGCCTGCTGCCTAAGATTGTATGGAAGTAAATAGCCTGGTGCTTGATGGATGTTCAGTTAAAGAGAATTCTCTTCTGCTTCATGCCCCAAGACCTTGTCTCAAGAAACCCAGAAAAGGAATGAGTGGAAGACTTTATTCAATGTGTATAGAGGGTACATACATAGATAAAGAGCTCTTTCAAATCAATAAGAGAAAGAACATCTTAATTGTCTATAAACTCAGTACTTGTGAAGCCAAGGCAGGAGGATTTTAACTGAGTTCTTGGGCAGTCTGATCAACAGAGTGAGACACTGTCCCCAAAACAAGAGGAAAAAAGAGAGAGAAAAAACTTACAAAAGATAGATGTAACTACATGAATGCATGTTGATAGCTATTAACCACATACAAATACTGTATATGTGCAAATATATCTAGATTTCACTAACAAAGTAGTGAATTAGAGTCATAAAATATAATTATCACATATAAGGAATAAATGCAATGTGCTTCCTTTCAATTTACCAATGATTTGTATTCTTTGTGTGTGTGTGAACTATCTGCTCCTTCTTCGTGACCATCTTTCTGATAGAAGTTGACCTTTTCTTATTAGTGAATATGAGTTCTCTATGTAGATTATTTTAACTTTTAAATTACCACACTTGTTGCAAATTTTGTTCTAGTTTGTCATCTCTATTTCGACTTTATTTCTAGTATTTTGTTTATACAGAAGCTTAAAAGATATTAGGTGATCAAAATCATCAGTGAGTATGTGTTAGTCCACGTTGTGCTGCTATAATCAAACACCTAAGAGTGGGTACTGTGTGGCTTTTGGGCTTACAGTTTTACAGACTAGGAACTCAAGAGCATGGTGCTGACATCCACTCAGCATCTGGAAGGGAAGGGGTGAGGGCTTCCTGCCACATAATAACGTGGCAGAGAGCATCCCATGGAGAAACAGAGTTGACATTTTAGCTTGGGTCTCTGTCTTTGGATAAATCTACTAATGCCAAGCTGGGCATGGTGGCTGAGGCCTACAGTTAGGGAGACAAGATGGTTATGATTTTGAGAACAGCCCGGGCTACACAGAAATATCCTACTTTTGACTAATAGAATTACAAATGCCATTATGGAGCCCCATCCCGTGACTTTATCTAATCTTAGTTCCCGCTCAAGGGATTGATCCCAAACATGGATAAAATATACATATGAAGAGTAAATTCCCAACAAGTAGCCTTTGGGGACATGTTTAACCAATAACCTTTTACAATACACAACATGAGAGGGGCCTCCATCATATGAGGTTTAGATTGTCTAAGATTGGTCTAGACTGTCTCAGATTGAATATGTCTTATATTATAGCTTCTAATTTTATCACTTTGACTCTTAATTGTATATTGTATTTTGTTGCTAAACTTTGTCTTTCTTCAAAGATTTAAGAGCAAAAAGGATAGGAACTAATCATACAGACTTGGGTATCCTGATACGATCAAAAGTCATCTTTCTCAAATTAACTAACTTAAGAGCTGGTTTTTACATTGGTTTGTGAATTTAGTTAATGCAAATCTTCCCTAGAAATAAGTTTCTTCTTTGTGCAAACAAAAAATAAATAGATTTATTAGCAAAGTTTGAGAATTAGAATCCAAATGTTAACTCCTGTAGGCTTTTCTGAGAAATGCTAGTCTCTCCCCCACCCCTTTTCCTGAGTATAGACCCCAACATTTCCATGGATGGGCAAATATTTCTCTCAGTAATAAGTACTGTTTTGATTAGGTTTATGTCAATTTGACACAAGCTAGAGTCATCACAGAGGAGGGAACCTCAAATGAGAAAATACCCCCATAAGATGAGGTGGTAGGCAAACCTGTGGGGCATTTTCTTAATTAATGACGGATGTGAAAAGGCTCAGCCCATTGTAGGTGGGGCCACCCCTGGGTTAGTGGTCCTGCTTCTATAAAAAGAAGGCTGAGCAAGCCAAGCGAGTAAGCAGACCCCATCTATGGCCTCTGCATCCAGATTCTTACCCTGTCCTGCCTGAATTTATGTCCTAACTTCCTTCAGTGATGAGTAATGATATGGAAGTGTAAGCAAAATAAACTCTTTCCTACCCAGGTGGCTTTGGTCATGGTGTTTTATAACAGCAATAGAAACCCCCAACTAAGACAAGTACCAAGGAAATGAGGCTGGAGTGCTGGCTCAGCAGTAAGAGCATGAGCTGCCTTGGAAGAGGAGCAGGGTTTTGTACGCCACACCCACAACTCACAAACATCCATAACACCAGCATCAGGGAATCTGATCTCCTCTTCTGATCTCCACACACATACATATACATTCATGCAGGCAAGAATTCATATACATCAAATAAATAATCTAAAACAAAAATGAGTAAAAGTATCAAGGAGAGGGTATAAAATAAATCACATAATCATATTAATTCATAATCACACCCACACCATGATTAAATACTTTCTAGGTCCCCAGGACTGTTATGGCATGCTGTGTAAACAGCATTAGTTTCTTATTTACAGCTAAATGGAGTTATTTGACTAAAGTTACAGAGGAAAGTGGTACTAGGTCCTGAGGAGCTAGCTCAGTTGACAATGCACATGGACCTGACTTTGATCCCCAGGACCCATTTTTAAAAGCCAGGTGTAGAGAAATGCTTGCAATTTCAATGCTGGAGAAGCAGACATGTAGAACCCTGGGACTTCCTGGCCAGTCATTCTAGCCTATCCGTGAGTTCTAAATTGGGTTTCAGGAAAGTGGACAGTACATGAGGAAAGACATCGAAGATGGTTCTGCATCTTTAACACGTATGTACATACCTGTGCATGTACAGCCATACACACAAAAGCACCTGCACATACATAAATAGGGATGCATCCTGACAACAGTAACAACGAACACTGCCAGCATTAGAACCTGAACCATCCTTGTTACTTTGTATCTGGTTGTAAGAATACTCTGACCCTGCCTTGACTCTCACTTTAGCTTAGGGAGCGTCACTGTTTTCCCACGAACAGTTGCAACAATGCCCTGGTAAATACTTTTCCATTCATCGCTACGTTTCTTCCTGATTTTCTAGATCCCCTGCACAAAATGAGTCACATGAGCACTCTTTGGGTGCACTCAGGGATCTCCTGCCAAATCTCTGTTGCCAGAAAACACGAGCTTCAATTCCTCTGCTAGATGCTCAGAGACCGTGGCAGATTTGAAGTATAAAGGGTTCCTTGTGTACTGTCTTCCAGCCAGCAGAGTTAGCGATTGCTGACACATTCCATATAAGGGCCTCAAGAAAAATGTCTTTCCCTAACCATTTTTCCAAAGGATTGATTTCGTTCTTTATTTTCTAAATGGAGACCTGGAACTTTATTTACCAGCTTTAGATGCATTGGCAATGCTCAAACACCTAAAATGGACCAGTCTATAATTGAATTGAGTTATTTGGGGGATATAAAAATACACTGTGCAATTTCATTTTATGTGTTGCTATTTTTATGCGGGTCAGGAAATGGGGACTAGAAAGCGAGGCTGCACTGTGCTGCTGTACAGAACAGAGAACACATGGGAAGAACGGAGGTGGGTTGTAATTACCACTTACCTTTGCCAGCTACCGTACTAGAGTTGTCATTTAGATTATCTTGTTTAATCTTCACGTGTACCCCATGGCCTAGATTTATTGCAATTCATAGATTAGGAAGCTGAGGCCCAAAAGTTTAAACATCATGCCCAAGGGCACAAAACTAGTTCATGCAGGGCTGGAATTGGAACGGCATCTTCTCAGACTCTTGGTGTGTGATGGGGTACAGAAAAGATGAATGGGTTCTGAACCTCAAACTGAAGCCTAGCAGATAATGGGAGAGATAAAGCGGGAATAACCAGCAGTCAGGAAAGAGAAGCATGATTGGAGTGACAGACAGAAATGCGCATGCTTCTGTAAGGGGTGTGGCTTCTGAGCCTGCACCCAGAGCAGGGCAGGAACAGGCACCTGGAGATCAGCATGAGAGATGATGGTGAACAGGGCTCATCCAGTCAAAGAGCACGCCTGTTCAAAAGCATGTGAAGAGGACCTAAGAGAAGAAAGAGAAATATTTGGCTTGGCCCAAAATGGTGCCTACTGTAAAGCAGAGAGGACTCTAGGCAGAGGTGGTCCTGAGCACTCCGTTGACTTTGATTCTTTTATAGGGACATTGCCCTTGTCAAAATCTCCCATCGGTAAAGATAGACTTATCCTATCAAGA
This sequence comes from Uromys caudimaculatus, assembly GCA_028551405.1. NCBI lineage: Eukaryota > Metazoa > Chordata > Mammalia > Rodentia > Muridae > Uromys > Uromys caudimaculatus. The sequence goes on from CM052701.1 coordinate 17,141,948, forward strand.
TTATTCTTAATAGTGCCATGAAATACATGACCTGGGTCTTGCATTCATGAATGTCTTAGCAGCTGTGGTTACCAGAATAAGACCTGTATAAGATGGGGCTATTCAACATTACATCATGAACTGAGGAAGAGATTAAGAAGCCCCACCTTGCCCTGAGGAGAGATCGGCAGTTAATGGTTGCTAGGAACAGAGAGGAGTCATTTTCTTCAATGGTATACCCACTGTTAAGTTGTGCCTGCTCCAGTAAATTATTTCCTATCTATGATTGCATGAGCAATCTCTAAACTCAGTGAATCACAAGGAAAAACAAAAACAAAGCAAGCCATAGCAGAGACATGAATATAGGAGGGGAACCTGCTGAGAAGAAAATGTTCAGCAGAAACTGGAAAGGGCTAAGAGAAGGTAATAGGGCTGGTGAAAATGGCCAAAATATTTGTATACTTGTGTATAACTGTCAAAGAGCAGTTGGTTTAACCCATTAATGAAAACTAAGACCACACCTAATGATTTCAGTGAAGCACTTGCTGAATATTTCCATGTACTAAGTATGACATAGTGGTGAAAATGGCATGCAACAATTTTCCTGCCACCTTCCTTCAGAGCTTGCCGCCTAGTGGGAGAGAATGATCTGAGCCATGGGACCACACAAATGAATCTAAATTCGAATCTAAACAAGTGCTGCAGAAGAAATGCGTCAATAAGAGCACACGAAGCAAGCTTCCTTGAGAGAGTAGCACTTGCACTCGAATGAAGCCTTAGCAGACGTCCACCATTTGCAAGGACATTGTGATGGTTAGTTTTAATTTCAACTTGCCACACATTAGAATCACTTACATAGGGAGCCTCAGCAGATGAATTGTCCTGATTGCCTTAATCAATGTGTGAAGACCCACCTTAAGTTGGGGTAGTCCCTTCTGGTAGCAGACCAGATGGAAAAAAGCATGTCGAAAGAAAAATCATCTGCTTTTTGCTTGCTTGGCCTTTCCTTTCGCTTCGGAGTTAATTTTTCTTGTTGCAACTGCTGCTCATTCCTTCTCTGATAGCAGAACCAGCATTCTCAGGTTTCCATCACTGATAATAACCAGTGGACGCTCCAGGCTTTTAGCGCCTGATTGGGTCTGCAGAGGCACCCAGCCTTGAGGATTGAGCAACTACTGGCTTCTCAGTCTCTCCAGTATGAGACAGCTGTTGTTACTATTTCAAACGTAGGCTGATCTCATAAGTCACATACATATATACTTAGTCACTGTTCTATGCCTGAGAAGAGACGCCATGACCAAGACAACTCTTAAAAAAGAAAGCACTTAATTGGGGGCTTGCTTACAATTTCAGAGAGTTCATTAAGATCATGCATGGTGGGAAACAGACAGGAATACTGCTAAAGCAGTAGCTAAGATCTTTGCATGGACCAGCAGAGAGAGAGACAGAGACAGAGAGACAGACAGAGACAGAGAGAGAGAGACAGAGACAGAGAATGGGTATGGTGTGGGCTTTTTCCTAGTAGTTCCACTGAGGATCAAGCATTCAAATATATTAGCCCATGGCAAGCATATATATATAGACATTCTATTCGACTCTGTTCTTATAGAGAACCTTGACAAATAAAGATATTATTGGAAATAGAGAAACCATAAATTGCAAAGGTCCTTTGTTTTGATGGTTCATTCTGGAGGATCAGGCTTTGCACACATTTTACAAACTGTTGGATAATTTCTCTCCTAACTAGAAACTTTTCTAACATCCAATGAGTCCACATTTAATCTAAAACACCAAGTTTCTGCCTTTAAGCATCAAATATTTTTCATATTTGTTCATCTATAGATAAAATTCTCATTTATTCAATCATATCACTAATCAAATACTTATTCATGGACGTATTCACTAACTATCTCTGTATGTCCACCTCATAGCCATTGTAACAGTCTGTGTGTCCAGTTAGTCATCTTCCAGACGATCATGTGTGTAGCTATCTCTATATTTCCACCCCATTTTATCTCTCTACATGCTTAGATATCTCTGTCCACCCATCCACCTATTTGTCCATGGCTTTTCCTATATGTCTAGTTTCAAGGCCAATTTTCTCCAGCTTCAAAACCAGGTAGACAATATCGTCAAACCTCTCCCTGAACTGATCTTTTCTGTCTTTCTCTTTTTAATTTTTAAAGATTCTCTCTCTTCTCTCTCCCCCCTCTCTCTATTTGTATGTGAACATATGTGCATAGGTATGCACACACGTGTTAGAGTGATTGTGTGAAGGTCAGAGGGCAACTTTTAAGAGTCAGTTCTCACCTTCTATCCTGTGAATCTCAGGAATCAAAGTCAGGTTATTAGGTTTGACAGCAAGCCCCTCTACCGACTAAGCCATCTGGCTGGCCTCCTCCTATCAACTTAGAAAGTAGCTTGTGATTATTTTGGGCCTACTCATATAAATCAGAATATAATCACTCCATTTTGAACATAGCTTATTAACAACGTTAATCACTTTTTTTCTTGAAATATTTTTTAAAAATTCCTAGGGCTGGAAAGATGGCCCAGCAGATAACTGCACACACTACTCTTATAGAGGATACAAGTTTAGTTTCCGGCACTCACTTCAGGCCACAAATCACAATCATCTGTAATTCATTTCAAGGCATTTAATGCCTCTGGGTTTCAAGGGCATCTGTATTCTGTAGAGGAATTTCAATACAGCAACATGGCTGCTCTGGCAAGGGATTCCATCCAAAGATATGATCCAGCCAGAATACAGACACTCCCTTAGTACACACCTTTAATTCCTAACAATGGAGGTAAAGTTAGTTTGTAGAAGGAACCAACTGTGTTTGAAAGTAACATAAAATTGAGGGCCAAAGTAACAAATCAAAGAAAGATGTGACAGAATGAGGCAGAGATAGAATATGCGCTCTCTCTCTCTCTCTCTCTCTCTCTCTCTCTCTCTCTCTCTCACACACACACACACACACACACACACACACCACAAATTGGACGGAGTTGCCAAGATAAGTCAGTCTATCTGTGTGTTTGCTGTTTGTCCTCAATCACTTTCTTTTCTGATCCTATCTCCAAGCCTAACCCTCGCTCCTACCCCTGGCTCCATTTTACCTGCAAGTACTTTGTACTAACTGGTACACACTGACTACAGTGTCCCCCCCCCCCCCTTTAGTTTACAGAGCCCTGGCAGTGTTAACGGTGAGTTGCTCCTACTCATATCCTGAGGGACTCGGAGCAATAAGCAACCCACAGTGTGTGAGCATGTGTGTAGGGGTGTATTGGGTCAGAGCTCTGTGTTTTAGCACTTTTTCTATGACCCCATATGGTTCTATAAAGCAGCTTTTTATAAAACCTATACTCACAATTTATCTTGTTTTTTTCTCCCAGAAGACAAATAGTACTGTAAAATATTTGTGATTTGGTGGTTATAAAAGCGTTTTGTAAATAGTTGAATAATAAAAAGTGGCATTTAAAGATCTCAAACATAGCCACTATGTAAGGAAAAACAAAATAAATATGGCTAATTTTATTTTTAACAACAAGTTTTGTTCTCCTTCAGACATCCCCCCCCTCAAGGTGCTATTAATAAGGAAAAAAGCACACACTACTGCTGTAAAGGCATAAAAAGTGTCAGTAACTATAAAACTACCACTCCCAAGCACAACTGTAATTCACACTTGTCAGGACTGCTAATGGTCTCACCACAGGCTGGAACATAGATAAGGTGGGCTGTGGGCTACACGAAATTCCCAGCACTCAACTAAAATGACACCCCCTGCTCGGCTGCTTAGAAGAGCACATCAGAATTCAAATTAATGGAAATAACATTATTATAAAGATAACTGCTTCCATTTATTTTTTAAGGTAAATCAGGGACCAGGGGTATGGCTCAGTCTGTAAAGTAAGTACCTGGCAGATTGAGTAAAGCATAAGTAATTGGATTCTAAGCACCCATGGAAAAAGCTGAGCACAGTACATTTGTAATCCCAGAGTCAGAGAGACTGAGACAAGAGGATCTATGGTGCTCACTGACCAGGTAGTCTAGACAAATAGGTTCAGTGAAAGACCTGGTCTCACATAATAATAATAATAAATAATGTAGAGAAATACTAAGGAAGACATCCAACATCAAACTTTGACTATCACACATAAACACACATATGCACCTTCAAGCACATGTGCACACACATATACCACATACATGCATAGGGGACCCTGCATGTACACATCACATGCACACACATACTCACCATTCACACACACACACACACACACACACACACACACACACACGCACATGCACACGCACACACACACGTGCACGCAAATCATTCAGACTGTGGTATGTGTTATTGATTAATAAATTATTGGTCATATGCCACATGAATGACCATGTCAAGATCTGGCCACTGAGAAATGTGGCTAAATGATTGCTAGAGTCCTGCTTGGTTTAAAGCCATTAAGCCATCATGGGCACAAGTTCACACTAGCATGAAAGTATTTGGGCATACATGAAGAAAGTTCTCAGTTTGATTCCTCCTAGCATTGAGTCTCCACTCATATTTCTTTGGGGCTATCAGGACATCTTTCACCAGACTTCAAAATTGGCACTGTAATGACATTTACCCAAAGCCATTAGGGGTTTTAGAGTCACACTGCATGCCCAGGTTTAGGAGGAGGTCAAGAGCCCTGCTCTGTTACTCTCTACCTATTCTCTCTCTCTCTTTTTCTTTTTTGAAAGATTTAGTTATTTTATGCGTATGAGTACACTGTTGCTGTCTTCAGACACACCAGAAGAGGGCATCTTATTCCATTACAGATGGTTGTGAGCCACCATGTGGTTGCTGGGAATTGAACTCAGGACCTCTGCAAGAGAAGTCAGTGCTCTTAACTGCTGAGCCATCTCTCCAACCCTACCTTATTCTCTTGAGACACAATCTCTCACTGAACCTGGAGCTGAGCTGGTAGCCAGGAAGTCCCAGCCATCCTCCTGTCTCCACAACTACTCTTCACAGTGTTGGGGTTATATCTACTGACCATGCCTGGGTGTTGGAGATTTGAACTCAGGTTCTTATGCTTGTTCAAGTGAATGCTCATGTCTACTAACTCATCTCCCCAGCCCCTCAAACTGTAATATACATCTAAGTAAGGTATTCTGAATTTGAGCCTATGCTTTGAGGACCATTTCCTTCAACTTAGTTGTGGTTGTCCATATTTTTAGATTAGTATTACATACCTGTTGTCTTAGTCAGGATTTCTATTCCTGCACAAACATCATGACCAAGAAGCAAGTTGGGAGGAAGGGATTTATTCAGCTTACACTTCCACACTGCTGTTCATCATGAAAGGAAGTCAGGACTGGAACTCAAGCAGGTCAAGGAGCAGGAACCGATGCAGAGGCCATGGAGGGATGTTCCTTACTGGCTTGCTTCCCCTGGCTTGCTCAGCCTGCTTTCTTATAGAACCCAGGACTACCAGCCCACAGATGGTACCACCCACAAGGGGCCCGCCCCCCTTGATCACTAATTGAGAAAATGCCTTACAGCTGGATCTCATGGAGGCATTTTCTCACCTGAAACTCCTTTCTCTGTGATAACTCCAGCTTGTGACAAGTTGACATACAAAACTAGCCAATACACCTGTTAATCAGAGTTCTTCAGATAAACAGACCAGTAGGATTGGATTCACATGAGTACAGAGAGAGAGAGAGAGAGAGAGAGAGAGAGAGAGAGAGAGAGAGAGATTATAGAAATTGGCTTACTTGATTTTAGTCCCCCTGAAGTTCTATTACCCACTGTCTGTAAGACAGACAACCAGAAAATCCAATGTTGAAATTCAATCTGAGTCCAAAGGCCTGAGCCCCAGGGAGGCTGTAGAAGTGACTCCTAAGCCAAGTCTAAAGGCCTGAGTACACAAGGTAGAGTTCTAAGAGGGTGTGGTTTTCAGTCATTGTCCTATTTTGTCTCCTACTGCGGTGATAAAACATTGACCAAAGGCACCTTGGGGGAAGAAAGGTTTACTTGGCTTGTAGATTACAAGCCTACCACCTCGGAAAGGCCAGGCAGGAACCCAGAGGCAGAAACTGACACAGTGCTTTCTGGCTTGGTGTCTACGGCTCAATCACTAATGGAGAAAATGCCCCCATGAACTTGTGTATAGGCCCATCTGATAAAGACATTTTCCCAGTTAAGTTTCCCTCCTGCCAGATGACTCTAGCTTGTGACAAGTTGACATAAAAGTAGCCAGCGCATGCAGTCTCTGAGTCTGCAAGCCTGAGAGCAGGAGAAGATGATGTCTCAGCTCATACACAAAGAAGTTGTACTTCCTTCGTCCTCTTGCTTTGCCTGGATGGGCCCTCCAGTGGAGTAGATCAGTAGGATACTCACAAACACTGGCAAAAGATCTCTCTTCCACAATCTTCTTACTCAAACACTAATGTCTTCTCCACACACTTACAACAGACACACGAGGAAATAATATTTGTGGGGTATATGTGTGTGTGTGTGTGTGCTCGCGCGCTTGCACGCTGTATGCGAGTGCGTGTATTTCTGCAGATGTTTTAGGATATAGTCAGATGGGGTTTTTTTGTTTTTGATACTTTATTTACATTTCCAATGTTTCCCCCTTTCCAGGTCTCCTCTTTGGAAACCCCCTATCCCCTCCCCCTCCCCGCCTCTATGAGGGTATTCCACCTCCCACCCACCCGCCCACCCACTCCCATATTCCTACCTTGACATTCTCCTTTACCGGGGCCTCTTCTCCCCCTGATGGCCAACAAGGCCCTCCTCTGCCACATATGTGGTCCGAACCATGGGTCCCTCCATGTATATTCTTTAGTTGGTGGTCCAGCCTCCAGGAGGACTGGGGGTGGGGGGGGGTCAGGCCAGATGACACTGTTGCTCCCTCCGTGGGGCTGCAGACTCCCTCAGCTCCTTCAGTCCCTTCTCCAACTCCTCCATCTGGAACCTCACTCTCAGTCCAGCGGTTACTGTAAAGTGAAACTTGGGTATTCCGAACTTTTGGGCTAATATCCACTTACCAGTGAATACATACCATGTTTGTTCTTTTGTGACTGAGTTGCCTTGTTCAGGATGATATTTTCAAGTTCCATCCATTTGCCTGCAAATTTCATTAAGTCATTGTTTTTAATAGCTGAGTAGTACTCCATTGTGTAAATGTACCACATTTTCTGTATCCATTCCTCTGATGAGGAACATCTGGGTTGTTTCCAGCTTCTGGCTATTATAAATATGACTGCTATGAACATAGTAGAGCATGTGTCTTTATTACATGTTGGAGCATCTTCTGGGTATATGCCCAG
>CM052701.1:17149759-17232370 GCA_028551405.1 Uromys caudimaculatus
TTTGTTGAAGATATTTACTGGTCCTTTAAGTTGGGAATCTTCACTCTCTTCAATACCTATTATCCTTAGGTTCTGTCTTCTCATTGTGTCCTGGATTTCATGGATGTTCTGGGTTAGGAGCTTTTTGCATTTTGTATGTTCTTTTACTGTTGCGTCAGTGTTATCTATAATATCTTCTGCTCCTGAGATTTTTCCTTTCTCTTGTATTTTGTTGGTTATGCTTGCATCTATGACTCCTGATCTCTTTCCTAGATTTTCTAACTCCAGGGTTGTCTCCCTTTGTGATTTCTTTATTGTTTCTATTTCTATTTTTAGCTCCTGGATAGTTTTGTTCATTTCCTTTGTCTGTTTAATTGTGTTTCCTGTAATTCTTTAATGGATTTCTGTGTTTCCTCTTTAAGGGCTTCTAGTTGTTTACCTCTGTTCTCTTGTATTTCTTTAAGGGTGTTAATTTCTTTCTTAAAAGCTTCTATCATCATCATGAGAACTGATTTTAAATCTGAGTCTTGCTTTTCTTGTGTGTTGGGGTATCCAGGGCTTGCTGTGGTGGGAGAGTTGGGTTCTGATGTTGCCAAGTAGCCTTGGTTTCTGTTCCTTATTTTCTTGCCCTTGCCTTTTGCCATCTTGTTAACGCTGATGTTAGCTGATCTTACTCTGTCTGGCTGTGGCTTGTCTCTCCTGAAGGCCTCTGTATCAATACTCTTTGAAGAACAGCTCTCTTTGAGAGGTATTTGGGTTTGGAGAGCTGTGGCACAGGGTCAGCTCTGGGGTGCAGAAAGAAACCAGAAGGATCTTCCCCAGCTGTCCCTTGGTTCCTGTGTCCTGATGGCTCTGCAAGGGTCCCTCTTGATCTAGCGAGTTTGAACAGAAGTGGTGGTTTTGCCTATGCTCAAAGGTGTGTCAGCACTCCTGGGATACCAGCTCTCTCCTGGAGCCCTGTGGCCCAGGCTGAGTTCCCCGGTCCTGGTGAGCAGTGTTGCTTGTCTTATCCCCACTCACGGCTTTTCCAAACTCCTGGGAGGGTAACTTTCTCCTGGCGCTGCTTGGCTATGGAACCCTTGTGGCCCAGGCAGAGGTCTCCTGCCACAGATAGAAACTGGAAGGTTCCTGTCCCTGACTTTTCCTCCTCAGTCTCTGTGTCCTGAGGGCCTGGGAGAGTCACTCTCTCCCAGCGCTGCTTGGCTATGGGACCCTGGTAGCCCAGGCAGAGGTCTCCTGCCACAGATGGAAACCGGAAGTTTCCTGTCCCCGACTTTTCCTCAGTCTCTGTGTCCCGCTGGTTCCGGGCGGGTCCCGGTGAGCAGTGGTGCTTGTCTTATCCCCACTCACAGCTTTTCCACGCTCCTGGGAGGGTGACTTTCTCCCAGCGCTGCTTGGTTAAGGAACCCTGGTGGCCCAGGCACAGGTCTCCCACCACAGATTGTCAGATGGGTTTTGATGCATGCACCTGTGCATACACATATGGAGGCCAGAGGTCAACATCAGATGCTTTCTGCTATCACTTTCTACCTTCTTTTTAAGACAGTGTCTCCCAGTGGACCTGGAGATCATTGATTAGCTAGACTAGCTGGCCAGTGAGCCCTCAGAATCTTCCTGTTTCTGTGGTCCAAAACTGGCATTAGAGGTACCAGCCAGTCATGTCTGACTTTCTGTGTGAGTGTTCAGGATCCAAACTCAGGTATTCATGCTTGTGCAAGAAGCATTTTACCCAGTGAGCCACAGAAATAATCTCTCTCTCTCTCTCTCTCTCTCTCTCTCTCTCTCTCTCTCTCTCTCTCTCTCTCTCTCTTCATTTATGAGACAAGATTTTTCTGTGTAGCCCTGGCCACCCTGGAACTCACTCTGTAGACCAGGCTTGAACTCACACAGATCCTCCTGCCTCCAACTCCTGAGATTAAAGGTGTGTGCCACCATTGTCTGGCCAAAAAATAATCTTTTACATTGACTGTTGAGACATCCCTGGGCCCAGTAAAGTAAACAAAGAAAAAATTAAGTCATCATACCTGAGTTCTATCTTTTTTCTTTCTTAGCCTGCACATTCCTTTTTCTTTTCCTCCTGTGAAATCTCGGCCTTACTTTTGCATATGACACATTCAATAGGAGCTCCAGGGGATCCAGAACCTTAGATTGGATTGCTGGGAATGTGGCAGCTAGGGACAGACTCACTTCAGCACTTGGGCCAATGGCTCATAGACTAGGATGCAGAAAGCTCTAGATTCTTTCTTCCAGTGATTCGCCTCAGTTTTACCTAATGTAAAACGAGGATATCTTTCTCTTTTGTTAAAAATAAATACATTATCACATATAAGTCTGTTAGAATGGTATCTGGCGCATAGTAAATGCTCAATAAACACTACAGGCTCCATATGACAACCCATGTTTTACTATCACAGGAGCATCCTTCCAACTTTATTTTCTTCTAGGGCATATCTCTGGAAGATAGAAAAGATGGAGGTAAACTCTCTGGAACTCAGAATTTTACCCATAGTAGTGAAAACATAAGACTTGGGGCTGGAAGACCTGGGGATAGAGAGATGGATTAGCAGTTGCTATTCTTCCAGAGGACCTGAGTTGGATTCCCAGCACTCAAGTGGCTCACAGCCTTCTATAATTCAAGCTTCAGGACATTCAACATCCTCTTGTGACCTCTGAGGGCACCTGCACACACATGGAATACATACATATACACAAACATTTTTAAGGAGAGCGACATAAGAATCATTTAAAAACTGAACTGGAAGGAGTTGGAGAGATGGCTCAGAGGTTAAGAGCACTGACTGCTCTTCCAGAGGTCCTGAGTTCAATTCCCAGCAACCACATGGTGGTTCATAATCATCTGTAATGGGATCTGATGCCCTCTTCTGGTGTGTCTGAAGACAGTGATTGTCTATTCCCATACATAAAAATAAATAAAAATCTTAAAAAAAAAAAAAAACCCAAAAAACTGAATCGGATAGAGGAATACAACTTTCTGCCATCAATCTGATTCAAAGTGCTGAGAGTTAGTCTGGATTTTCCATTTTTAGTAGGTTTGCTGAGCAGGCCTGAAATATGAAATAACTTAAAATATCTGGATGCAGACATCATGATAAGACAACACAATTTTAGGCAGGCTTATATGATAACTGAGTATGATTTACATTAAAATAAGCAAACTGTAGCTATCACTCATATCATTGAATACTAAATATGTTAATTCTCTGCTGCTGCATAACAAGTTGCCTCAAAGTTTGGGGATCTAAAGCAACAACAAACATTTCTTCTCTCCTACAGTTTCTATAGGTCAGAAATGTGAAGATGGCTCCGTTGGGCACGCAAGCAGTCTCTTGTGGTGTTATAATGATGACATTGCCTAGAGGTGAAGTACCTTGTGTGAAGGTTTGGCTCAGCATGGAGGGTCTGCTTCCAAGACAGCTCGCTCACATGCCCATGGTCAAGAGGTCTTGGTTCCTTGTCTCATGGACCTATCCTAGGGCTATGTGTCTCAGGCATGGCTACTTCCATTGGAATGGATCCCCAGAAGTAAGGAGCTACAACACCATTTAGGACTTAGCCCTAGAAGTCACAATACCCTTTCAGCAGCATTTCTACTATTTACCCACCCAACTATACTCAGTACATGAAGAGACAGTATAGAGATTCAAATGCCAGTAGGAAAAGACTTTAGGTGAACATCTTGGAGAATGGCTACCACACTTCAACAAAAACATGAAAACAAATTCGTTATTTTTCAAAAACAAAAAAACCCTGCAGTGTGTTTTTCCTGAGAGGTAAAACAGTGTTGCTTCTTTCACTGTCCATTTTCAGATGGTGGCCTCTCTAAACGGGTCAGCAGTACCAAATGAAGAATTGCATATGTAAGGGAAAGGACTCCACAGCAGCTCCAGGCTTAGCTAAAAAAGCCTCCGCTTAAGCAAGTTTTTATGGCTAAAACTGTCTAGCTATCGTTGCAGGAATGTTTGCCACAGAGTGAGGACCAAGGATTTATGAAGCTGTTTCAGGGAGGGTTGACCAGCATTTTTACATTTTTCTGCCCGAGAACATTTGAGGTGTGACTTTCCATAAATCACAGGTACTGAGAGTGTCCACAGTCATTTCTATGTATGAATTCAGGTTTTTAAAGAACGAAAATGCTACAGTATTATTCAGAAATGAGTGTGAGTTCGGAGGCACTTTAAGAGTTAAACCAATCAGATTACTACATGCGGAATGGAGGCTGTGAATCTACAGAAGGCACTAGAAGAGATGGGAGGTCTCCTAGGCCCAATGTAGGATCGGTGACTTCAGCCTAATCGATGTAATTCATATGTTTCAAAAAGGCCAAGTCAGTGAAGAGGGGGCACAGAGAAATGGAGCAGAGGACAGGATGTAATAGTCACGTATTAATAAATAGCAAGCAGGCACCTTGTGCTAACTACTGTATGTGAATCATTCAATCTACACAGCTCTAGTAGTTGGAATACAATATGCAAATTAAGTGAATTTCTGAAGGTAGCAGAGCTTGGATTTTGATGAAATGTGGAGCATTCTGGAGCCTGTAGCATTAACTATCCTTTTCTAGTTCTGTCCTAGGGAGTGGTAATCCTGTCAAGAGGACCCCTCCCCTACCCAGTGCAGTTTTCTCTCTAGTGACTTCAGTTCCACAATACACACTGGCTATTAGCACCATTTCTTTGGCTCTCCGTTCCGGGTTCCAGAAGTCACCTCCAATTCAAACTCCTCTTCCCACAGAGAAAAAACAAGGTCAATATCTGATAAGACAAAGCATCCCCCACAACAATCAATATGGTATCTCACACAAAGGGCATCTCACACAACAGGACCTCCCACACAACAGGACCCCCCACACAACAGAGCATCCTACACAGCAGGCCATCCCACACAGCAGGGACAATTTCCAAGGGGATATTTAAATACATATATTTTAAATACACAATCATAAAATATTTCAAACATACAGAATAATATACAAGATTAGCCCAGGCTGACTGTGGTGGTATGTGCATATAATTCTAACATTTGGAAGGTAGAGGCAAGGAGATCAGGAGTTCAAGGCCAGTTTCAGCAACATACATAGCCAGTATACATCCAGCCTGGGCTACATGGGATCTGTTTTACACAAACGATGACGATGACAACAACAACAACAACAACAACAACAACAACAACAACAAGGGTTTGTGATGGTGGGTTAGTGGGTAAAGCAGTTGACTTGCAAGCCTGAGGATCTGAGTTTGATCTGCTCAAGCTGATCATGGTGGCATGTGCACTGAGGGGGCAGAAACAGTAAGATCCCTTGGGCTCAGTGACCATTCTGTCTAGCTCAATGATCTCCAAGCCAACAAGAGTCCCTTTCTCAAGGGAGGCAGGCTGAATTCTTGAAGATGATTCCCAAGGTTGATCTCTGGCCTCCACACATACATGTACCGACATATGCATGAACACATGCATACATGATGGTAGAGCACTTGACTAGTCTGCATAATGACCTGGGTTCAATCCCCAGCATTGGAAATGAGGGGTGGTAAGAGCTTACCCAATATGAAATTTTATTAATATTTGCTGTGTTTGCTCTAGAATTTCTCCCTCCCCCAAACTCTGAGAGGTTGAAACATAGGGATTTTGTCCAAAGACAGGCAAACCTAAAACCAGCACACCTGTTTCAAGGGCAGCATTAGTGGAAATACCCTTGTGGTCACATATGATGTTTCTTTGGAGGACAATTAAGGTGACAGTTCTAACATGCTTCAGATCTTACTCAGCTTGAGGACAGTTTTTCTGGTTTCCTTCTAGCACAATCTCAGCATTATGTAGCAATGCTTTGTAATATTGCTTTTCAAGATGTTAAAACTGTTCCTATGTTTGTTGGACTAATTTCTATCCTTGCATAGACTGCGGACTCTATAAGGCAGAGCATGTACCAAATTTTATTCACTATTGCACCTCCAGTACCTAGGACAGTGTTCGTCAATAGTGGGTATTTACATACAAACAAACCAAAAAAAAAAAAAAAGAACCTTCAAAGTGTGTGTTCAATTTTAAACATCAACCTCTTTAGAAGCTTTCTAAGAAATAAAAATGCACAAAGACTGAATATGAAAGTCCACAGCAGTATACTATTCATAAAAGCCACAAAGTAGAAACAATTTAAATGCCTGTCATATTGTGTGAATTTCCCATGGAGATGTGAAAAAACCTTCAGTCTAGGTAGGGTACCAGTGACAAACCAAAGAGCCCACCCAGTCTCTCTTAGTGTACCAGTAGGTTTATTGGAGTTTCTTGCAGGAGCAGGAACAGCTGAAAGGTAACTGAATCAATGAAAACTCCACTCAGTATGCTTAAAAACCCACGAAATCTGCATCTCTTGCTGGACAGGCTAGAGAGTCTCTTCTGCTCAGCATTGTTTACTGCTTGGATAATCTTGGGGAGGGGTCTCATGGATCTTGTAAGTTTCAGAAGTCTGAGACTTGCATGTTTCATTTAATTTGTGAGTCTTATGAGCCTCCCTTCTTCCTCTAAAATGAGAACATTACACAAAACCATCGTAACCAGGCTTAGTAGCACAGGTATGTAATTCTAGCTACTTGGAAAGCAAAAGCAGGAAGATCTAAAGGTCAAGTTCAAACTGGACTACTGAGTTAGCTGGAGACCAGTCTGGGCAACTTAGTGAAATAATTTCTCAAAACAAAACCATGAAAAGAGGACTGGGGATGTATCTCCATGGTAGAGCACTTGCCTAACATGCGCAAAATCCTGGGATTGATCTTCCATGCTGAGAGAAAGAGAGAGAGAGAGAGAAAGAGAGAAAGAGAGAGCACCACTATTTTGAGAATGTATAAACAAAATGTGGCATATTTATTATGATAGTTTCAATGATCAACTGACGCTATCTAAAATTACCTGGGAAGAGAGTGTAAATGAGAGATTCTCTAGACTAGGTTAGTCTGTGGGCATGCCTTTAGGGGATCATCATGAGTGTGTAGATCAGTATTGGAAGACCTGCCTGCTGTGGGCGACACTATTCCCTAGGCAGGACTCTTAAGAGTGTGGAAAATGAACTGAGCATAAGCACTCATACATTCATTTCTCTGCTTCTGATTATGGAAGTGACATGAACCAACTCCTTCAAGTTTCTGCCACTGTGATTTCCTGTTAAAATGACTATAACCACTAATTATGAGTTAAAATAAATCCTTTCTCCCCTAAGTTGTTTTGGATAGAGTATTTTATTACAGTAACCCAAAAAGAAACTAAGACACCCATACAAGGGAACATTGCTCACCAATTTAAAAGAAAGAATGAATTAGCAAAACACTCTACAGTGTAGATGAGCCAAAAATATGTTATATGAAATATTACATATAGGAGGAAAGTAAGTCAATGAGTATGCATGACAATTAGGATCAACTGCAAATGGGAATTTCATAGTGATGGAAATATTCTGAAGCTGGATTGTGGGATGGCTTCTTGACTACATAGAGCTACTAAACATCATCAAATTGCTATTGGTAGGCAAATAATACAGGAATGAATTCTGTACCACAGTACAGTGGCTAAAGTTGTTTTAGAAAATCAATCTCCTTACTTAGTCACTTTATCCAAGTGTACACTCCATGGAACATTACCTTGGTGGGACATTGACCTAGTTATGCTAGTTGAGTCTATCAGCTCTTTAGGAACAGGTCCGATTTTTAACTTGACACATCAAAAAGAAAATATCCTATTTCCCAGCCTCCTTTGTGTCTTGGGGAAAAAAAATCTATGCAAGCAAGTACTGGCTCACAAGATGTAAACAAAAGCAATGCAGTAGTTTTCTGAGAGGCTGTTAAAGACACTGAGCCCCAGGCTTTGTATTGCTCGTCATTGTGGGGCAGTGATTTATGTCAGGCAGTCTAACGCCCGGTTGAGCATAGGCTAGAAGCCCTGGGAGACCCGGTGAAAAATTCCACAAACAGTGGAACCTACACCAGGGACCAGAATTCATGCTTCTGGCCAATGCTCCCGGGAGATTCTCCATAGCTATCACGACCCCTGTATAGAGAAAGGCCTGGCGTGTGAAACTTGTGTCACAGGCAAAGCAAATGAGGCACCAATAGGGCCCCCAAGCTGGCCAATGGAAAGTGTCAGCCACCAACCCCTGTCTCCTCTCAGAACTATAAATAGAACACCTTGACCTGAGTAGCACTCTCTCTCCCCTCCTTCTCCACCCGCCTGCCCGGGAGCGCTGCCCGCCATCCAGAATGAATAAAGATAAAAACTATTTTGGCGTTGGAGAACTTTTGTCTAAGGGAGCTGTGACTCTTGGGTTCTCGAGGAGACTGGCTCTACGGCGAGCGGAGCGCTCTTAATGGCAGTGGGCACCAGGCACCGCGGGAAGCGTGTTACTGTCAAGCCTTGGCATGGGGCGAGAGTGCTCGGGGCTGGTCTCTATCCGAGCCACCTCCCTACACCACCCTGCGTGCGTGCGCGGCGGGGCTGACGCTGTGGTGAGCCTTGAAGCCCAGGGTGCGTGGACCCAACACCTGAGCTGGGGGATCCGCCCGCACCTGCGCTTCCCCCAACGGGAGAGAGTACGGCACACCATCTCCTTTATCCTTCCAGGAACATCTGAACTGGTGCTCCAACAGTCGTCATAGACCATGAGGTGAAGAGGGGAAGCTAAGAAAGGTGGAGCAACAATACTGAGAAGCTGGTTGTCAACATGCCATGCCACTAACAAACTGTTTGCCTTGTATAGTTCTTATATAAGATGAAAATCAATGTTAACATTATTCCTTTGCAGTCATTTATTTATTTATTTATTTTAGTAAAAGTTATTTTTTAGCACTTTTAATTATGCGTATGAATGAGTCAAGTACCTCAGTAGCCAGAAACCTTGGATTTTCCTGGAGCTAGAATTACAGGTGATTGTGAGCTTTGAACCACTAAGCTATCCCTCCAGAACTCCTTTGCAGCCATTTTTATTATCTGCAGCTGTCTTAGTCAGGGTTTCTATTGCTGCAATGAAAGCATCATGACCAAAAAGCAAGTTGGGGTGGAAAGTGTTTATTTGGCTTACACTTCAGTATTCTTGTTCATCATCAAAGTAAGTCAGGACAGGAATTCAAATAGGGCAGGAAGCTGGAGGCAGGAGCTGATACAGAGGCTATGGAGGGGTACTGCTTATTGGCTTGCTCCTCAGGGCTTGCTCAGCCTGCTTTCTTATAGAATCCAGGACCACCAGTCCAGGGATGGCCCCACCCACAATGGGCTGGGCTCTCCCCCATCAATCACTAATTTAAAAACATGCCTTATAGCCAGATTTTATCAGGGTGTTCTCTTAATTGAGGGTTCCTCCTTTCAAATACCTCTACTCTGTGGACGAACTCAACGTATGACCAGCCAGCCCAGCACTCAAATTTAATCCTAAGTAATTTTAGTTGTAGTAGGTGTGAAATGAGAAAAGAGTTCTGTGGTCAAATAATTTTAAGAGCTATTTGAATTTTACAGACTTTAATAATGCAAGGTCAGTTGAGAGTTTTGGGGGTTATGCTAATAAGTAGTTCCCAAGAACACCCCAAAAAGGGCTACAGTATGCACAACCCAGATCTCCAAACAATTTTAGTTGAGCAGCTCATGCAACAAGTGATTCGAAAATGGTAAGTATTGTTTTGAAAAATGTGTATTTTGGGCTCTTCTTTCCTGATCCTTTTTCTAGACAGCTAGCGAGATCACCTTTAAATGTAAGTGTGACCGGGTAGTGGTGGCACACGCCTTTAATCCCAGCACTCGGGAGGCAGAGGCAGGCAGATTTCTGAGTTTGAGGCCAGCCTGGTCTACAGAGTGAGTTCCAGGACAGCCAGGGCTATACAGAGAAACCCTGTCTCGTAAAAAAAAAAAAAAACCACAAAAAAAAAAAAAAAAAAAAAATTGAAATGCTTGAAAGACTTCTATAGGATAAATTTCAAACTTTCTATTTTTATGCTTCAAAAGTTTATTTCCATTTGCCAAGTAAGACCTAAGAACCTGTATTCTACTAAAATTAAATTCATAGAAATCAAGAAGTACTGCAGAATGTGAAGCTCTCGGAATATTTGCTACGAATATGTTTCTTTCCAGTGCTTTCGAGTCAGGCAAGTCCTTCGAGCGTTTCATGAGGTGAGTTCATTTTCTGAAGGAGGGTGAGGTAAGAGTTGTTCTGGTTCTCACTGTGTATCCTAACTTGGGGGACACTGATCAATGTTCACGCCACAGGATGGGTTCCTGGAAAAGCCCAGTTCCAGGAGAGGCTATGAGAGCTCAAATACTTCCTTTGTTACTTGTTACAACTGACTTTGAGTACGTTTGGTTTTTTGTTTGGTTTGTTGTCATCTTGACACAAGCCAGGATCGTCGGGAAGAGGGAATCTCACATGAGGAGATGACCCCATCAGATTGTCCTGTAGACAAGTCTGTGGGGCATTTTCTTGATTGATGAGTGAGGTGGAAGTGCCCAGCCCACTGTGGGAGTTGCCATCCCTGAGCAAGCTAGGAGGAAGCCAGTAAGCAGTGTCCCTCCAATGTCTCTGCTTCAGTTCCTGTCTCTAGATCCCTGCCTTGAGTTTCTGCCTTGACTTCCCTCCATGACGGACCATAAACTGCACACTGAAAAATAAACTCTTTCTTCCACAAGTTGCTTTTAATCATGGTGTATTATCATGGGAAACTTAATTTTTCCATTTAAATATATTTTCTACAACTTCATACATATATAATATTTATTTTTATCCCGTCAACCCCTCACCAGGCTTCCCTTTTCTGATCTAGTCTATGCCCTCTCTTTAGCCTCACTCTGGCCAGTCTCCCCCTCTTATATCATGGAACTTGTCAGAGCTGAGACTGAACCATATTTTCCCTGATCTCTCCACAGGACATCCTTCCTGGAGCATTTTCTGCCTGTTATCTTGCCTCCTATGTGATCACCAAGCCTTTCAGACCGGACTCAGACATCAGCTCAACACATCCATTCAGACTTTGAGCAATGCCTACTATCTGTAAGACACCACATCTGTGCTTGAGTTACAAACAGTCTCTGTCCTGGAAGGATCAAGAATTCAACAACATCAGACAAGACCTGTGTTGGTCAGGGTATGCGGCTGGCTGCAACAATCAGCCCGCATACGTCAGTCACTTGACACTGTGAGCTTATTTCTTGTTCCCAGCATTATCCAGTGCAGGTGAGCACAGAGGCTCTGTTCTTTGCAGTCAGTCAGGAATCCAGGCTCAAACCACTGCCATTTCCTGAGTCTCCTCTGGCTAATCATGCTTAGGGACAGCAGATAAAGGAAGGAAAGACACTTGGAGGACAACAGGAGTGTTTAGGGGATGCCCAGAAGTGACACAAATCTTATTTCTACCAAGATTCATTTTTCTAGAGGTCAGTTGGATGGGCCTGCTCGGAGTAATTTTGCTGTAAGCCTTCGGGGAAAATAAAATGGCCTGGTGAAAACAGCCTCTCTGAAAATAGCCTCGTTCTCTTTTCCATAGATTTTGAGACAAGAACAATAAAGAAGCTTGTGTTCTAATGGAGGAGAAATGGGAGTGAGTGGAGGCAGGAGAACACAGCCAAGTATCTTCCATCTCCTCCTTCTAAAGTGATCATCAGAAAGTTCTGGAAGTGCAGGAAGTTTTGAGTTGATTTTTCCTCCTGGGACACTCTGGAAATGGAGGCATTACTATATGGGACAGCAACTGTTACATTTCTGCTCTCACCTTTGTATTAGGCCTTCATAGCCTCATGGTATCAACGGACTCTTCTTGCAGCTGCGGTGGCAAGCAGCTCTGGGCAGGGGCCATCTGACGTCACACAAGTGGACCCTGATAGTGCTTTGGCTCATGGACCTCCTTCCAGGTTCCCCGCTGACACTGCGGTTTGGGAACACTACTGAAGCTAGCTTGGAATGTAGCCATGACTAACTGATGTGCATCCCTGCCCAATGAAAAAAGAGCTGGTGAGTCAACTTCCTTCCTTTCCCTACGCCACAGGCAATACCGAGACTCATGTTATATGGCTTCTTAGAGAATAATCTCTGTGCAGAAACCATCAGCCACACTTAGAGAAGGCCAAACTTAGAGTCATTCTGGAGTTTGCTTTTCATCCCTACCTTACACTTACCTCATTTCTGCAGCACAGAACCAACTTCTACTTTCAGGCTGAACTCAGCAAAATGCAGCTTAGCTGCTGTCTCTTCCCTGTGTGCTGCCTTGTGGGGCCCTAGTTAGCTGCTCTCAAAGTGCTTAAGAGTCCTCAATTCTGCAGACCTATTCTTTCACGACTGAGCCTGCAGTATCTTGTCTTCTGAATGTAGCCTCAGGCACTTTGCTCCCACGCATTCTATTCTATTTGGTTGGGAAGCCATCCTGGACTCCTACTGATTGCTTGTCTGACCACCCCACATTGTGTCTTTGTGTCTTATGCTATTGACTTGCCTCAAAGCTTGAGAATGGCAAGTCAAGTCAAGTCTACCTTTCCTTTCTGTCTAGCTCCTGTCCTTCCACCACAGTCTCTCTTGTCTTTGTGCCTCTGCATAAAAGTGCTTCTTCCTCTATCCAATTGTTATTTCTTCAGCCTCATCCCAGAAAGAATAAATTCATAGATGTCAGCCCCTTGATACCAATATTTGGGCTGACGGGGTCTGACTACCAGCTCCCTGGTCCATGAGCTGTTGAAGAACCTGGATTAGAAGGTAAGTAAGCTATCTCTTAAGAGGCCAGAACAAGGACAATTAGCTACCAGCTTGGCAGGATTGGAGATTCTTGAGATGCATTGCTCTCTGCCTTGTCTCCAGACTGCAAACCTCTCTTAGAACCAGGATGTTGTCTACCTTAATACTCTATCTTTGTATATATAAAAACAATTCCTACAGACATAGCTGATACTTAATATCTAAGGAGAAATGGAAAGAGGAGGAAGTATGGCTGTGACACATTGTGGCCATCCTTGAAACAAATGAAAGAAGGTGGCAGGTGAGACAGCTATGTGATGTAGGGCTGCTACCTGTGCACTTTCAAACTAGACAAATTACTGGGATAGTCCAAGAAATGAAGAAGTACCTTAACTAGGGTTACCATTACTGTGATGAAACACCTTGATCAAAAACAACTTGAGGAGGAAAGAGTTTTGTTTCTCACAGCCCCATGTAACACTTCATCACCAAAAGCAGTGAGGGCAGGAATTCACAAGGAGTGGGAATCAGAAGGCAGGGGCTGATGGAGTGGCCACGGTTGGGTGCTGCTTACTGGCTTGCTCCTCATGACTTGGTCAGCTTGTTTTGTTAAAGAACCCAGGACCACCAGCCCAGGGGTGGCACGGCCCACAATGGATTGGGCCCTCACCCATAAATCATTATTTAAGAAAATGCCCTACTGGCTTGCCTACAGTCTGATCGAGGCTCCCTCCTCTGATGACTCTAGCTTGTGTCAAATTGGCATAAAACTAGCCTGTACAAGAAGCAAGACCCAGAAGAGAATTAGGGCCATTGGTTGAAAGACACAGGAAAACTAGGATCTCTAAGAAACTAAACAATTCTCTCCAGGAGTACAGGAAGGCTCGGTTAATGCTGTGATTACCCTTGACACACTCAAACCATTCTCATCCTCAACACTTCTGTCAAATTGCTCTTGGAGTCACCAGACTCAGATCATTCCTGCTTTAATTAAGGTAAAATGAGCTTTTTAAGTCAGAGTCCAGCCAGTTTGGGGCATTTTCTTTTTTCTTCTTTTTCTTTTAAGTATTCACTGGGGAAACACTCTAGATGGGGCAGGCAGGAGTAAAGAGGAAAAGTGATCACCGGATCCCCAGAGTAGGAAGGAGGCTCTGAGGAATACTCAGCGGGGCAGGGCAGGCTCTAGAGTCCTCCTTGCCCTAATTGCTCCTCCCCCATTTCTGGTCTGATGTCCTTCCTCCCGCCATCTGTTTTCTTCATGGCATTTATCACTACCTGCCTCTGTATTCATTTATTTATTTTATTTATTGCCTTTCTTTTGCCTGTTCGGTGAAAGCAAGGGCTTTTGTCCTATTGACCGCTACATCCTCTGGCTCAGATCAATGTCAGGTATTTAGTGGGCACTTAAAAATTAGCTGCTAAAAAACGAATACGGAAGACAACAATTGGTTGAATCTCTGTCATATGCTAGGCCCTGTCCTTGAGGATGCTACAAGGATGGTAGTAGATATAGGCCCGAAAATAAACACACCATGGTTCCGCTCCTGATGTTACTGAAGCGTATCCAATGCGCTGCAGGATCCTCAGGGCTGGAAAACTCCCGGGGTGTTCAGGGCCCTGGGAAGAAGCTCCTGGTATGCTAGGGAGCCAGGAGGATCTGCAGAATAAGCAGCTGGAGTCTGACGACCCGGCTCCTCGCTTCCCTCGCCCTTTCAGCATCTTTTTCCTGTCCGTTGGGACCTTCACCTCTCCTCGCCTGCGCGTTGCAGGATCTGGGCGCCGGCGGGACGCTCATGTCATGGGACCCCAGTACATCATCTCCTACCTCCGGAGAGCCAATCCCGGGTTTTCCAGCTTGCTTGCCCACTACCTGTGAGATCTCCACCTGCAGGTTGAACCCCTGCCGCCTGCCAGCACCCTGGTCCTCGCCCCCTGCTTGCAAACCACTGAGTGCAGTACCCCGCCCCGCCCCCTCCACCCGCGGGACCCCAGCCCCGCCCCGCCCCCGCTGCCAGGCCGCTTCGTTCCGGGGGGGCGGGAGGGCGGGCCAGGAGCTGCTCTGTCTGCAAGGCGGGGAGAGCTAGGTTGGGAGGCGGGGAGGCCCCGACATCGACCAATCAGCGCTGCGATCACATCCATGCAAATACGAGCACAATGGAGCGAGCCCATCACTCGCTCCTGCAAGCAAGCTTGAAACGGGCTTCAGTCTGATCGGCAGCCTAGTTGACCAATGAGCCTGTGTTTTTGGCAGGCGAAGTCCAATGGCACGGCAGGGGAGGCGGGCCCGAGCTGGGTTAGGGTGTCCTTGCAGGGTGTCTGAGCTAAACTTCACCAAATAATAGCTGTTTGTATTTTGGCTGCTGCAGGAGCCATTTTAGGTAAGTTCTTCTCTTAACTTTTTATTTTCCTGCCTGACCCCGGCAGGCTGGCCTTGCCCGCGGGGACCCTGTCTTCGCCCCGCTGGCCGGGATGGGGCTGCCCTATGAATGGAGCGGGGCTGAGGGGCCACGGCGGCGCGAGGCCCGGCCGGGCAGGGGTACGAGCGCGGCCGCGGGCGTACAGCCAGGCCGAGGGCCCCGAGGCCTGAGACGAGGGGCTTGGCGTCCGCCCCTCCGGGCTGCCGCGCGCTCTGGCCGCCCGCCGTCCTTGGGAGAGCGCCGCTGCGGGCCGCGCGCCCAGGCTTGGGGTCCCGCTTTAGACCCCAAGCGCGGGCCTTTGCGGCGGGGCGGGGCCTGCCAAGGCTTCCCAGGGGACCCCTGCGGCCCACGGCGCGTGAGGGCCACCTCCGCGCCCGCCAGCCGCTACCGCCCCCGCGGAGAAGTTGCTCCGCTCCGCGTCCTGCGTCTGTTTGCAGGGGTGGAGGAGGGTGGGCCGGTGCCAGGCTGCTGCTCCGGGAGGGGGCGGGGGCCCCGGCGCGTCCCCGGGTCGCGCGCCCCTCCGGACCGCTCCTCACGCACTAGCGCGCACTCGCCCCGAAAATTGGAGCCCTAAAGACTCCAAGCCACCGAGCTACCCCGCTGCCAAGTTTGGTGCGTTATTAGATTGCATGTTAGAGCTTGCAAAGAAATTAGAGAGAGAGGGAACATAGAGAGAGAGGGAGGGAGGGAGGGAGGGAGGGAGGGAGAGAGAGAGAGAGAGAGAGAGAGAGAGAGAGAGAGAATATTTAAAAAAAAATCCGTTCTCTTTAGGGTATTTATTTTTCTTCTCTGTTGAGAGGTAACGGAGAATGTCCTTCCTAAAATTTCTAGGGACCATGCCTGTCAGATGTTCAGAGGGGTTGGCAGTTCCTTGGGTTTTAAAACGGGATTATTAGGAAATCCCCGCAACTAGTGAGATAATTGAAATGTAAGTTTGTTTGCAGCTTCAGTTTTATTTGATCCAATTAAAAATGCATAAGCATGCACTTTATATTTGTGTACATAGAGTATTCCTAGTTTGAGTTATGACTAATATGACTGTGGTTTCACAAGTGTGGGATCTAATAAGGCAGTATAATTCAATTTTGGGCTCGTAGGCCCGTGTTCTCCAAATTAGGCTTTATAGACCATTAGTAATCTGGCCAAGGTTTCTAGCGAGTCTCTGGCATCTCTGAGCATCTTTCTCCGGGGCTGTGTGTGCCTTTTTCTCCACCCCTTAAAAAACTGTTCATTTCTGCTGTAACAGATCCACGAACAGAGAAAATAGATATTTTAAATATTGACAGTTTTCAAGAGTGTCTGAAATATTTTGCCTAGGATTTGATTATTTCCCAAATGGTATATAAGAATACCTTGCCAGTAGGCCCCCATATTGGCATACTCCGTGGGGATCTGCTTATGGTGCTTTTGGAAAAGTCTGGACAGACAGCACGCTTTCTTCCAGAGCTGTGAATGCTTTACTTATTGTAACGGAGTGAGTGGGTCTGTCTCATTGACAGTGCGTAGTAGTTTAGTTGGAAACCAAGTTGAAAGATCAGGTTGGCAACCTCCAAGAGAGTTTTTGTGAACTTTGTGGTTCTCTGGCAACAGAAGGATTTGAGATTCGTGTATGATAAAATGATTAGACATGAGTTGTCATGTAGCATGGTTTATGCCAACCAGAGCAGGTGGTTTCACATAAGCAGTGCTTCCATCCCTTTAACCAAGGGCCTGGGAAAATGCAAAGTGGTATGACTTAATTTGGAGTTCCTTCTGTCCCGAGATAGATTTCATAGATGGATTATTAGTCTTTTTGTATTTAAACTAACCCAAAGGCTAGGACGATGATGGCTCATGTGGTAAAACTCAGGTTTGGATCTCCAGCATCCACCTAAACAAATCAGGCACGATGGCTAAGTCCTGTCATCCCTGGGGCTTGCTGGCCAGCCAGCCAACCTAGCTGAATTGGCAAACTCTAGAGTAAGTGAGAGACCTTGTCTCAAAAAATGTGGTAGTGAGATTGAGGAAGGAACATTTGACCTCTGGCCTTCATGTGCACAGGCACACACAAAAAGCTAACCTGTACATATCCCTACCCTCACTCTGTTGTTTGGGAATCTCAGGGCTATTTTCTTGGTAGATGTAGTCTGTCTTGGTGAAGTGATGTTGGTTTTGTGTCTCTGTGATGTTACAGTTTCTCTGGAATCATGATCTTTATTTTTCTTTGTTTTTCTCTTTTAGCTTCTTTGTTATATCACTGCAAAGTGGATAGGATTCTACCACAACTTTCAAATATCTTTATAATTATTTTTATAGTAGTGTAATAGGAGGCCCTCTGACTCCTCAGTATATGACTTCAGGCTAGAAGTTGAAAAACCAGTTAGAAGTGGAGTGAGAGAACCAGAGTTAGGCCTTCCATTTCAGGAAGATCCTTCCGCTGGAGGTTTTTTTGTATTTATTGGTATACTTTCCTTGTAACTGTCTCAAATAGCAAAGAAAACATTTAGCAGGACCGTATCTCTTAGGAACCACATTCAATTTGTGATTTTTGCCAGAAGAATATTGCAGAAGGTTTACCAGAAATAGTATGTCCTGAGACCACTGTATTTTGGAGATTCTTTGGTTTATTTAAATTTCAAAAACATTTTTAATTTTCTGGAAGCATGGCTTAATCCTAAACCTAGTTTGTGGTTATTCTCTCTTGTGTTAAACCATGAGGTTTTGTAACCTCAGACTGTTCATTCCTGTGCCCTCCAACTTCCGTGGGAAGTCTGTTGGTAACTACCAGTGCGTCTCACATGTGCCCTTTGAACAGGTTATTGGATTCAGAGTCTCCCTGCAAACATACCTTTACTTCAGGTCAGTGACAGAATCCACATCCAGTGAAGAAACTGCTTTTTTTAGTCCACTTTCCCCAGTGGTTGCATTGCTTATTGCAAAGCCTGCGATAGTTTTGTTCTTAATAAATACTTCTGTTTCTTCTACTTGCATCCCTCATAAAAGCTGTGATTTAGTTGAAGTAAAAAGCTACAGTGGATTTCCTGGGGTTGCCTGCATTTTCCTATACCAGATTATTACACGACAGACTCCAGAATACATAAAGTAATAGTTAGGGTTTAGATGTCTGTTCTTAAGGAATATTTTATTTGCAGTGGAATGTGAAACACTTGAGACAAGCAGCAGAGAACCAGCACTGACTGGATACCTGGTGCTCATCTAGCACTCAGTCGGGCCCTGGGGCCAGGGGATGTAAATGCCTTTGCTTCATGAAGCCGGGCCTGCAACTCCCTGGGATGAAGTGACATGTTCAAGGCTGCTAAACCATGGGTAGAATTTGAACCCAGATCCAAAATAATTCCTTTGGCTCCAAAGATGACTTTAGAAGCTTGAGTGTACCATCTCGTTTTAGTCGTATGGTGCTAGGTCAACAACCATTACTTTTTCTAAGTGTTCATCCAGGTTTTTTCCATTTCAAGAATTTATCACTGCAAGGGGGGCATACAGTGAGGTCACGGGTTGCCCTCCTTCCCGGCCTGTAGTTCACTTAGGAGTTTAGAAGAGTCTGGTGCACAGTAATCATGACATGCAGAGGGAGAATGCAGTCACTTTCCCCTGCCAGAATGTTCTTTTCTTTCATTTGTGTTGTGGAGGCGTTGATACCCTCATGAGAAATTCTGCTACTTCCATAAAAGTCCTGAAGGTAGTGAAATAAAGTTATTTTAAAATGTCCATTGCTGTTCCCATCTTGAACTAAATTGTTTGGATAAAATCCAGAGAAAAATGCTTTGTAGTACCTCTTGTTTGTCGGTTTCCATAGCTGTGGTAGAGGTTGTGTGTCCTCAGTGGTCTTTATGTCCTTTACCATTCTTACTCTATTTGGGGACCTTCAGGATGTATAAGACACATGTGACATGATTTAAGCTCCATTTTGGAAGTTTTTTAAACTCTGAACTTTTTTCCCTCTGCAATCATGAATGACTTAATTAAACTATTTTATGCGTATGAATGTGTACTCTGTGTATACTCAGGGGTTACAGATAGTTTCAAGCCATCTGTGTGCCCTTTGGGAATTGAATCCATGTCCTCTCCAAGAGTAACAAGCACTCTTACCCACCGAGCGATCTCTCAAGCTAGCTCTCAAGTGTTTTACAAGGAAAAAGCCATGATTGTCCATGGTGTGGTTATCCTTTATTTTAGAATTTAGGACGGTCTTTGGCAATTTCAGGAGAATTAGGAAATAGAATATTAGAATCTTTTCAGGGTGCATTTCCAAATGTAAATGAAAGTGATGAGTATGCACTTGAGTTTTCTAACTGTCTGAAGGGATATTTTCTTTTTTGTGTGTGTTTTATAGGGTTTTCATAGGGAATATTCATCCATATAGTTTTATAGATAAAATTTTTACAAAGCAGTTAAGCTCTTGATATATTATTTATTTTTGAGGCAGGGTCTCAATGTGTAGTCCTGGTTGGCCTGGAACCTACTGTATAGACCAGGCTGGCCTCCAACTCACAGAGATATATCATCTACTTATGCCTTCCAAGTGCTAGGATTAAAGGTACATACTACCATGCCCCCCCCCCCCCGTGTGTGTGTGTGTGTGTGTGTGTATAAATAATTTTTTTTTTAATTCTAAATTTGTTTATGTAAAAGGGCTGGCTTTAGGTGGAGAAAAGACCTAGGTAGGACATTCAGTCCTTTTCTAGTTGGATTACAACTTCTCATCCTGTCAGTACTTTGTCTTTGAAGGCCACAGAATAGTATGCAAATCTGTTGTCATTTGTGGTTCGCATACTATCCCCCCACCCCCTTTCTACCCACATACTAAAAAGTTAAATTAAAACTCACTGATTTAAGTCTTTTCAAAATAACTGTCTTGTATGTGCAGCCTCGGCCGCCACTGGGGAGGTCCCCCTGCAGGGTCCCCGGGTCACCTCCAGACTTCGTTCCTCCTGCACTCTTCTGGAAGTTGTTTCATGCCCATCACACTTCATAGGCTCTACGGTTGTGGGAAGTGGCGGCAGTTGTAAGACAGCTTCGAGGGTTCGGGCTTCTCAGTGTCTGCCATCTGCCTCTGCAGATGGGGCTGGCAGGATGGCTGTGGCAAGAATGCATGCTGTTTCTTTTCTTCCTTCCTTATTAATTTTGTTATTGCTTCATTTTATATATTAGGATTTCCTTTTTTCTAAATCCAAAATAAACAGCCTAGGTGCTTTACCCACATAACATTTAAGGAAAGGAACAAGCCAACAGGTTCTAATTTTAATTAAACAAAATGCCTCTTTTTTCATGTCTCAGGACTTATGTAGTGTCTTACAACTAATATGAACATTAAGTGGAGTTTTCTGAACATGTGTCTACTTGAGCATACTGTTTTGAGAGAACATGTATGTTTATCAGAGTCCATAACCAGCTGTTACTGTAGGAAAGCGTCTCATTTTCAGGTTCTTGGGTCTCACTGTGTGATTTTCTTAAATAGAAACAAATTGATGAAATAGAGGTCCAGAGCAGTAAGAGTATCAGAAGAGTATTCTGGCAAATCACTGAATGCAGAATTCTCATAGGTTTCTTACAGAACCTATTTATTGAACTGGAATACAAGTTGAAGAGAAGACTCAGCTTGTTTTCTTGACTTGTAGACTAGATGGTTTAGTAAAGGTCACTGAGTCCTCTAAGGCAGTGGTCCTCAACCTGTGGGTTGGACAACCCTTTCACAGGGGGTTGCCCAAGACCGTCAGAAAACAGGTATTTACATTACAGTTCATAACAGTAGCAAAATTACAGTTAAGTAGCAATGAAGAGAGTTTTATGGTTGGGGGTCACCACATGAGGAACTGTATTGAAGGGTCGCAGCATTAGGAAGGCTGAGGACCACTGCTATAAGGGGGCTGTGTTTGGCTTGTTCTTTCCTTGGGTATACATAGTAAAAAAGTGTGCCTGGTCTGTTTGCTTTGGGTTCAAGAAAAAAATAGTGTTCTCAGAAGTTCTTTGAAAGATTGTCTGAAATGCTAGGTCCAGATCATAGGTTTTATTTACTGAAAGAAATTTTACACAATTTAACAGACACTTCATTTATTGCTTGTGTATTTTGGCTTAACAATTCTCAAAGTGTTAGCAGTCTAAATTCAACTGTTAGGTTCCTTGAAAACATTTGGCTTTCATCATTACTGATCATGCGAGAGGATTAGATCGAACTATAAGTACATACCACCCTGTATATACATCTGTGTTGGGTACTTTTTGATGCTGTGACAGAATACCTGACAAGAATAAGGGAGGAGGGATTTATTCTGGCTCAGTGTTCAGGGGATGGCATGTTGATGAAATTTTGTAGCCATGTTGTGGTTGTGGCAGCAGGAATGTGGGGGCTGATCATTTTGGTGTAAGTCAGGAAGCAGAGAGATGTCTTCCTGTAGAACCCAGTAGGCCCACAAGACAGCTGCCTGCCACCTCCAGCTAGGCACCATACTCTAAAGGTGCCTCATTCTCCCAAAGCAGTGCCACCAGCTGGGGGAGCACTAAGCTTTTCTGCCCATGTGGTCTGTAGGGACAGTCCCCATCCTGACCCTGTCATCACAAGATTGTCTTTAAAGCCAGCTTGATAAGATACCATGTTAAAAATTTAAGGGTATTTTACTCAGTGGAATTATAGTTTTGCCTTAAATTGTAAAAATACATTGAGAAACTTATAGAAGTTATGAAAGATTAATGGCAGGCTCCAGAAAGATGATTGTAAAAATGTAAAATCAGTCTTTACAGATCAGACATCTTAAAATAGTTCTGAGATTTGTGAAGATCTGAACTGTTATGTCTCTGTGTTGACTTGTGTACAGTACTTGTAATAAGCATGTAGACACTTTTATGTAGTTCTGTAGGAAATTTATTTTATTTTACCTTAAATCTAATAAAAGTACTAACTTCTCTTGACCTGCTTAATGTGGCTTCCCCCCCCCCCCCAGCAATCCATTTTCTGATACTTTATAGAAGTATTAGCTTATGACAGATTGGAAAAGAACAAAAATGAAAATGAGCCTTTTACTGGCAGAGAGCACTTGTGCCCAGTGATGAGCTACCTCGTCACTGCCTTGAAGCTTGTTAGAGATGTAAGTCCAGTCAAGAAGGTAGTGGAGAACCACTAATCTAAACATTTAAGAAACTATTCTAAATCAGCACTGCCTAGTAAACTTGGTACCTTGTTGGAAATACCATATGAATTACTAGCCATGTGTTACCTTCAAATGTGGCTGAAGAGAATTTTGAATTTTAATATTAATTGAAGTTTAAGTGGCCAGTGCCACTCATACAGAATAGCACAGCTTTACAATCTTAGTTTTTGTTGAACACACAAACCCATTGTAGCAAAATACATGTATTTTTCTTTTGCTGGAAAGGCAAATAAGAGACAAGACTATCCTTTAGCCTAAAATGAGGGTGAGCAAGTCATATAATTAAGATTGACACTATTTACCCATTTATATTTGTCTATTTTTATGTGAATGTTGATTTGAAAGTTCAGAAAATAGTAGGATCAGAAATAAGTTTGCATGTGTTTCACAAGGCGTTAAAAACAGCAAGATGGCTGGTAGATATGCCAACAAGGCTCTTAACCTTCCTGTCTGTTACTGCTATGCATACTCTCTTTCAGCATGGCTTCTGAAGTGTTTTCTTATTAAAGATTTAAAGGCAGGCAGCTTTTAAGTGCAGTATTGTAGCTCTCCAGTTCTCAGTAGAAACATGCTGGTTATGATGGGTCCCATCTCATTAGGTTGTGTGTAGGGTTACTGTTTCAGGGATCAGCTAAGTACTAGGATGGTTTTGCAGTTCATAAAGAAGACCAGTTTTGATAATATTCCCTAAATCTCCTTTGAAAGACTGTTTTTCTCTGTCCCCTTTGCATCATGTTTTAAAAAGTAATTTGGTAAAAGATTTCTTTTACTCATTGAGGAATATATATATCTCCCTGCGCCATGTGCTTGTACATCAAATTTTAAACTTCAGAAACTCAAGGATAACATTGATTCTAGTGTATTGATCAGTATTCCCAGCAGAATTGCAAATTATTTTGTGATTGGCAAGAGTATAGAAATTTGACTATATAAAAGTCAAATTTGACTGTGAAGATACACATGTTGAATCATCTTTTTTAAATGTTATCTAGTTTAATAAATAGGTCTAATCAGACAACAGTTTTATTAAACATATTTATTAGATTTTTAGTTCACAAGCAGGGAATTGTTGGTCATTTAGTTAATGCTTCTTAGAGAGCGCAAGGGCAGTCCTGTGTGGTTTGCAGGCTCAGAGTGCTAGTCAGAAGGTGGTTTGCAGGCTCAGAGTGCTAGTCAGAAGGTGGTTTGCAGGCTCAGAGTGCTAGTCAGAAGGTGGTTTGCAGGCTCAGAGTGCTAGTCAGAAGGTGGTTTGCAAGCTCAGAGTGCTAGTCAGAAGGTGGTTTGCAAGCTCAGAGTGCTAGTCAGAAGGTGGTTTGCAGGCTCAGAGTACTAGTCAGAAGGTGGTTTGCAGGCTCAGAGTGCTAGTCAGAAGGTGGTTTGCAGGCGCAGAGTGCTAGTCAGAAGGTGGTTTGCAGGCGCAGAGTGCTAGTTAGAAGATTCCTTAAAGACCACGGATGGAGCTGCGCAGAGAGCACTGTAACAGCAGTGTCTGTTCTGGCTCTGGCACCTGTTAATGCTATATCAGTTACTTTTCCCATTGTTGTAATTCTTTTGAGTGGCAGGTTATATGCTAAGGGCCCAGTGGGCTGTGATACATGGTAGGGAAGAGTGTCTGTTACACTGAAAATGATATGAGAACTTAAGTAGTACTGATTTGGGGATTTGACATTTTGAAATATGCTGTTTCAACTTATTTTTGTTTATTTGCATTAATGTTTTAAAGACAGTCTCTCTGTATATCTCTACCATTCTCTACTTGATGCTATATCAAGTGTGTGCCACTGCCTGGCTTGCTTTTGTGTAAATTTTCTCCCTAAAGAATTCAAAATCTAGGTCTCTGCGCATATGATGGAATTACGTGGCTCTCTCTTGCCCTCCTCTCCCTCTTCGTCTTCCTCTCCTGCTTCTGGCAAGGTCTCAGAGATTCCATATTGGCCTCAAACGTACTGAGTTAGGTGGAGTATGACCTCCCCCTTGCTTTTACCTTCTAAGAGCAGAGATTACGTTTGTGCAAGCATGCTTGGTTTCAGGCTGAGGCTTGAACCCAAGGCTTTCTTACATGTTAGGTAAGCACTACCAACTGAGCATGGCATCCCTAACCACTATGAGGTCTTGAAGAGTTGGGAAGCCCACTGTTGGAATTGAGATCTAATAGTGTTGCAGGTCCTGTGCTTTAAATGTTTGTAGCTTCCTTTGCTTCGTGTCTGTTCCCACACTGCTGCCTTTGCCTCACGTATGTTCCCATGTTAACATGGTGCTGCTTCATGACTACTTACGTAAGCTGACACAAGGGCACGCTCCACTCTTAGCTGCTCTGTATCTGCATGCAGTGTTTCAAACTAGCAGGGTTCTTCCCTGGTGTTCATAGTGAACTAAGCTTTGTTGCTGCCTTTATTAGTGTGGTTATGACAGTTATTTCTAGCTTACAATTTAAGAGTATCAGATATTGCAGACATTGGCATCATAACTGGATTTCTCACAAAGTGAAGAAAACTCCTTTCTCAGTTTTCAACATGTCGTAGCGTTGCAAAGTATTTCTGAGGATGTGTAATCTAACCTCATCTTATGGATAATGACATGGGGTCCTAAGCATTTTAGTATTTTTGAGTCCTATTACTGATCTGTGACGAAGTTTTAAATTCTCATTTTACAGCACAGTTCTGCCTCCTTAGCCTTCATAGGTTTAGGGTCCTGAACTCATATAGGAATTGTTTTTTTAATGGGGGTGTGGGACTAGAGAGATGGTTTAGCAGCTAAGAGCCCTTGCTACTCTTCCAGAGGACCTGGGTTCTACTCTCAGTTCCCATGAAGTAGGCTCACAGTCATCTGTAACACCAGTCCCAGGTATCTGACACCATTTCTTGGCCTGTGTGGTCACTAGATGTTCATTTGGTATGCAGGCATACGTGCATACAAAACACCCATACACATAAAATATATTAATAAAAAAAGAATTAGGGAAAATATGGGGTACTCCTAAGTACCTTGAAATGAATAGATCTGTAAGCTATATAACATTTACATTTTCTAAAAATTTTAAATTAGCATTATGTATTAGATACCACTGTGATTTTTAAACTAATGTTATTCTCCTTTCTTCTCCCAATCGCCCTGACATCACCTGTTGTTTTCATCCTTCATGTACCATGTGTCCTTTTGCCTTCCCTTTCTTACTAATACTATTCTCTCTTGCTCTCCTTAGATTGTTTAGACTTTGCCCACATGTACTCTGTTTACAAATGTACATATACGTTATAGGCTAAGACCTGCATATAAAGGACAACGCACATTTTTTGTTTTTCTCAATTTAGGTCACCTCACTAAATTAAATTATAGTTTCCAGATCTATTCTCTTGCAAGTTTCATGTTTTCATGTTTCTTTACAAATGAGTCTATTGTGTTTATGTACCATATTTTATTATTCATTCATCTGTTGTTAGACATTTAGGCCGGTTCCATTTCCTTGCTGTTGTGAACATAGCAGTAAACACGGAATCACAGGTCTCTCTGGTAGGTTATGGACTTCTTTGGGCATATATATTTAGGAATGGTATAGTTGGATCGTATGGTAGTTCTACTTTAAAGTGTTTGAGGAACCTCTACGCTGATTTCCATACTGGCTGTATTAATTTGAACTCCTACCAGCAGTGAATAAAGATTGTCTTTCCTCATACCCTCTCCAACACTTGCCAGATTTTTTGATGATAGCCATCCTGACTGGAGTGAGTGGTTAAACATACTATTTAAAATAAAATGTTAAAGATGTTATCACTGAGACTGTACTATTTTGGTAGGTTTTTATTCTGTCTTCTCTTTAAGAAACACGGGCAGCCAGTGGATTTAACTTTTGAACCCTGCATTCTTAGATGCTGCAGTCTGCCCGCTTCTGTGCTCTTGCATCTGATGTTCATTATTATGTATGAAACAAGGGCCCTGCCTCGACTAAAGTTAAAGTCCAGGGTTATCTCTAACCAGAGTCAGCCTGCCCAGTGTTGTGCTGCAACCCGCCCCCCACTCCTTTGTAATCTGTTACCTTTTTTTGCTTCCTTCTGAAACTTTGTCTCTCCTAACATGATAAAGACAGCCCCTTGTCATAATTGTATACCCTCCAGTCTCTAGTGACTTTATGGATAGGATAGCGCCCCACAGTCAGAAAGCCTGTACAGAATGGTGGTATGGTGTCTGCAGCTAACCCGTGGATTCTAAGCTCTGCCACTTACTCCTGTGTGGTCCTCCCTCTGCTTTAGTTTTCCTATCTGAAGTGGAACTAATGCCTGTGTCCTGTGGTGGGTTTGAAGAGCATGTGAGTTAATTTGTGTGGAGAGCCTGGGAGCAGCACCTGGCATTGTAATCATGTTATGTGTTGGATATTACAAAGATTCAGGGAAAATCACTGATAATCTTTCTAGTTAAAGGTTTAACACTGCTTTTTATTTAAGCTTCCCTAACCCCTTTTTAAGCAGGAATTTCTGGTGATACTCTGCAAGGCTTTTTGTGCTAGAATGGGAGGATCTTAGAATTTGTTCTCAAGGTTCATAGGGTAAAGATGACATACTATATCCATAAACACCTGTGTACAGATAATTGTTCTGATACAGTATAACTTATGGAAAGTATCATAAGACGGGGCTGTGGGAGCTCAAGGGAATACAAAGAAGACTCAGGGAAGTTGTCAGGACATTGAGTGGGACTGGGGAGGCATGCAGGGGTTGGGTATGTGGAGCCTGGCAGGGAGGTGCAAGTGTTAGAGGTACAGTCCCGAGTCCTAGGGTACCCGCTGGAGTTTCCAGGCCCTGTGACCCAAGACCGTGAACTGCACCAGGGACACATGGTTAGACATATGAATACAGACGGTGTGTTAAGAACAGGAAAACCCTCCTGAGAACAGGAGTAGGCTAGTGAGCTAAAAGCATGTTTTAAAAATGTCCACGAGCCTCATCACCCTTTATCATGAACTTTTCATGGTCATGTTCTTGTTATATGTAGCCCAGGTAGAGAAGGAATTCTAGTCTTTTTATGCCCACTGTTGTGGTTTTTTTTCTTATGTTAATCTCAATGCTTCTTTCTAGTTCTTACTTGTCTGCTGCAGAAGGAAGATAAGGATTAGAGGGCCTAGTACTAGTAAGTGTATCCACCACCTGCGCAGTAAAGGTGCACTGAGTATCTGTGCCAGATGTGCAGGCCTGGAGTGCAGCAGTAGACGAAGCAGAGCGTCTGCTCTTCTGAGCTTACTTACGTCCTAGAGAATGTCTGAACACATAGAACTGTAAAATGGAACATTAATGAGGCAGAATAGATGTATTCGACTGAAAAACCGTAATGAATTTCTGAAAACCCTTTTTAGAACTTTGAAGGGACCCACCATGTCCTTGAGCTGCAGCCGTTTCCCAGGGTGAGGCAGGGCTTCCCACACGTGTAGTTCCAGCCCTTGCTTTTCCAGCTTGTCTAGGTATTTCCTTCTCTTGAGACTTGAGAAAAATCTCAATGGTTCCTTTCTACAGTCCCCTTTATCTGCCTGAAGTGCAGCCTCTCTCACCAGCACTTCTACAGAAATATTTTGCCTAGTTGACTATGTTGGGATTTCACATTGAACTGCCTCTGTCTTTTCTCATAGTGCTACTCATTCATTCAGTAAACAGCTGCTGGATTTTTTGTCGTTGTTGTTGTTTTTTGTTTTTATCTATTACTGAGCCCTCAGGATTTGAAGATAAATACACATGGTCTCTCTGTCCTTATGGGATGTGCAGTAGGCTAGAGGAAGCAGAAAGGTAATGTTCTGTTCAAGGTTTGGCTAAAATAAGAGAGAGTAACCATCAGTGCAGGGGCTTAACCTGGAGTTAGTTAAGGCTTCTGCAAGGCAGAGACTCTTAAACTGGTTCTTGGAAGTTGATTTGGAGTTGGGTAATCAGTACTCGGGATTAGTGTCTGTGAGTTTGAAGAACCTTTCATTTAGAGAAATCCTGAGCTAAAAGTGCATGGTGAGTTGTGGCTGGAACACTGTGGGGAGCTGTGGAGGATGTAGGTGGGAGGTATAGGAAGCTGAGATGTTGAAAGATCATAGCAAGGAAT
This sequence comes from Uromys caudimaculatus, assembly GCA_028551405.1. Classification (NCBI taxonomy): domain Eukaryota; kingdom Metazoa; phylum Chordata; class Mammalia; order Rodentia; family Muridae; genus Uromys; species Uromys caudimaculatus. The sequence goes on from CM052701.1 coordinate 17,178,073, forward strand.
TTGATTTACTGCTTGCAGGGAGAATTCAGAGGCACTAACCAGTGTACATGTGGATCACTTGAAGAGCTTTTAAAAATGCAAGTGCTTAGGCTGCACAGAACCAAATCACACTGGGTGGTAGAGGGACACAGCTTTTAGATTTTTATTGTAACTTAGGCAGTGTCAGTGAGCATTGGAGTTTGAGAATGCTGATTTCAAGTATCCTGCCAATAAAATAATGAATCGGGATTGGCCTAGGCCAGGAGCCACAGGGGAGGAGACAGGACCAACCATTATTCTCTTATTTTCCTGTGTTCTTGACTTCTCTAACAAAATTGGGGCCCCTATGGGCACAAAGTTTATTTTTCATAGAGATGAGTATGTAGTGGTTTTTTTTTCCTCAAATACTTGTCTTGATTAAAGTTAATTTTTTTTGTTGTTGTTCAAGTACTCCTATTTAAATAGGTAGAACATTCTTAGTTATTTCTTTCCATTTTATTGTTAAGTAGGATTGCCTGTGGAGTGAGAGTAGGTGGAAGTGAAACTTCTTGGTTAGTATTATTGTCTTGTAGCTCTGGTTAATGTTAAAATGGACCAGTTTACTCTGTATGGTGGCATAAACTTGTAATACCAGAACTTGGAAATTTGAAGTGGAAGGGTCAGAAGGTTATATATGCAGCTGTAGTCTCAAATGTTTTGGGTTTATATGTCCTACCTCTGTGGTAGCACAGATATAGGAAAGTCATCGCTTAAGTTACGGCATTTGTGTAAAACCCACAGTGCTGATACTCTCTAAGATACAGAATCCAGATAAACTGTCCAACATGGGGCAAGTATAGTTTACCAAACAGTACCTCAGTTCTGCTAAGTTATCTTACACCAAGGGGTTTGTGAATGTGATATAGATGTTGACTTGGCTTTTACATGTAAAATATTCTCTTTGCCACATAAATTGTGATGTGGGTAGAATTTAAATGAAGCACTTTGGGCAGGTTTGTCTTCTTCATTCTAATGTAGAATTGGACCATGGAGAATTAAAAACAGGTTATACTTGAAAACATTTATATACCCCTTTTTTGTTTTTAAAGATACAAAATATTTAAAATAGTTATCTGTCATAGCTATTCTTGGTTGTCAATTTGACTACATCTGGAATTAACTAAAAGCCAAGGGGCTGGATATATCTGTGAGGGATTTTTTTTTTTTTCTTAATTAAATCATTTGAAGTGGGAAGACCCACTTTTAATCTGAATCTTTTGAGGTGGAAAGATACACCTTAATCTGGACTACAGCTTCTTTTGGCAGCTCTATAGAGGACATGGAAGAAGGAAGTTTGCTCCTTCTTTTTTTGCCTGCTTGCTCTTGCCCTGGCCTGTAAATCCATTCCTTCAGTGGGATGAGAGCCTGCTTCTTTGGAATTTCAGTGTATACTGAAGACCAGCTGAGACATCAACCTTGTGAACTGAACAACTACTGGATTCTTGGACCCTCTGTTGGTAGACAGTCATTGTTGGAATAGCTGAACTACACAGTCTAAGCCATTCTACCCCCACCCCCATGTGTGTATGTTCCATTCTTTTAAAGAAGCTTGACCCAAAACACCCTTATTCTGTGTGTACCTAGTTCAGTAGTTCTTTTAACATTGTACCAGATTTACCTTTTAACTTCCTGCCTTTGTTTTGTTCTACCATGTGAGTTACTTGCATACACTCATAGTTCACCACTGAAGGCTTTACGGCTGTCCTGCAAAGCCTTCTCCTGTAGAGCTGCAATATAAGCACTTATGAAACATGACAGGAACCAAATAGGCAGTCCCTATTGAAACTCCTGCCATGGTGGGTTTTATGGTGTCTCCTAGCTCCCCCTGTCCCCCATTAGGGTCCAGTTAGGTATCCTGCATTGTGTTAAGGTATCATGTGTCCTTAACATTTAGTAGTGATTAGTTTTATCTGGTATCCTAGGATTCAGAAATGGACATAAAAACTTGCCATAGAAAATGGTCTGATTTAGCGTTCTCTTCCTTTCTTGTGCCCATCCTTCCACACTCCCTGCTGCAGGCCAAGAATTAACTTTAGAAGATGGAGACAAAATTCTCAAGTGGACACTTAGATCTCATGCACACTTCTTTGTTCATGTCTTCCTGAGACAGGGAGAGGCTTTGTTTTAAGTGATTTTCCAGTTTAGGAGTCACCTGTGTGCTTGCCTTTTAAAAATGCAGTATTATCAAGATTTTGGGAAAAGATTTTCATAGCTGACTCTAAGTCATCATTAGAAATGAGAAGTTTTCCACCTTTTTTTCCAGATTTATTTTATGCATATGAGTGTTTTGTTTGTTTGTATGTATGTATGGACGTACGTACGTATATACACTATGCATTCTTGGTGCCTGCAGAAGTCAGAAGAGGACATTGGGTCCCTGGAACTAGAGTTACATATAGTTGCGGACAACCATGTGAATGCTGGGAACTGAACTTGGGTCCTCTGCAGGAACAACAAATGCCCTTACCTGCTAAGCCATCTCTCCAGCCTAGTTTTCTACTACTTCTTGAGGACCACTGATTATCATGGCCTGTTTTTGATATATAGTTTATGAAATTTTACTGTTTTTATTTTTAAATTTTTTATATCTCTTTTATCCACTTCTAAATATTCCTTTGTTTTGCATTATTTTGTACTTGTGAAAAAGACTTTTTTCTTCTTGTTTCAAGTCTTAATGGCTGTAAGCCTGTATTTTATTTCCAGTTTCCTCTCTGACACAAACTTTAATTCCATCCACACAAAGTAGCTCCGCCCTCCTGTCCCATAAGCTCAACCAAGCTCAGCATCTTTCCATGAAAACTAGAAGCTAACTAGACTGTTAGACCTGAGATTGGAGTGAGTATGGAATTTGATCAGAAGAGGATCCTGACCTGTACCTGAAGACCTTACCCTCCCTGCTCCCCTATCCCCTAGTCTACCTACACATGTGTGTGTGTGCACACAGACACACGGACTCACACATGTATGCATGCACACACAGCAGGCAGTGCCTTGCCAACAAACAATGTCATTTCCACCTTGTGGACATTATTCTTTATGAAATAAAATTCTTTTAGTGTTTCTGAAAAGTTTTCCCTCTTCATTTTCTTTCCCAAGGTACTTTTTTAGACCATGTTTTTTGTTTTAGTACCATCGTGAAAATTTAATGCCATAGATACACTATATCTGTGTGTTTTTTCCTTGATACATATGGATGAGATATTTTCACCCTCCAGGAACTGGCATTTCCCTCTCTGTTGCCCCAGGGAGAATGTCTGCTTAAACGTAAGCTGGAGCCAGATGAACAGCTGCAGATAACTGACCACAGTCTGCTGTCTTTGCCCACTTAGAAGCTCTTCACGGTTGACCACTGAGGCTAAGGCGTGTAACCTTTTGATCACACTTATATCAATAAATATACTGTTATGCCTACCATGTTTCTTTTAAAACTTGTGGGGAAAAGAGCCCATGCCATGGCTAATGTGAAAAGGTGAGAGGGCAACCTTGTGGTTGCCTCTCTCCTCTGTCTTACATGGGCTCTGAAAGTCAGACTTGTGTGGCAAATGTTTTAAATTCTAAGTTATCTCACCACCCAGTGCACAGATTTATACTGTTTATTCCCTCTATTTGTATGATATATTCTAGTCTATATGTTCTCCAGCTTTTGAAAGTAGTTTTATTAACGTATGCATAGTATAAAACTCACTTTCAAAATTGTAAACAGGTTTTAACTGAAATGCTGATTATGGCCCAATCTGGAGCATAAAAACCACCAGCAAGAATACTGTCAGGGCAGGCCTAGCTGCTCTACAGATCATTTGTCTCTACTAGCAGGGAAGTGAGGGCAGGTCAAACCACTGTGCTTATTATTGTCAGTGGTCAAAATTTCAGCACACACCTTCTGTTTGAATAAACTGGCAGTTTCACTTTTTATGTGGTGTGTAGTATGGGAACTCAGGACAAGGGAGAGCCAGAGAGCTTTTGTTGTGTGTGCATGTGCATGTGGAGGCCAGAGGTTGATGTTGCATGCTTGCCTCAATACATCTACCTTATTTGTGAGACAGGGTCTCTCATTGGACCTGGCACTCACTGACTCAGCTAGACTGACTGACTAGGACAGCCCAGGGCTCTTCCTGTCTCTGCTCCCCAGTGCTGGGGTTATAGACACATGCTGCCGTGCCCAGCTTTTTACATGGGTATTTGGGATCCAAACTCAGGTCCCTTACTAGACCATCTCCTGGTCCTATAAAGAGGTTGTTTGTTTGTTTGTTTGTTTGTTTTGTTTCTAAAGACCCCTTGTAAAGCTGCTCCGGTTGGCAGGCACTAGTGCTACAGAAGGATGAAAGGGGGCTTTTGTTCTGTGACTTTGGTGCCAGCAGCACATCCTTTCTTTCCTAAAAGAAGGGGGTAGGGGAGAAACAAGGGATTGTTTTAGCTCACAGTTTGAGAGGTTGAGAACACACAGGGACACATCTCTTGTGACCTGCTTCCTTTTCACTGTGTCACATCTTCTACTTTTCACCGCCTGACAGTAATGGTTTACAGACCCATCAGGGGATTAATCCAGTTGTTATGTCAGACCCTTCATGGGGCCTTCTCATCTCAAGAGACTCACCCATAATGGACTGCACCAATCTCCAGTCAAGCTGGCGGTTAAGATTTGCCATCACAAGACTTGTATATTAGGTTGTTTTTGCAGTCGTTACAACTTTATGTTATCCTTGATCTGTTGACGAGAGGCCACTGAGGAAATGATATAAGAAAAATAATGTTTTCATTTAAGAGAATGGAAAAAAAAAATGGGTCCATAGGAGGTGTTTTAATTGGGAGAAAAACAACAACAACAACAACAACAACAAAAAACCTTCCCATGAGCATGCCAGGAGAACTCGGATGTGCAACAAGAAGTCCGGCTGTAGAAAGGCCCGCGTGCCAGAAAGGCAGGCATAGAACCAGATAAAACTGCGGCATTCACATCCCATCCCAGAGTCGTAAATAAGGAGCAGACGTTTTCCACGCGCTTGAGGGTACCAGCACTAAGCACGTTATATTTGTTATCTTATTTAGTCCTTGATTAATCTCACTGAGAGTACAGGTTTTGTTTCTACCTCCATTTTCTCAGGGAAGGAGCTTAGGCACTAGGAGGTAACATAGCTTGCTTATGACCACAGGGTTACCACAAAAGCAGCCGCTTGAGCCTTGACTGTCACAGTTGCTCCTGCTTGACCCTCACTGGTTTTTCCTGCGTTTTTCCGGAGAACCATATATAGATACAACTTGGAATTAGGACTTTGCAACTAGATAGTGACTCTAAGAATGGCCTTACTTTTCAATATTCTCTTAAAGTGATTGAGCTACATTCTAGCCAAAATGGAATCACTTCTGTTCGAACCTCCCTTTTGGCCCAAATTGTAGGTATCCACCTGATCTTGATGCCACCTAGAACACATGTTGTTGGGATTTTGTTTGATTGTTTTGTTTTGTCTCTTTTGAGACTGTCTTTCAATATTTCCAGGCTGGCCTTGAATTCACTATCTTACCTACCACATACTAGGATTAAAGGTGTGTACCTCCATACTTGGAGAGGCTAGTGCTTATATTTGTTAAAGTTCCATATCGCCCCCTAGTGCTTTGGAATGCTTAAGATCGTATGTCTCAGTAGTAGAGCAGGTCAGAGATGGAAGTACATCCTGATACCAGAAACTTACGTGAGAGATGCCCTTCCACAAACAATTAACAGTAATGAAATGTTGACCAACTCTTCGTCATAAAAATGATTTCCAGGGAGGTACAATTCCATCCACGCCACTCTCCACAATGAAAATAAACGTCTTAAAATTTAAAAAAAAAATGGTTTTCAGAAGACTTTCTAGAGAAGTTTTGTGTGTGTGTGTGTGTGTGTGTGTGTGTGTGTGTGTGTGTGTGTGTGTGTGAGAGAGAGAGACAGACAGACAGACAGACAGACAGGAGGAATTTTCCAGGTTGCTCAGAGGTGATATACCTTGTGTACAGGTAGAATCTATGAAGCAGTGAGGTGTCTTCAGAGATCTAGAGTAAGTGATTCAATTTTAGATTGAGTAGAATTCTAAGAATGCCAGAAATGTCACATTAGGAAGAATTTTTGAAGAAAGCATTAGTATTTAAGTTTGTCCTTCACCCACACTGGAGCATAGGCAACCTCAAATATGGCCCTGAAATAACACAGTGGAGAAGCAAAGAATAGACATTAATGTGGATTGTCCCTGGAGCAAAGGAGAAGGGTCTGGAAGTGCTCTTGTGGAGGACAAGGTAAGGTTAAGCTGTAGACATTTTTCCCTCCAAAAATGGAGATGTCTTGATGTTCCATTAATGCTTCAGAAATCCCCTAAGATTGGCTTTATGTTAGCATTTCTTCTCTCATTCACTGGATTTTATACCAAATACGTTCTTCATTGCATCACTTTGCCAGGGATGCTATAACAAAGTACCACAGGCTTGGTATCTCACACTTCTGATTGCCTTGAAGTCTGAGATCAAGGGTTGCTTTCTTAGGAAGTCTCGGCTTGAGTCAGAACTGTTTCGTGATTGTTTTCTCATGGTCTTTTCCTTGTTCACCTCTGTTGAGACCCCACCCCCTTTTTATAAGGACATCATTAGATTGGATTTGGATGAACCCACTGACCCATTTTACGTAATTGTCTTATACTGACCTTGTCTTGAAATGCAGTCACACTGTGAAGTTCAACCTAGGCATTTTGGGGATGATGGATCAGGCCTGTAATCTCTTAGAGCCTGCCATGAGGAGACTTAGACTGTTGGAGGCCTAAGGAGAAGCAAGAAGGTAGCAGTGTTGCGGCCAGCCTATGTGCACTTGTGCGGTGGTGCTGGTCCCAGTCTTAAGCATCATCTCAGAGTTCCTGGTGGCTCAGGACTATCCGCACAAAGCCTCAATACCCTGAGAAGAAAAGATCGTGAAGGCTGGTGGGCACCTCGAGTGAGGTGATTTCCTAACTACCAGCCTGTTTGAGCTGGCACACCGCACCCCTTTCTTTCACCTTTTGGGCAGTGTTAAACAGTCTAGCATTCTCCTTATGAAAACAGTTAAATACACAGAGCTTTTAAAGCAGATCATCTCAGCCCATATACTCCTTGGGGCAAGAAAACATTTTCTATAGGATTCTAAGGTATTTTGATTTTGAGTTTTAGATGCCACAAAGAGAGGTTTTGGAGTAAGGGGGTTTCTGCCACCTCTAAGACTATACTTTTTTAGTAAAAGAAATAAGAATATGCAAAATGTTTTACATAGTCACTTCTGAAGTTGTTTCCATTGAAGATAAAGGGACTCTATTTGAGTTGTTTGTAACTCACTGAGTTCCCTGGTGGCGTGCGAGAGGCCTTAGGTGCCCAAGCATGAGCAGTCTTCTTCGTTTACCCTAGAGGAACTGATAGAAAATTCTTTTGGAATTAGAACTTTGCAGCTTCTGAGAACATACGAGAGCTTAATATGATGTGTTGGCTCACGCTGGGTACTCTTGGGAACACTCGTGGGAACACCCACGGGTGTTCTAGTGTGGCATCCCTCTCATGCCCAACCTGTGCCATTGCCTTTGTGTTCTCTTAATTACAGTCTAGTTAACCTTAAATTAGAAATTTTGCCAGGACAGTCTTGGTTTAGATGTATTTTAAAGACTGAACCAACAGTCCAAGGTAATTGTAATTTCTCTGCGTTCGTGTGCACATTTGTCTATAATTTGCTTGGCAGTGTATTGAGGAATGAGATTCCTTTAACAGATCTTAGTGAGTCTTTGCTAATTCTTTTAGAAAGGAATGAGCTCGTTGTTTGGAATAGACCATACTTCAAAAATGTACTGAGAATATTACTTTTTCTTTAAAGAAACAAAATGTCTTTCGCAAAAGTCTTTGTTTAAGACTGAACTTCCTTGTCTTCCTGGAAAATTATCTTAGCCTTTTGGATTGTTCTGTTTTGTTTTCAGGCATTTTGTTCTACTCTTTGCCTTGCTTTGACTTTATCCTCTTATTTTCTTGGGTGTCGGGAGTATTCATGACTTTTTTTTTTTTTTTTTTCTTGTTTAAAAACTAAATAGAGGGGCCTGGAGAGATGGCTCAGCAGTTAAGAGCACTGACTGCTCTTCTAGAGGTCCTGAGTTCAATCCCCAGCAACCACATGGTGGCTCACAACCATCTGTAATGGGATCTGATGCCCTCTTCTGGTGTACTCACATAAAATAAATTAATTAAAAAAAAATACTAGAGAATCCCACTCAGAAAAGTAGTCTTGTTTGTTTTTACCATAAAGGTGCTTTATGTGGTCAAAAGCATTGAATTTAGGTGTCCTCTGAGTCATTGTAGTACAGGAGAGTGATGACTCCCCTGGCAGAATGTTCAGAGCAGCTTTCTGGTGGAAAACCTTGCTTGGCTTAGCCCCCACCACCATTTTAGTTAGAAGTTTTTTGTGTTAGTTTTTGTTACTTTGTTTGTTCGTTCCGTTTTTTACATTGATAATGTATAGCTCATATCCTATAGTTTCAGGGGAGAAAGATAGATGAGGGTCCAGACAATGTCATATCAGGAAGTAGGAGTTAGTTCAGGGATTCCTAATCACTACAATGTAGTTTGAGTCTTTTGGTTGCAAGGAACAGGGATTAAACCTGGCTAGCTTTGAAAAGTGGTAGGGGATCACTTGTAAAGTAGATCAAATTCTATTCTTACATTCTTTTGGAGTAGTTTCCTGCATTATACTCTGTTGCTTGATTTTAGGCTTGTATATTTGATTTACTGTGCTCAATGCTGCTGTGGTGGACAGGATAAGTCAGAGGTATGTGGTGTACTTCTTCAATAAGTTTGTCCTTAAATCAGTGCTCTGGTAGTTACCATGAGAAGACAGGAGGTGTAGTCTCTTCTGAGTTTCGTTGTAAGACCACAGAGCACAGCCTTTATGGCAGATAGCTTTCAGCAGCACTAACCTGACTTAGATGAGTGAACTTAAGTGAACGTCAAGTTTTTATTTGTATGCAACTGAAATTTTTTGGTCTGATTTTTAGCATTATTACAGCAATAGATGATTAATACATCATCCTGGGGCGGGAGCAACTCTTAAGGAAGTTAGTAAGCAGATATTTTTGATGATTTCTAGCATTTTGACATCTACAATGATTCCTACGATTTTGGCTCTACTCTCCTTTTCTTCCTCATTGGCTGTCTCATCCTATTGGTCTCTGCATGTCAGCTTTCTTACCCATGCCATGCTCAAGGCCTTCATAGCTTCTCCAGGCTTAAGTCAGCCTTAACCTTCTCTCCTTCCTACTCAGAGTACTTCAACGCTTAGTGCCCTTGGTATATGCATTCTGTTTCAAATGTAAGAGAATATTTTGCCCAACAGGTACTTTTCTCTCTAGCAGTGTCATGTTCTTGTTGGTTGGTGTGTTTAAGGCGTTGGCTGCTGTGATTGGCCTGTTTTGTTTAGCTCGATACAGCAAGAGATGTATTGGAAGAAGAGAGATGTCTTTATGTTTTGAGACCCTACAAGTGGTTGCCTCAACAAGAGAGGGCGTGAATATGCAGAAGGCTTGTGGTAGTTTTTCTGCATTGTTAAGTGCATCGTGTGTCCTAGATGCTGGGCATTAGCACTTGTCAGGTTCCAGGCTGAGCAGTCTCTTCCTTTTAGCATTTGGGGGGCTACAATCCAATGTTGTTTCCTACTTCCAAGAGCCCAGCCTTATGGCAAGAGGTCTAGAATCAGCCTCTTTTCACAGGAAAGTCTGAGAGAAGAGACCTCTAGAAAAAGAAAACTTAACTTATCCTTAACGTTCTGTATTTGTTCCCCAAACAAAGAATTGGGAAGAAACAAGTCAGCTTATTGTAACGGTTTATAGAGGAGCATGGACAGCTTAAAATTCACTTATTACAACTTTAAGGCTATGATTGGAATTATTTAAGAATCTATTTAGGTATGTTTTGGGTACAATAATAAGCGGTACTTTAAAAACATTTACTGAGTCTTTCTCACTAATAAGTATATATAGTAAGTTGCTAATACTTTTATTTTCTGTTTTCTTCTTTAAACTTCTAGTGGTGATAATGGTAACATTTTTCTGTAATAGAAGGCACAGGGTCGTGTTATAATGTGGATTCTGCAGCCATGCTGCCTATATTTGCATCCTAGTTTAACTATTGAGTTAGTCAAGATTCTCTAAAGGAACAGAAGTGAATCAGTTTATTAGAATGGCTTATAGGCTGTGGTCATGACAGAAAGGCCAAGGATCCTGTAGTTGTACCAATTGGATGTCTCAGCAGTCGCGGTCTGACATTGGAACCCCTGATGTAACATCAGTGAAGGAATGCCTCAGCATCAGGATAACCAGTTTGCCAGTGTGTGTGCGTGTGCGTGTGCGTGTGCGTGTGCATGTACGTGTGTTGCTTCTAACTCCTGAGTGCTGGAATCACTGGGATTACAGATACGTGTCACCTTTCCTGGCTTGCTTTGATTAGGAAGAAATAGGGTGCTTGATCTTCCCTTCCAGTTCTTCTGGTCTTTGGTTCTCATTGAGCTCTCAATAGTTGCTACCTTTAAGATTATTATGTATGGTAAAGTTTGTTGCCTTCTGGCATCTTAATTGTTAACAGTGAGTGTTAGAAAGGCAAATCTAACCTCCGATTCTTAGAAGTCAAGTTCTTTAAGTAGAAGGGCTTTTAATAAGTGAACACCATCTAAATCTTAGTGTGGATAAATATAGCTACTTGAGTGTTAATTAAGGAAGTAACACCTTTGCTTGGAAGTGTTAAAGGCAGAGGGAACTAAGCTAATTAATTCCACCTTGCTGGTGGTAATGTTCTTTTTTCTCTTTCCTGGGGTAGAATAATCTATCCTGTTCCCCAAAAGATTAAGATCTCAAACAACAACAACAGCAACAACAAGCAAACAGCAGATTTCCCAAGAGAACTTGATCCCCAGATGACTTTCTCTATAATCAAATATATTAGTGTATAGTTTCTTTTCTGTTATGTTAATACTGTAGCCATTCTTTCAGCATCACGTGTCGTTAGATTTGATAGGTTTTCTTTTTTACCTCCATTACTAACTAAATCATGTTCAAATTACAAACAGCAAAGAGGAACCACAAATAGAGAAGTAAAAGATATTCAGAGTACTTAGCAGACAGAAGTCTTGCAAGGTGCAGTATTTTGGATTCATTTCTCTTGCCTAATGAGAGATTCTTTGGTGCCTGTATTATTGACTAATCTGTATTTTATTAGTGGGTAAAGCATTTGAGCAGTACCCTCTGGTATTACTTAAGTGCAGCAGACTACTGTTACTTGAGGTTTTGGAAGAAAAATGGGTGATGTATTCCTTCAACTTGTACAATTATATTTATTTATATTAATTTTGGAGAAATTTGAACAGCAACAAAGATAAACTCCTTAGTTGGTGTGTTTAAAACTAGCATGTCTTAGTGGAGTTTTTGGGTCTGAGTTACCTCACTCAGGATGATATTTTCTAGTTCCATCCATTTGCCTGCAAAATCCATGATGTCCTCGTTTTTAATAGCTGAATAATATTCCGTTGTGTAAATGAACCACATTTTCTGTATCCATTCTTCAATTGAGGGACATCTGGGTTGTTTCCAGCTTCTGGCTATTACAAATAAGGCTGCTATGAACATAGCTGAGCATGTGTCCTTGTGGTATGGTAGAGTATCTTTTGGGTATATACCCAGGAGTGGTATAGCTCAGTCTTCAGGTAGAGCTATTTCCAATTTTCTGAGGAACCTCCAGATTGATTTCCAGAGTGGTTGTACCAGTTTGCAATCCCACCAGCAATGGAGGAGTGTTCCTCTTTCTCCACATTTTTACCAGCATCTGCTGTAACTTGAGTTTTTGATTTTAGCCATTCTGACCAGTGAGGTGGAATCTCGGGGTCATTTTGATTTGCATTTCCCTGATGAATAAGGATGTTGAACATTTCTCTAAATGCTTCTTGGTCATCCGATATTCCTCTGCTGAGAATTCTCTGTTTAGCTTTGTACGTACCCTGTTATTTAATTGGATTATTTGGTTTTTTGGAGTTCAAATTCATGAGTTCTTTATATATTTTGGATATTAACCCTCTGTTGGACGTAGGGTTAATAAAGTTTTTTTTCCCCCCAATCTGTAGGTTGCAGATTTGTCCTATTAACTGTATCTTTTGCCTTACAGAAGCTTTTCAGTTTCATGAAGTCCCATTTATCAATTGTTGATCTTAGAGCCTGAGCCATTTATGTTCTGTTCAGGAAATTCCTCCCATGCCAATGAGTTTGAAGCTCTTTTCCACTTTCTCTTCTATTTAATTCAGTGTATCTGTTTTTATGTTGAGGTCCTTGATCCACTTGGACTTGAGCTTTGTGCAAAGTCATAAATATGAATCTATTTTCAATTTTCTACACACAGACCGACAGCAGTGCCATTTGTTGAAGATGCTTTCTTTTTTCCACTGTATGGTTTTGGCTTCTTTGTTAAAGATCAAGTGTTCATAGGTATGTGGGTTTATTTCTCAGTCTTCGATTCTATTCCATTGATCGACCTGTCTGTCTATACCAGTACCATGTGGTCTTTATCACTCCTGCTTTGTAGTACAGCTTGAGGTCAGGGATGGCTGTTCCTCCAGAAGATCTTTTATTATTGAGAATTGTTTTGGCTATCTTGGATTTTTTTTTTTTCCATATGAAATTGTGAATTACTCTTTCCATGTCTGTGAAGAATTGTATTGGAATTTTGGTAGGGATTGCATTGAATCTGTAGATTGCTTTTGGTATAATGGTCATTTTCATTATGTCAGTCCTACCAATCCAGGAGCATGGGAGATCTTTTCATCTTCTGAGTTCTTCTTTGAATTCTTTTTTTCAGGGATTTGAAGTTCTTGTCATACGGGTCTTTCATTTGCTTGGTAAGAGTTAACACCGAGATATTTTATACTCTTTGTGGCTATTGTGAAGGGAGTTGCTTCCCTACTTTCTTTCTCAGCTTGTTTATCATTTGTATAAAGGAGGACTACTCATTTGTTAGAGTTAATTTTATATCCAGCCACTTTGTGAAGTTGTTTGTCAGCTGAAGGAGTTCTCTGGTAGAATTTTGGGGGTCGCTCATATATACTATCATGTCATCTGCAAGTAGTGATACTTTGACTTCTTCCTTTCCAATTTGTACCCCTTTGATCTCCTTTTGTTGTCTAATTGCTCTAGATAGAACTTCAAGTACTATATTAAATAGATAGGGAGATAGTGGGCAGCCTTGTCTTATTCCTGATTTTAATGGCATTGCTTCTAGTTTCTCTCCATTTAATTTCTCTCCATTTCATTGATTTTTTTTTTTTTTAATCTCTTCAGTTTCTGTTGTTACGTCTCCCTTTTCATTTTGATTTTGTTAATTTGGATACTGTCTCTGTGCCCTTTAGTTAGTTCATTTTTTGAGACAGACTCTTTATATGTAAGTAGCCACAGCAGCCTGAAACTCAACTATGTAGCCAATGTTGCCTCAGTTTTCTAAGTGCTGGGATTTTACGTATGTGCTACTTACCATCTTGAACTGCCTATAGCTAGTATATTAACAGCTATAGATATAGCACATGCATATGTATGTATGTGTGTCATGATGTGTGCATGGAGGTAAGGACTCTATGGGGGTCTGTTTTTGTTTATCATGTGGGTCCCAGGGTTCTACCTTAAATCATCAGGCTTGGCAGAAATCTCCATTGCCCACTGAGGTATCTTGCTGGCCCTGATTTAGATGTTGTTTGGTTTGTTTTTAATCTGTGTGTGGTGGTATTGTTGAAGTAATGCTCTCATACTTTAACAGACTTAAATAATCCATTTTCTTTCTTTTGTCAGATGTGATTCTGTTTTTACTTTATTGCTATAAAATGTTAATTCAGGTATAAATAGTGAATAATTTGCGTAGGTGTAGTCTATTACAGAAAAGTCACTGCCTTTTAAAGCTCTGTGGTTTGTTTGAATTATTTTTGCTTTGTATTAGTTTGATAAAAGGTTAAGCTGTATGGGTAAGAAAATTATTAGATTGCCAAAAATTCTCAACTGTCATGTTAATCTATTGATTTGAACAGATAGTAATTATTGATAGGTATACTAACTACAGAAAAAGACAAGGAAGCCTCCTCAGATCTGGTGGTGGGAGATTGGCTTGTGTAGTGTTCCTCACAGTGTGTGTCCATGTCAAATTTAACAGGAAAGGCCTTGTGGGATTGATTTTTATAGATATGTTAGATGGGGATGGGTTTAAAATATATTTCTTAATTTTACTTAGACTGATTTTGGTAATAATTACTTTAATTAATTTTTTCTCAATAGGGAGAATGTCTTTTAAGTACTTGACATGTTTTGCTAAAGATGTTTTTATTTCTGACAGAAGTGGATTCCTGAGTCATCTCTGGCTTCTGTGCAGTCTTCCCTTCTTAGTAAATCTCAGTTGGGCAAAAACTATCTATTTATTTTCTGTCTGTTTGTCTATTTATATACCTACCTATCTACCCATCATCAGTCAGTTAATTGATTAGTCAGTGAAAGCTTTCTCACCCAAAGAAAGCACTTAGTTATATAGGGAACCTGCTCTTGTTTCTGTGGAGGATTTCTTTACAGATGTGTTTTTTCTATATACATTTTAAGGACTGAGATCATAGAATTGTAGGGCTTAGAAGAGTATGGAATCTTCAGGAAAGGAACCAAAGAAAATTTAAACCTTTATCTCCCAAGCAAGAAAACAGAGTTGTTTAGTGTTTTGCCTTCCTGCAGTGTCTCCTTGTGTTGATTTAGTGTTGTTCCCGGCATTTTAGACAGTATAAGGAAGATATGAGACAGCAGATTGGAAGGAATTGGGAGGTCAGTAAAATCATGTATTTAGCTGGCAACATAATATAATTCTATATATCTATATATATGCACATCTATAATTCTCGTATTTGGGAGGCTGAGGCAGGAAGTCAGTCTGGACTGCATAAGACCCACATCTTAAAAAGACAGAAAATGTTTATACATGACTATTCAAAGTGAAAACTTTGAAAAATAACTATATATATGTATATATATATGCACCTCCTTAGTGTTTCTGAAGAGCTGCATTCATGTATATTATACTTTAATAAAAGTTGAAGTATGGAACAATTGGATTTAAAAAGTAGTAACGTGGAAACAGGATCCAGTGTAGTATAGATGAAATAAAATCCAGGCTGTCTCAACCTCTTGGATTTGTGGGAGGTGGTAGAGGCAACGATGCATGTTTATATATGTGTATAATATGTGTATGTATGTATGTATAATATACATATATATGTGCATATATATGTTGGTAGGCATTCATGCTCATGGATGAGTATAGAGGCCACAGTGTCTTCCTTCACTCTCTATCTTACTTTTTGAGACAAGGTCTCTCTCTGAACTTGGAGCACACCAATTTAGTTAGACTGGCCACCCAAGGAGCTCCAGGAATCCTCCTGTTCCATCCTGCCCTGGTACTAAGTTTACAGGTATGCACTGGGTCTAACTTTTCTGTAGGTCCTGGGATCTGAACTCAGATCCTTATGTTTGTGCTGCAGACAGTTTACTAACAGATCCATCTCCCCAGGTTTGTTGTTGTCTGCAATTTAAAAAGGCCATTTGAGAGTTTTCTCATTTATATTACCTTTCTGTTGGAATTAACATTTAGATTCTGAAAACAGTTTATAATTTTTCTGCTGTCATTCTATGTGTATGTATGTGAACAGCACTTGTATGTTTGTACATGTGAGCTGAGACGTATAAATACTATGTGGCGCAAGTGGAGGTCATAGGCTTCTTCCTTATTTGAGACAGTTTCTTGAAGTTTGCTGCTTAAATGCTAGACAAGCAGACTTGTGAGCTTCCTGGGATTCTTAGGTCTCCACCTCCAGTCTTATAATAAGAATGTGCTACTGCGTCCAAGTTAGTTGTTTCTGGGGATTTGAGTTCAGAGCTTCACCCCACCTCTCCAGCCCTACTGCTGTACTTATTATCAACTCCTGAATAGCAACCTTTGAGCCGCCAGCTTTCGTTGTTAGAGTTTGCATCTGATGTCCTAGGCATGCTCATGTTTTGAATGTTTGGTTCTTAGCTCTTTGTGCTGTTTGGGGAGTCAGTGAAACCTAGCTAGCAAAAGTAAGTTCCTAGGGACAAGCCCCCCGATGGTTTCAATGGCTTCTCCCTTTCTTTCCACTTCCTGGTCTGTGAGGTGGAAGCTTGTCACACTGTCTGCCTCTCTGGGCTGCAGCTCTACTGTGCCTGCCTTTCCTGGCATGTAGCCTTCAGGGGACTTTCAGAGATAAACCAGGAGCCAAAATAAATTATTCTTTAAGTTGTTTCTGTCAGGTGCTGTGAGTACATGGATGCAAAGTGACTGACTAGAAAGCTGAACAGAAAAGTGGAATGGTCCCTGACTAAACCTGACCACATGTGCATTAGCCTGCAGAACTGAGTTTTGAGAGGAATTTTTAAAAGTTTGGAAATACAAGCTAGAAAAGCTCTAGAATTTTATCAGTAGAGCCTAACTGGGAAATTCTGGTGTGAGTACAGAGAATCTGAACAATCCTAGCTTACAAGGATTCTGTTGGGAATTGAACTAGAGTTCATTCTTGCTAAATTTTATTATATTTTGCTTTGCCTCTGCCCTGGAATTTTGAGTGAAGATGAGTTCAAGTATAATGGACTATAATAATTGGGAAGTGGATTTCAGAATAGCACGGCAGCACTGTGGTTGTTACTTGCTGCTTTCAGCCAGGTTTACGATGAGAGCTGGAGGAAAACTGAAGTAGAAAGATGTGAAAAAGCACAGTTGGCCAGAAAAGCAACACCTTTAAAGTTACTGACAAAAGTAGTTATTCAGAGATTAGTGACTTTAAAGAGAAGCCACACACTGTATGGGACCACAGGAAGAGTGCTTTGAGGGACCTTCAGGAATAGAGTATGGCCCTAACACATCCCAGGATGGAAAACTGCAAATTCATTTGAAATACTTTGCTTTAAAAAGAGAGTATTCCTGGAAGCCTTACTCGCGGAGGGTAGCCTAGGGAAAGTTTTCCCAGGTTCAGCTGTTTAGACAATCAGAGGTTTTAAAGCCATGATCCAAAAGGGCTCAACTTTGCTCAAACTGGTGTCAGGACTTGGTGTCATCTATGTGGTGGCCAGGTTGTAGGCATGAAGAATGTAGGAGTTACTAAGAGGCTTGCACCAAGATTGTTTAAGGAAAGTCTAGGAGGGCAAGCAGTGTGTAGCAGGATCAGATTCCCATGAGGAGCCAGTGACAAGACATGAAGCTGTGACAATGAAGCCTTAATTGCAGTGGGGGAAATTGTCTTTTGATTTGAGAGTCTACCATGAATGTAACTGGTGTTTTCTTTGTGGCTCTCTTGGCATGAATTCTTTTGTTCCCCAGACTAGTTGTCCTAAAAGATAGTGCTTTGAGTCAGTCTGAACCTTATCAATTGTTACATCTAAGTAAGTATTTAGGTGTTAGAAGTCAGTAGTTC
The DNA here is from genome assembly GCA_028551405.1 of Uromys caudimaculatus. Taxonomy (NCBI): domain Eukaryota; kingdom Metazoa; phylum Chordata; class Mammalia; order Rodentia; family Muridae; genus Uromys; species Uromys caudimaculatus. The sequence goes on from CM052701.1 coordinate 17,195,591, forward strand.
TAATAATATTTTGTTTACAGGTATACTATGAATTTAAAATGGGTGACCAGCCATACTAATATGTATTATTGTTTATATGTATAATGTGCATATTAAGTGATTTACATATAATAAGGGTGAAATTAGGAGATTTTAGTGGGTTGGCTTAGGTATACCTAAAGAGGCAGTATCTTCTAAAGTTTTGTCATATTGCCTATAGTTTCTGATTTTAGATGTGGAGAAACAAATAGTTTGTTTTTTAAACTTCCTACTAGGGAGAAGGTTTCTGTTTAGCTGCTCTCTCACCCGCCTCCCAAAGCTGTCTTACTTGTTTCAGGCAGAAATTCATTTTGGGTGTGGTGGATGTCTCACTGTCTAGTCCAAACTGTTGTGGAGTCCATGGTAGCCCTTCTGCCCTTTCTGGGATCCCAGGCATCCACCACCCTGCGTGGCTCTGTAAGAACTTCACATCGTGGAACACCTTATACTAAGTGTGCCTCTTGACTCAGAACTTATTATAGATTTCAAGAAAGGCAGAATTGGAAATGAGAGAGGATTGAGAAGTGTTCTCATCTTCTACACCAGCAGTTCTGAGCCCCAAGGCCCAAGGTTAAACAGCTTACAGGAGACTGAAATGTCTGGAATCCATCAGGATTTGATAGAAGGTGTGAAAGTATATGGGTATAAGGATTTCACCTTTGAAACTGAGGAAATTTGTATCAGATTCAGAGTCTGTATTCTTTAAACAAAGACACCTTGGGAAAACATTGAGTTTTTAGAAATTGTACTTTAATATAGGACAGTTGTAGAAATAAGGGAAAAACCAGTCTCTAGCTGAGAAGTCCCCAGATTAGTTATGATTGCTGCAAACTCACTTGTGTGGTTTCCTGTTGTCTTGGATCACTTCCAATTAGATTTTCTTACCAGAAATTGCTCTATAACAATGGTAGAAAAATTCAAACTTATAATCAAAATTATAATGGAAGCCTTTATGAATTTAAATGAATAGAATTATAGTTGTATCCCTCAAATCTTTATCCATGCTTAGCTATCATATGAATTTGTATAAAATATTCTTCTTTGTATAATATTATTGGACAGATCCATCCAGATTGTCTGAGGTGTGTTCTAATGTGCTCCGGTACCATAGTTATTTCAAGCCATCCTAATTGCTTTCTGTTTCCTCTAGCTGGGGTTAAATATCTTCTGCCACAGTTCTGCTTTTTGCCACGCATCCTAATGTTATTTTCTATTTCTCTCTTACATTACATCCCAGCCACTTTCTCCTCCCCCCAGTCTTCCCTCTTCCCTTCCCCTTTCCCCCAGATCTACTCCCCTCTGCGTCTCCTCAGATAAGAATAGGCCTCCAAGGGACATCAACCAAATATGGCATAACAAGCAACAATAAGACTAGGCACATACCATCACATCAAGACTGGACAAGGCAGCCCAGTAGGAGGAAAGGGGTCCCTCCCACAAGTAGGCAAAAGAGTCAGGGACAGCCCCAGATCCCACTGTTAGGAGTCCCGTAAGAACACCGAACTACTCATCCATAACACATACTCAGAGGAACTAGGTCAGGCCCCTACAGGCTCCCTGATCTCTGTGAGTCCCCAAGAGTCCCAGTCAGTCCAGGTGTCCCTGACCACTCTGGTTTCTCTAATCCTTTCTCCTATGCCTCTGTAAGACTCTCTGAGCTCTGCCTAATGTTTGGCTGTGGTACTCTACATCTGCTCCCAGAAGTTGCTGGATTAATCTCTTGTCTTGGATTAATCATTGATAACTATTTTGCTAGGCTTCAGACCCAGAACACTCTGCAGGCAGGGCAAACTATAGGTTCGAAGGTTTTGTGGCTGGGTTAGTGTTCCAGTCCCTCCACTTAAGGTCTTGTCTGGTTACAGAAGATGGCCAATTCTGGCTCCATGTCCCCCATTACTAGGAATCTTTGCTAGGGTTATTCCATGGAGTTTCCATTGCTCTAGGTTTCCACCCATTTCCAGTAGTTTCTCTTAGTATTTTCTCCCTCACCCCCATCCCTCACCCTCTACCCTCACCCTGTTCCCAACTCCATCTGCCCCCAGTCCTCCCAAGAAATAGGCTTGTTTTCCCTTCCCAAGGAGATCCTTGCATTCCCCCTCGTTAGTTTGTTACTCTGGGTCTCTGGACTATAGCAGGACTGTCTTTACTTTATAGCTAATATTCATTCATATTCATACACACACACACACACACACACACACACACACCCTGTTTGTCTTTCTGAGTATGGGTTATGTCACTCAGGATGATTTTTTTCTACTTCATCCATTTGCCTGCAAATTTCATGATGTCATTGTTTTAAACAGCTGAGTAAGTACTCCATTGTGTAAATGTACCACATTTTCTGTATCCATTCTTCGGTTGGGGACATCTTGGTAGTTTCCAGTTTCTAGCTTTTATGAATAAAGCAGCTGTGAACATAGCTGAGCAAGTGTCTTTGTGATAGGATATATCATCCTTTGGCTATATGCCCAGGAGTGGTGTAGCTGGGTCTTGAGATAGATGGATTTTCAGTTTTCTGAGAAAACACCATACTGACTTCCAAAGTGGCTCTACAAGTTTGCACTCCCACCAACATTGGAGGAATGTTCCCCTTTTTCCACATACTCGCCAGCATGCACTGTAATTTGTGTTTGAGATCTTCTTAGCCATTTTGATGGATATAAAATGGAATCTTAGTCATTTTTATTTGTATTTCCCTGATGGCTAAAGATGCGTAATATTTCCTTAAGTGTTTCTCGGTCATTTGAGATTCCACTGTTGAGAATTCTCTGTTTGGATCTGTACCCCATTTTTAAAATTGTATTGTTTAGTTTGTTGATGTCTAGCTTCTTGAGTTCTTTATATATTTTGAATATTAATCCTCTGTCAGATGGGGAGTTGGTTGAAGATCTTTTCGCATTCTGTGGGCTGCCGTTTTGTCCCATCGACAATGTCCTTTGCTTTACAGAAGTTTTTGAGATTAATGAGGTCCCATTTATTAATTATCGATCTTTAGTGACTGCACTATTGGTGTTCTATTTAGGAAGTTGTCTCCTGTGACAATATATTCAAGACCATTCCTCACTTTCTCTTCTGTCAGGTTTTAGTGTTTCTGGTTTTACGCTGAGGTCTTTGATCCACTTGGACGTGAGTTTTGTGCAGGCTGATAGGTATGGGTCTATTTGCATTCTTCTACATGCAGACAATCCAGTTAGACCCGCACCATTTACTGAAGATGCTTTCTTTTTTCTGTTGTGCATTTCTGGCTTCTTTATCAAATATTAGGTGTTCATAGGAGTGTGGTTTTACATCTGGGTCTTCTATTTGATTTCATTGATCAACAGGTCTGGTTGGTTTTTTTGTTTGTTTGTTTGTTTGTTTTGTTTTTTGTTTTTTTGGATATTTATTTACATTTCAAATATTTTCCCCTTTCCAGGTCTTCCCTTTGGAAACCCCCTATACCATCCCCCCGCCCCTGCCTCTATGAGGGTGCTCCCCCCACCCACCCACCCACTCCCGGCTTCCCTCCCTAGCATTTCCCTACACCCTCAGGCCTAAGGGCCTCTCCTCCCACTGATGTCCACCAAGGCCTTCCTTTGTCACATATGTGGCCAGCACCATGGGTCCCTCCATGTGTATTCTTTGGTTGGTTGGTCCAGTCTCTGGGAGCTCTGGGGAGTCAGGCCAGTTGACACTGTTGCTCCCTCCATGGGACTGCAAACCCCCTCAGCTCCTTCAGTCCCTTCTCCAACTCCTCCAGCCAGGACCCCACGCTCCCACCTGGGGACACATCCCATATACAGCCACCAAACCCAGATGTTCTTTTGAATGCTAGGAAGTGTTTGCTGATAGAAGCATAATAAGCTGTCTCCTGAGAGGCTCAGGCAGAGCCTGACAAATACAGAGGCGGATGCTGGCAGCCAGCAGGTCTGTTTTTACACCAACACCATGCTGTTTTATTGCTACAGCTCTGTAGCTGTAGCTCTGTGTCTTGAGGTCAGTGATACTTCTAGAAGTTGACAGGATTCTTCTGGCTATCCTGGGTTTTTTGTTTTTCCGTTTGAAGTTGAATGTTGTTCTTTCAAGGTCTATAAGGAATTGTGTTGGAATTTTGATGAGGATTGTTTTGAATCTGTAGATTGCTTTTGATAGGATGGCCATTTTTGCTATGCTAATACTATGATCCATGAGCATAGGAGATCTTTGACATCTTCTGGTATCTTCTTCAAGTTCCTTCAAAGAACTTGAAGTTTTTATCATACAGGTCTTTTTTTCACTTGCTTGGTTAGAGTTACCCCAAGACATTTCATATTATTTGTGGCTGTTGTGAATGGTGTTGTTCCCTGATTGCTTCTTAGCTTGTTTGTCATTTGTAAATAGGAGGTCTGCTGGGGGTTTTTGTTTGTTTGTTTGGGGTTTTTTTGTTGTTTTGTTTTGTTTTTTGTTTGTTTTTTGTTAGTCTTGTATCCAGCTACTTTGCTGAAAGTGTTTATCAGCTGTAGGAGTTCCCTGGTAGAATTTTGGGGTCCCCGATGTGTACTGTCATGTCATCTGCAAATAGCGATGCTTTGACTTCTTCCTTTCCTGTTTGCAACCCTTGATCTCTGTTAGTCTGTCTTATGGTTCTAGCTAGAACTTGAAGGGCTCTTCTGAACAGAGACAGAGAAAATGGGCACCCTTGTCTCATCCTTGAGTTTAGTGGAATTGCTTTAAGTTCCTCTTCATTTAATTTGATGTTGCTTATAGGCTTGCTGTAAATTGCCTTTACTGTATTTAGTTATGACCCCTGTATCTTTAATCTCTCCAGTACTTTTATCATGGAGAGGTGTTGGATTTTGTTAATGGCTCTTTCAAGCATCTTATGATGTGAGCATGTGGGTTTCCCTTCAGTCCAGGTGGATTACGCTGACTGATTTCTATATGGTGAACCGTCCCTGCGTCTCTGGGATGAAAGCCTACCTGATCATGGAGGATGATCTTTTTTATGTGTTCAGTTTTCAAATATTTTATTTAGTATTTTTGCATCGATGTTCATATTTTTATGCTTTCATGGTAAATACAAAGAGGAAATACACTAAATTTTAAGTTACTTTGGGTAGGTGACTTATTTTGATGTAATAGAATAATTTTTGTAAAATCTATGCTGTAGTCTGATACCATTTTTTATACAAACTCTATAATTGAAACAGACCCAGGAAAATTTAATAAGTACCCCAAATTGTGTAGCATTTGTATTCAGAATGTAGGTAACTTCACTCCCAAATCTGTAGACGTTCCTGTTCTACTGATGGCATTAAAGTATGAGGAGATACGATACCGCGTCTCGCTGGAGGGTCCTTGAGGCTGACTGCAGAGTGACGTTGTAAAACCCTTTCTTTGTCTTTCCGTATGGGATTTTCACATGAACTTTCAGAACTCTGACTGTGGAGTGGGCTTAACTGTCAGTGGACTGTTTCCTTCAGTTCTGTGTGCAAACATGTGCATTCCTGATGTTACCAGTTGACATTATAGTATACGGTGTAAAGACAGGAAGGAAGTAAAGGCCCTGATGCGACTTTTGATAGCTCAGGAAGGGCCTAGTCATTTCTGCTGCTGCCTATAGTAGTGATATCTGAGGTTTCAGAATCTGTAACTCTAGCTCCAAAAGGATCTGAAATCCTCCTCTGATCTCTGTGGGCACCTGTATTCACATGCACATATCCATTCGCGTAATAAAAAATACAAATGAAAACATTTGGCAGTGTGCACACAGGCTCTGCATTCAGTTCTGATTATATGAATGTGACATTACTGAAATGTTTCTATGTACTTGTGTCTGACATTTCTGAAAAATTTCTATACACTTGTGTCACATCAAGATTATAGAAAAGAATTCTAGCGATAGAAGACATTGGATAAAGTCAGTAGTAATTAAAAAGCCTGAGGACATTGATCTAATTAGAAAAACCTTATAATCACAGTTGGTCTGCAACAAACCTCTTATCTAGTACATTAGTCCAGTGACGAGAGTTTCCAGGTAACCTTGGTCAGTTCCTGTTTCTGTCTTTACTGCTGCTTATTTCTTCCCATGGGCAAGGATTAAAATCATGACTCTTTGTGCTTACATTACCTACCTGCAGGAGAGCAGAGCTGTTAATTTAAGCATGGGATGTTTTGAACACTTTTTTTTTTTCAAAGAGTAGTGTTTTTAAGATTTATTTTAATTATTTGTATGTATGCATGTCTATGTTTGGGTGTGTGCACATGAGTGTAGGTACCTGCAGAGTATTTCCCTGGAGTTGAAGTCAAAGGCAATTTTAGTCACCCAGTGAGGATGCTTGGGAACTGAACTTGAATCCTCTATAAGAGCAATGAGTTCTCTTAACTGCTCAGCTGTCTCTCCAGCCCCTAAAAGTGGGCTTTTAAGTTAATGTTGGCGATAATAAATATTCTTTCCTACACGGGCTGTTGTGGTTTGGGAATGGGTATAGCACTCGTGGGTCCTCACAAGTGACTAATACATCAAGAGGAAGGTTTTAGTCTAAGCCTCAGAAGCCTATCATCCAGTGACATCTCCTTTATTCACTTGCGATAAATTCATGTATGACAATAATATTTTTATTGATTTACTAAATACAGTGAGAACAGATGTGTTTTTCTTGTTGCTCAGCTTTTAGTCCTACAGGTGCTGACTCTAGTCAGGGGTTTGTTTATCTTATCTCTGGCAGATAGTAAAGAACATCAAAGATCTGCCTGAGTTACACACGAGAAGGTCTAATATACAAATCATGCATTCTAATAGGTGGAGCTAATGTTCAGCTTATAAAATGCCCGGTGTCCATTCCCATCAAGGGTGGGAGTTGTGGCTCAGCCTAGGCTACATAGTGAGGTTCTATACTCAGGGCTTTGGGATGTCCCTCAATGATAGAATATTTGCATAACATGTACAAGACAGTTAATCCCAACATTGCATATTCACAGATTGTGTTTAAGCCCTTCAGTATATTTTGAACTGGGCTACCTTTAATACAAAATATGGCTTCTCACCCATAGATCGAGTACAAGGAAACCTTTAAAGAAGAAAAGCCTTTTTTTTACATCAGTTTGCATATATTATAGTTACACAAAACATGTTCACTAGTTCATAGGGTTATCTTTGAAAGAAGAGAGTGACTGCTTGTCATCTGAACACCCTTCCACTGTTGGTTAGCTGGCACGAGCTTAGACGTTAATAAAAACAGCAGAGCACAAAATATATTCCTGAATGTTTAGAAATCAGCTACTTAAAACAAAAAAAATTACAAAATGAAGAAATTTCCCCGCAGTAAAGCAAGGGATAGAACAGGATGGAGGGAGAGGAATGTAAGAATGAATATAACTGAGAACAATTAGAAGAGTGCCTTGGGGTTGGAAGGCCCGCCCTTCAGATACAGGGCAGGCATTCTACTAAAAGAGAACAGTAGGGAGGGGATTAGAGGGAATAATACAAGATCTTCCTAATAGGAGGACCTAGATTGTAAAGGAATGCACCGACCTTGTAGGAGAAATAGTTTCAAGGCAAATTATTGTGAAAAAAAAATGCTTCTGAAGGCTTTCAAGAGGGAAGAGATGCCACCTGTAAATGACCAGGAGTAAGAACCGCTTAGATCTTAACAGAAGTGGGAGGAGGAGGAGGACGGGGAGCCATTCTCTGAACGTCCCAAGGAGAACGCCCTCCAACTCATGGTTCCCTAGCCAGTTAAACATCATAAGGAACATTTTTGGACACGAACATCTTAGAAACGTACTACTCATTCAGATGTTTCCAGGGGTCAGGGGTTACTGAGAAAATGATGGGGTTTGGGGGAGGCAGAGAACATTACCCAGAGCCAAGTTTTGAGGCTCAGATGCCATATAAGGAAGGGTGTTGGAAGAATTTTCCTGAACAGGAACCTGAGTGGCCAGGTTCTGTTTAGTATTACTGGATTTAGGATGAAAAGTGATGCTGATCCAACAGATGTGGACTAGAGGACACGCTGCTTATGCAGGGCTCTGCTCTGCATTTAAGGGTAGAGGCCAGTTATGTCTGTGGTCCATGTTACTCCCAAAGGCACATTGATGCCCATGGTCTGAAACTTTTAATTTTTTCAAACCTTATTTTTAATGATGGTTCTTAAATCGCTTTAACCTCCTTTGTAGCCCACCACCTACCAGTGGAAAAGAAAGGATACGGGGGAAGTGGACTTGTTTAGAAATAGTTCTTTGGAGCGACTCCTGTCTGTATTGTCTGGAAATCAGCAGTTCAGTTCACAGGTTAGCAGTGGCAGGTCGATCCACTCACAAACACTTCACAGATACACCAGCAGTTCAGTTTAGTAGAGTCGGGGTAGCAAACACGAATCAGCAGCAGTGATACAACCTAGCAGAGACAGCTAGGCCTCTGCCTTGGCTCAAGTCAGCAGGAGGAACGCCAGAAGTTCTCAGCTATGCCTCTCTCTGGGAAGCAAAGATCAGGGAAGTGAAGATCAGTGAAGACTCAAGATCCACAAGTGTTGCACAGCTAGCTCTGCCAGCAGGCAAGCTCAGCCTCCCTCGCTGTCTGTCGAGTCCTTTTTGTACACTCCAAATATCACGTGTCCTCCACATGCCTTGCCTCAGCGCTGCGTCTGTCTCAGCTGACATCACTGCCAATCAGACCAAGTCCACAGAAGCGGCAAGAAATTGCAGCACACCACCAAAAGTTTTTTGGTGTGTTTCTCTCTATGGAGTCCTGGCAAATGCAGCTCAACTACGCAATGAAAGGTGAACCAGTATATGTGTGTTGTTAGCAAAGACTCCCTTATCACGTGTCCTTTCACGTGCTTGCTTTAGCAGAGCATCCTCTCTCCTGTGTCTGCTTCAGCAAAACGTTCCTTCACGAGTCTGCCTTAGTCTTTCACTTGTGTCCACATCAGCTAAACATTCCTTCTTGTGTTTGCCCCAGCAAAACACCATCTAACCAACTTTCTAAAGACCCCTTAAGGTTCCACTTCATTGGTCCATGCTACCACCAAGGGCCATGTTGGTGTCCTTGATCCTGCTTTGAGGCGGGGGGCCATATGAATGTCTGTGGCCTGTGTTACCATCAAAGGCCATGAGATGTTTGTGGTCTGTGCCGCCACCAGGGGCATGTTGGTGTCCATGGCCAAGCAACAGCCTGGGGTCAGGTTGATGTCTGTGGTTCATGCCATAGCCAGAAACTATGTAGAAGTCCATGGTCTGTGCTGCTGCTGACTGTAAAGGGCAAGGAAGCTTCTTTTGCAATGGTATTGATGGCTGCAGACTCGCAGTTGAGAATGAGAGACATAGAAGACTTCCGTGACAACCTCTCCCTCCCCTTCCACCCCCAATCCCCACCCCCAAAGAAGTGATCTAGACAGGAAGCCATTGAATATAACTCTTCAAAAATTGTGTTAGGGTTGCGGAAGTGTAGCTCTTCACAGTTGGTGGCTTCTGGTGGGGGTACGGGTGGGTAGCAGTAGAAACTTTCTGGGGATTGACGAGATGGCCTTGTGGTTAAGAACACACACTGCTCCTGCAGAGGATTTGAATTTAGTTCCAATCACCCAGGTCAGGAGGCTCACAGCTTCTTGGAACTCCAGCTCTGGGAACCCAACACCTCTGGCTTCTGTGGGAACCTACGTTCACATGCCTGTACCCACCTAGGATGAAGGAAAACTAATTCAGAATCAAGTGTGTAATGAACCCAAGATGTTTCTGGCAGTACCCGCCCATCTGCATGCCAGCCTCACTACAGCCTTGGTGTCACACACACAGCACACTCGCTGTCCCTTGTGCACAGCAGCACTTAACACAGCGCCCTGGAACACTGCCCAGAACACCTGACGAAGACTGAAGACTGTTGTAATGCTGTGCTGTGTAAGTGTGGTTTTCTGAGCTTTTAGAAGCATAGTACTCAAACTACAGAAAACAAAGCCTTAATATTTCCCTTTCACTCCTCAGCATGTAAGTATCAAATTAGTAATCTTTGGACGTATTACTAGAATGTTTGGTTTTAAAAACTGTTGCTTGGGGCTGAGTGTGGTGGTACACTTTAATGCCAGTGCTTGGGGAGGCAGTGGCACGCAAATATGTGAGAGTTCCAGGCCAGCCGAAGTTATTATAGTGAGACCCTATATTTAAAAATAAAATAAATTCATTTTAAAAATGTATCTTTAAAAGTAAATTTAATAAATTACATTTTTTAGGTTAAACATATTTAAATGATCCTGTGGATTAATTGCTGAATAGTATGAACCTGATGTTTTTCTATTTTTAGCTATGTATAGTAGAACATTGAAGAATTTGAAAAAATTTCACTACTGAAAAGAATTCTTGAATTAGAATAACAAAAAGATTCTTATTGGAACCTGGCATTCATTTTTTCTTAATGGAAGGAATGGGAACTTTTATGTTGTTTGTTTTTTATGTTATTAGCAGTATACCTTTTTGGAGAAGGCAATTACGTGCTGTACTTACAAATACTGGGACACAGTGAGGAGAGTCTGAGAGTCCTACCAGTTTTCCTATGATTCAGAAGTTACTTTTTCCCTAGGGCAGAGTTCCCGGTTTACATACTGTGAGCTTTCTGAAATGTATAAATTATGTTGTTTAATTAAGTGTTGAGATTCTGAAATTACTGTTTGATTTGTTCCTTACTGGGTCACGATCTAATCACCACTTCTGAGTGCTGGTGACACAGCAGCAGAGGCCATAAAACCTTTTCTCATGTGTGCAGAGGCACACACCTTTCCTGGTGCACGGCATTCAGCTTTACAGAAAGATGAGTTCTGGGCGTTTTGTGTGTGTGTTTTGTGTTTTAATGTATCTCATCAGAAAGCCTTTTAAACAGTAGGGGTAGTCTCAAAGGGGTGTTTATAGATTGTAAGTGCTTAGGACCTGTACAGTGTTTTCAAGTGTCTATTCAGCACTCACTGATGTTATTAACTACCGTTATTTTGTGGGGTGCAGGTTTGTGGCAGCCTATAGGGTGTCTAGAAATGAACTAACAGTAATGACTTTAAGCTTTCCCACGGTTCTTTTCAGTGAACTGGAACAGTTAATCCTTGTATTAGTCAGGATTCTTTAAAGTAACAGAACCTAGAGAATGAATATCTCTCATTTATATTTGTATATGCATTTTTATATATTTGTGTACAGAGGGTCTGAGAATCCAGTAGTTGTTCAGTTCATGAGGCTGGATGTCTCAGCTTGTCTTCAGTATACACTGGAATCCTGGAAGCAGGCAGAGGGAAAGCTTCCTTCTTTCGTGTTCTTTATGCAGGCTGCCAGCAGAAGGTGTGGCCCAGATTAAAGGTGGATCTTCCCACCTCAAAGATCCAGATTAGAAGTGAGTCTTCCTACTTCAAATTACTTAATTAAGAAAAAAATCTCGGACTGAAGAGATGGCTCAGCGGTTAAGAGCTCTTTCAGAGGTCTTGAGTTCAATTCCCAGCAACCACATGGTGGCTCACAACCATCTGTAATGGGATCCAATGCCCTTTTCTGGTGTGTCTGAAGACAGCTACAGTGTACTCACATACATAAAATAAATAATTCTTTAAAAAAAAGAAAGAATGAATGAAAGAAATCTCCCACAGGTGTGCCTGGCCATTTGGCTTTTAGTTAATTTCATTGTAGTCAAGTTGACAACCAAAAATAACTATCACACTTGTAAAGTCACATGACCTACACTGCCTTGAGTTCCGAGTATAGGTGAGGGAAACACTTGTGCCTCTTCCCAGCCTTCCTAGCCTGACCTGTGCTCATGATGACAGAAGCCCAAGAACCTCTGCAGTGGGAGGTGTCTTCCTTCTGCATCCTCCCCCTCATCCCTTGAACCAGCCTCTGCTGCTCCCGGCACAGTCCCTCCTAGCTCATTTCTTTGTGATTCATTCCGTAAAATGGAGCTGGTGAGGGAGAAAGGGTTGGGGCACCTTGCCTGAGTGGTTTCGGAAAGCCTGAAAAGAAAGTGCCATGAGCCATTAGTGTGGTAAATTAGTGGGTAAATTTTTGCACATTCCTGATAATGCTGGCAACTCGCTTATTTGACCATGTTAGTATGTGGCACAAAATGTAAGTTATGGAATATTTTGTGGTTTTTGTTTTGGCGACTTTTTTATTTGTTTGGTATCTCTATTTTTTTCTTGGATTAGTTCTTTATATATTAGATGTAATTTATTGGTGCTGGTAGAACTTTGTAAATTTTTAATAATACCCTTTTTATTAGATGAAATTAATTTTAAAAGTTAATTTCAGAATTTGTGGTAGTTTGTCAGATAAGTTGAGAATATAGAGTTTTCTGGATTGCTCAAGAAATACATGGTAGTTAGTGGTGGCTGAGAATCATGATTTTTCTGAGTCTGATAATTTGAAGTTGAAATTAAAGGGAAAAACCTGTTAACATAATTTACCTAGAACTATAGTGAAACTTACAGAAGAATACTCTTCTTAGTTTTACCTGCTGTGATTGAGAGCTGTTTCTCTTTCCCTGGGATTAATGGTTGTCTTGGGATGAACCTCTGTGAACCCGTCAGTGCTGACTCTGACTTACCCTTAGAACCATGTCCTAGTAAGGAGCCAGCGGTCTGAGTCCCTGCACTGCCTGCTTTCTAGCTTGTTACCTCCTTGACTGTGGCAAATAGCAGCACCCTGGTGGATAAGCCATTAGCAAATTTTCTTAAACTTTGTCCACTCATGACTCCGGAATATATGTCTATAAAATAAGTGCATACGTCAAATTTTACTGATAGTAAATCATAAGGAATTTACTTTAAAACAGCTTTTGTTATACATATTTTATCTTTTATAAAGATAGAAAGCAAATCTGTGTACCAGTGAAATAAATGTATTCATGAATTTTTACATAAAGAATCCAATTCTGGCTCAGTATCTGAGACTGAAAGGCATAGAACATCTTAGGTGTTTTTCAAAGGTGATTTTTTTTTTTTATCTGTATGTCTGTTTCTGTGTATGCATGCGAGCGTGTGTGTGTGTGTGTGTGTGTGTGTGTGTGTGTGTGTACGTATGTGAATACTTGTGCCAGAGAACAAATTTCAATAACAGTCCCTCCCTTCCATCTTGTTTGAGGCCACATTTCTTTTTGGTTGGTTGTTGTGTGTTGTCTATCCGTGGTCTCGTTTTGTTTGTTTGTATATATGTATGCATGTACATGCCTGTACAGTGTCTCTGGGTTTTGTATTTGCTACTATGCTTCAGTCTCCAGGCTATCTGCCTACGAGCTTCTGAGGATTCTCCTTTCTCTGCCTCTCATCTTGTCATAGGAGCTCTGGAATTACAGTACATGTTACCACACCCAGCTTTCATGGGTCTGGGGATTCAGACTCAGATCATAGTGTTTGCGTAGCAAGCAATTCATCCATTAAGCCCTCACCCTGGCCCTTGGCCAATATTTTAATATAGTGGCCGTTGCTGAGTGCATAGTGATAGAAATGTTTGGGGCCATTGCAGAAATAATTGGAAATTTTGCCCTTATCACAAGCCAAAATTTACTGAAACACTTTTTAATGAAACTCAAGACAGCAACTCAAGCAGCAATTTTTAAGACCAAATTCTAAAGTAAAACAATCCAAAGATAGACTAATTTGATATTTATGTGCTAGGAAATAGTAATAGGGACATACTAAAGTTTTAGTTTTCTACACTAAAGCCACTGCGTTTTGATGGAAGAAGAAAACGTTGTGTGGTAGTGAAAGCTCTGCCACGTCGTAGTTGTGTTCATTAGCACACAGTTCGTTAGTCGTGCAATGGTGAGTACAGTGCAGAGAGCAAATGTGTGTTCCACACCAAGGCTGCAGTGAAGTCATGTGACATAAACAGGCAAATACTGCCAGGAAATCTTACTTCATTATACATTTGATTCTAATTTTTGGTAGCTGCCATTCAGAAACTTTTTACTGTTGCCATTTTTTTCTTTTTCTTTTTTTTTTTAACTTCCACATTCATTTATGTAACCCTATATCCCTCTATGTTGTCATGGCCCACAGCTTAAGAAACTGTACTTCAAAGAAAACTTTCAATCTTAAAAAACAATTGTTGTTGTGAATTGACCAACTGTGTTTATGAGCTATAAAGTGATGTTAGGATTTATAAATATAAGTAAGCCGAGCCAAGGAGCACATATCCACATCTCAGCTACTTATCTCTGATTTTAAAGGCCTATTAATACCCACACTTCACATTCAGATAGGTGTGGGTAATTCTGATGTGATTGTATGCCTCTGGTAATGTGTTAGGCAATCTCTAACTCTATCCTAGAACCAGAAGCTGAGATTCAGTGGTCCTTCCACTTTGTGTGTGGGGGGAATATAAGATCTGTAGGTAGTACTTATAGTTAGTGATGCAAGCAGTCCCCAGACAGGGTTCTCTAGAGCCGGTTCTTTCCTGTCCAGGAAAATAAGTTGCTGGATTCTTGAGGTTCTCACAAGCCATACTGAGGAAACATGTATCAGAAAGGCCATTGTGCTCCAGATGATGGCTTAAGATCTGAGTAGAACAAAATCAGTCCTTTAAACAAATTATGAACGATTGCACTGTAACTTACCAAGTAATGTATTTACAAGGTTTTAAAACACCCGGCGACATAAGAAAATGTAAGGAGATAGAGTATGCTCCCTACCAGTGTCAACCCCAGACCCTCTCTGAGGCAGAATTACTTTAAACCATTGAACCATCTTTTTATTGCCTGTATTTCTATTATTTTAATCCATTTGTCTGTGGTAAACTATGTACTGATGCTTTCCCCAGAAGGATGAAGCTTACCTCTTTGTACTTTCTCCTCATTTCCATTGATAAAGTTATGCCATTTAATTTTATTTCTGATTTTATTTACCTGGCTTTGATATGCCAACATCTTTTATAAATTACCTGATCTGTAAAGACTATCTCTTTTTTACTTCATCCCATCTGGAACAATAAATTGGGTCTGGTGAGAGTTACATGTAGACTTAGAGGTTTGGGCATAGTTGGACAGTCAATCTGGAGGGAATCTAAATGTTTTGTGTGGGACTTAATCATAATCTTTGCCTTTTTATGTTTTATAGAAATAAATACCTTCCCTTAATTGATGAAAATGAAAATACAGAAGAAAGAGAAGCAGGTAAGTGGTCCCATTTCTTTTAGGTATTGTGTCTGTTGCTTAAGAGGATAGGCTATGGCTCACGTTTTAACCTCTGACAGTTGCCTGTTGCTTGTGCTCTTTATTCTCCACAGAATAGCAGAGCTCTGAGTGACTAGTACATGGAGTTTCCCTTCAATCATGTTCATATATGAACAATGTAATTAGACTGAATCAGAGTATTAAAAGTTAGCCTTGTAGAAACACTTCCTCTCAGAGCGGCTCTTCATATTTCTCTGAGTGATGTGACTAATTCTCCATAGTTTACATATTAATCATTTTTGGATATTTAGTTTGCTAAAAGCATTTCCCCCTTTGTGTGTGTGTGTCTGTGTGTGTGTGTGTGTGTGTGTGTGTGTGTGTGTGTGTGTGTGTGTGTGTGTGTGTGTCTGTGTGTGTGTCTGTATGTGTCTGTGTGTGTGTGTCTGTGTGTGTGTGTCTGTGTATATGTGTGTGTCTGTGTGTACTTGATGTTTATGTGTAGGCAAGTGTGACTAGCTTACGTGGAGCAGTCAGAGAACACATTTGTGGAGTCACTTCTCTCCTTCCACCTTTCTGGGGTGCTCCGGGGCATCAAACTCAAGCTCAGGTTGCCAGGCAGACTCAGCAATCACCTTCACCCACTGAGACACTATGCTAGCCCTAGAAGTATTCTTTTAACTATAAACTTATTATAACTGTGGCCAGTGTGACTCACCAGAACAGTATATAGAGTTGGTACTGCTGTCTCAGAATACCAGCCAGTGTGGCTTTGAGATGGGAAATGTGGAGACATGCCTCTGCCTCTTACACAATCTGTCTCTAATACATGGGCTGTCTTTTTTATAGAATTGGGTGATAATCTAGAAATTGGGGAGTGGGGTGGGTCTGAATTCTGTCTTGAGTTGGGACCCATGCAAGGTAAGGGTTGGGTGGGACTGGCTACTCTTTTCCAGGCTCCTCCTTTGGGCTCCTATATAGTGAGATGTAGGGTATCAGAAAGCCTACGCTCTAGGTGGCCCTTGTTGGGGATGTTGAGCTGGAGAAATTATTCTCATCTGCGTCAGTAACTCATAGGAAAAGCAATACTTCTGCCTAAGCATTGGTTTTCTCCTTCAGTTGGTAGTAAGCACCACAGAAAAGTTTTACCTGCTGGGAATTTATCCTAAGGTAGACTCTGACAGGTGTCCGAAGCTCTGTACAAGATCTCCTATTACTCCTGTTTGTGATCAGGAAGATGGAAAAGAACCACACATCTCTAGAGGGTGGTTCTGTTTCTTTGATTTAATTGGGGATCTGTGTTTACTGATGCTGAAGGTCCTTACCTTCAATTGGTTTTTGATCTATCAATAAAGTTGCCAGTAGCCAATGGCTTAGCATGGGATGGGACACTGAGAGTTTTGCCAGTAGGACTCAGGGAGAACTGGAGAGGAGAAAGGGACAGTAATGGAAGAGATAAAGCCAACCCCCCACTGGCCACTTCCCTGACTAGGCCTGGGGTAGCAGGGGAAGATTCAGGAGTGCCCAGTCACTGAGTTAGCCAAGGCATTTTAAGAATAACTCTCTGTGTGTGTGTGTGTGTGTGTGTGTGTGTGTGTGTGTGTGTGTGTGTGTGTTTTCTATTCTTGGATCCAAGATAGCTCCTGGGTGGGTGCTTACATTTGGTTGGCCAGGAACACAAAGCGGGCAGCCCAAACTCCCGAAACATTACATCCATCAAAAAAGGGACCATTTAACTGCATTGTAGAATATACCCCAAATCCTCAAAATTGTTGTTATTTATGATATGCAGGCAGTCTTATAGTTCTTAGGGTAATTGTCATGTTTAATTTTTAAACATTCTGTTAGGTAAGCTTTTATGTAGCTTTAGTTGGGGGGTTTATTTTAAACTTTATAATAATAGTGAGCACTGTGAGATTTTTGTTGTTGTTTGAGAGGGTTCTGTTTGGGGTTTTTTATTGGTATCTGTCTGCATTTGAGTTAGTCTTGATAAAGAAATATAGGTTTGCTATGTAGTCTAGGCTAGTATTGAACTTGAGATCAGTACGTATCAGCCTCCTGAGTGCTGGGACTATAGAGTTACCCTACTGTATCTTGCTGAAGATTGGGAATTTTTACTTGAAAATTATTGTTAGCTGTATGGGGGTCAGGTTGAATAAATAGGAGGGACTGATCCTGTTCCTTTTGTCAGTATTTGGCATTGGGTCACGTGGACTATTGACCTGGAAGAAACTGCAGAGCATGAACTGGAAATGAATACTGGAGCCAAAACACTCTGCAGTCATACAGTTCAGGGATGGATAGAAAGGGCTTCGATGTCCATAGAGTGAGATGGAAATTCCCACTGGACCACTTAGGGTCTCAGAGCAAGTTCAGCCTCATTTTTCACAGTGTAGAAAAGGATTAAAAGAGATAGTTAAATACTTAGTATTTGGTATATCAAAGCAAGAAAATCTTTAGTGTATAACAGTATAAATAGCAATCAAGCTTACTTTAACCATGATTCTGAAATGTTAGAAGCAACACAAAATAGCAGGCTTGGGATACAGCTCTGAGGTGGAGCACTTGCTTGGCTTGGATACTCCCCAGCATTGGAGAAAGTAGCAAGGGGGAGGGGAAACCTGTTTTAAAAACATCCATTCTTAAAAAAAATCCTCATTCCTTCTAATTTATTTTTCCACTTCTTTGAAGAAAAATGTATATAAATGCATCCTGATCTTTAAATTTTCTCATTTTCTTGTTCAGAATTTTATCAAGGAAAATTAAAATGAGACAACAGATTTTTTACAAGTTAATCGAAATTTAGCAATAAATAATTATGCTACTTATTAACCAGAAGGGACATAACAGGTGGCATGCCAGTAATAAAGCCTTTAAAAATTGACTTTGTATTGCCAAAGAAAATGTTCAAAAAAAAAAAAAAGCTGCGAAAGGAATCTCTTACAGTCTTTTTATCTATGTTGATGAAAATAATTAAACTGCCCTTTAAGAAGTGTGTAGAGTTTAATTACTAAGATTACCAAGCAATAGTAGGTAGGCAGAAGTTAGCTAGCAAAATAAGATGTGAATTGTAATTATTAGAGCCCAGCTTTTTAGAGTTAAAATAACTTCTCTAAGGGACATAGCCTCACCTCATTGAAAGCTGACTATGCTGATTCTTTTTTTAATCTCCTTGTTTGATAGTAAGAAGTATAAAGTATAACAAACATGAGATTTGATATACAAATAGTAAGGGTTAAAGGTGTCCTTTAGTAATCTAGATCGATTAATACAGTTTAAAAATGTAATCCTAGAGCTTGGAGCTACAATCAGGAAATAATATAGACCTGGTGGCTTTGGAGGGATCTTGCTTCCGTGAACAGATACTGAGCAAGCGCAGCTTCATTTTTCGTCCCTGAGAAAGCAAAAAGGTGACCGAGCTGGAAAAGTAATTCGGAGAGCGGTGGGGGTCTCGGCCTTTGAGACTGGTAGACCATGTTTTCTTCCTTGGATGAATGTAGACATGACGTATTCAGTAAACAAATATTGCTGAGTTTTCTACATTTCTGCAAGAAATATTTAAGTTCTACTTCAGACCAGATGCAGCAGTGACTTAAATGTTCTTCTAAAGAAATGTGTAGTGTGATCACAGAGAGGCAGTTGGAGTAGAGAATGGCACATGACTCAGGAGAGCCAGGACTTTACAATGCAGGTGGCAGGGCGGTGGTCTGGTATTGAAATACAGAGACACAGGTAATACCCGCCCCACCAAAGAACTTAAGACTATTTTAGAAAGAACAGGGCCTTTAGAGTCAGCCAAGTTGTGTCAAAGAACTCAACATGGAAGGAAGAGAGTAAGCGAAGGCAGGTTCAGGAAGAACCTAGGAGTAAGGGACAAACGGAAGGCCTAGAGTGGAGTGCTCAGTTTTTGTGGTGGCAAAAGGTGAACTAGAATAAGTATAGTGGATTCAGCTGGCTACCATGTTCCTAGCACAGTTTGTCTATGTCCTCTAGCAGGGAAAGGTGAGCTCAGATCTCTAGGAAGGTACTTACCAACAGAACGGATTGCTAGATCATAACCTTGGTTGAAAATAGTGAGTGAGGAAGACTACCAGGCTGATAATGTGGGTGAGTAAACAGCTGGTGGTGAGGCTGTTGAGCATCGTCTGACAGAGAGCAGGGCTGGTGCCAGGCAGACCTTCAGTTGGTTTGCTGGAAGACCCTTTTCAGCGTGTCAGTCTGGCACTTTAAAACATTGTCTTCCTGAGCCAAAAGGATTTAAAATGGACTTTCTCCAACTCCTTCCTCCGAGCGCCAAAGTCCTCCTTTGCGTCTTAATATACCTTTCAGGACACTCCCAACCCCACTTGTGCACAACACAATCTTTTGGTTTTGTATCTGAAATAAACACTTGAGGCCAGAGTAAAGGCCTGAATAGTAAAAGAAGGCTGGCTCATTGCCTATGAGGTACATGAATGAAGCAGGACACTCTAGTGCCAGGGTGAAGACTTCTGGGCCTCTTGAGAGGGAGGTGAGGTGTATCTGTTGATGGACTCGCTGACAAGAATGGACCGGGTTGGCCCTCTTCAGCTCCTGGGCTCTCCTGGTCGCTTGGCTTGGCTTCTCTGTCCTTGCTTCTCTTGGTTCCCTCTTGCTGCCCTGGTCTATTTTCCTTCCAGATCTTTTTCACTCCAGTACCTCTGCCTCCACTGTCCTCCATCCCACTATGGGACATCAGTGTCCTAGGAAAAGGGTCATCAGCTGCTTCTTCGGTAGTACACTTTTCCAAGTTCCCAACATAAAAAATGCTTCCTTGTGTTACCAACCCCCAAATTTAAATTAATTTTTTTTACTAATATTTGCCATTCCCCCTTTCAACATCAAATAATTGTGCTCTTCCCCCTTTAGAAAGTACCAGTTCTGTCACTTGAGGAGTTTGGCAAGTTGTTTTATCTCTTATCTGTAAAATTAGTGTGTGTAGGGACGGGTTGGGGGTTTGTTCCTGGATAATTATCTATGTTCCTGATAGTGGAACTTTGTAGGTAGCAGGTAGGTGTATATTTAGTTTAGTAAAGACTACCTGACCTTTCCCAAAGCAGTGTATATACTCATATTTAACATGCTTAATCAAGTCTCATCTGGTTGGCCTGGTGACCTAATAACCTGTTATGGCTCCCTGGGAAGTCATGAAAATACACATTAGTGTTTGTCAGATTTCAGATCCACAGTCCTCTGCTCACTGGCCGATGATCAGGGTACATTCCTTACAGTCTCCACCCCTCCATCTACAGACTGGGCTTCTTCATACCGGCCTTGTTAGATGGGTGTAGAGATTAGAGAGCAGGCCCTGTGCCTTATGTCATCCTAGTATCTCTGTATGACCTTGTACACCGAACGTTAGCAGCTACTGGAGTTATTTTCTCTGGATTTAATTCTTTTTGCTACTGCCCACTTCCACCTTTGAAAAGCCTTCTGCATGAGTAAAGAGACCTTGTCATGACAGTCTCACTCTGACCTAGAATAAGCTATCTTGGTGAAATTCAGTCTTTTTGGCCTTGAAAGCCTCTTTAATAAGCAAATTACTTTTCAATTTATCCCCCTTCAGATGTATTTTGCTTTCACACATACATAATGGTTTTTGATCAGTCTTCTCCATTATTCTCCCTTATCCCTTCCCCATCCTGGCAGATCTTCTGAAGCCCTCCTCCTATGTTCAAGCATGTTTTTCTTTTCCTCCTTTAAGTTAAGATTGCCTGAATAAGTGTAGATAGGAGTTTATTATTTTTACTTAAACAAAGACAGCACACTAGTGACTATACCACTATAAGACTCCCCTTTCCTCCAGCAGCCATTAACTTTTGCCTACCACTCCTGGGGTGGGGCTTATTCAGGCAGGTAGCTACCACTGCTGTGAATTCATGGATGCTACAACTATATCATGTCCAGAAGATTGCTGTTTTGTGTTAGTCTTTTCCATCCTTCAACTCTTAAATTGTTTCTACTCCCTTTTCTGCACTCTTTCCTGAGCCTCACAGGAGGTGAGATAGATGTTCCGTTAGGGCTGAATACTTAACAGTCCTAGTTTGCACGTTGCACACTAAGAAAACTTGGTCTCTAAGGGCCAGGTGTCTGTGGCACAGAATTCATTACTACTTCCAGGACTAGCACACAGCATCTTCCCTTCTTTCTAAGCACTGAGTCCTGTAAGAACAGCTGTTACCCACAGGATTTGGGTTAGTTTATTAGCAGGACTCCACTTACTGTAAAGAACCAAAAGAAAAACCTTTCCTTTCTTTGGTGTTTTTCTCCAGTAATCTCAAGTGCTATGCTGTGAGCCTCAGACTGGGAAAGGGCACTAGAAAAAGCAGGCAGGGTAATGTGAGACCAAATTTGAAATGTTTTTATTCCCAGTGTGGGCCAGGAAGTGTGGGTACAGCCTGGGAACCGCACACTGGAGGGAAGCCACACCACCTGGGCAAGTATGTGTGGTTTATAATTTGCCAGGCCTTTAATAGGAAAGCAAGCACTCACAAAGCTATCACCAGAATGCAGTTTTACCTTCTTCCTGGAAGGCTGGCTCTCCTGGGCTCCCCTAGGTCATTCTTTGTTCTAGATTAAGGAGTGAGTCCTGTCCCTAGGAGCTACCACCTACACTATTACCAGACCATTGCCAACTCACCTTGGTTATGAAATGACAAGTACTTTTTAGAATACCAGACTGAAAGTATGAGATGAAACTTCTATCTCCAAAGAATTGTTTCCTTAAAATGGTTCACTGAGAGACTGTGCTTATATTTGATTGTACTCAGAAATGGCTTTGAAGTTCCCTTTTTGGTGCTACCTTAGCTCCTTTGACACAGTTCTCCTGGCATCTGTCACAGAAAAGTTTCCTCCTTTTTGGATAGTTTGATTTTTGCAAGTGGCCAAAGGTATTTGGGATTGAGTCAAGTAGCATTCAGTGACATGCCTAAGAGGTCTAGTTTTACTTATTGTCAAAAGTAAAACTGTGGGCCAGCAAGATGGCTCAGCAGATAAAGGTACTTGACACCAACACTGACAATCTGAGTTCAGTCCCCAGGACCCACATTCCCACAAAGTGTGCTCTGACCTGCATGCCTGTGCAGGACACACAAAAGAGTAAGTGTTTTAAAGGGTAAAAAGTGGAGTGATGATGCTTGTTCAGTGCTAGCCCACTTCAGTGCTGGTGCTTCCTGGTGACCGATGAGAACAGGTTTTGAGAGATGAAGCAGTGCGAATATCTTGTCTTCTCACCCCAGGAACTTACCTTAGTTCACAGCCAGGAGATCTAAACACACTGAATAGTAGCGTCGTGTGTGAATATGTAAATCCCAGTGCAGGGCTCTGCAGTGTGCCTAGGATTGATGGCATCCGGAGGGGCTTTTGTTGTTGTTTTTTGTTTTTTAGGTTTCTTTTGTAGAGAACTATCATAGACATGCCTGTTTTAGATAAAATACTAAAAAAATCTCAGATTTCCTCACAGAGAAAAAGCCTTCGGATTTTTATATACTAATTATGTACTAAAAGAATTTGTGTGTGTGATATGTTTGTGTAGGTGTGCATGCCATGGTGTGTGTACGGAGGCGGCAGGACAATTGGTTTTCACCTTTACAAGAATCCTGGGGCTTGAGCATGGATCCTAAGTTGAACACAAGCATCTTTGCCTGTAAGCCATCTCCTTGGCTCATATGCTAACTTGTGACATATTATCAGTGCCATGCTACTGCTGCATAAGGCCACAGGTGGCCTGTCCTGCTTGCTACTGTATCACAGGGCCTAGTGTACTGGAACTTAGCAACTCAGATACTCACTTCTTACTGACTAAACCTATGTCTTCAAGCACACTTTGGAGCAGTGAGGGAGTAATGCGCTTGCTTTCTCTTTCACAGTTGTCCAGGTTAAGAGCTTTGAATCACTCCCCCATGTCGGATGCCTCTGTTAACTTTGACTACACATCTCCATCACCATTCGATTGCAGTCCCGATCAGGGAGAGAACAGCGAAGAAGCTGCCAATCATTGTCTGCCCCAGAAGGACCTCTATACTACTGAAGAGGAAGCTGACACCCTTTTTTCTAGGAAATTAACATCTCATAATGGGATGGAGGATAGTGGAGGCAGAGGTACTGGAGTGAAGAAGAAACGGAGGAAAAAGGAGCCAGGGGAGCAAGAGGGAACAAAGGGAAGCAAGGACAGGGAGCCTAAGCCAAAGAGGAAGCGAGAACCTAAAGAGCCAAAAGAACCCAGAAGGGCCAAGGAGCCGAAGAGAGCCAAGGAGCCCAAGGAGACAAAGCAGAAAGATGGTGTAAAGAAGCCCCGGAAGCCCCGGGAGGCCTCCAGTACCAAGGAGGGTAAAGAGAAGAGGAGCTGCGCTGATTATGGATCGAGGACAAAGTCCAAGAAGGCCAGGTGTGTACGTTCCTCCTTGCCCTTGCCTTCGTGGGACTGCTCTCCTTTGCTGTTAGCCCAAGCCCTAGGCCTGATTTGACTGTGCCTCTGCTGGCCCAAGCTGTATACCTAATTTACATAACTTCTGGCATTAATGGCAGGTGGTGTTTTCTAATTTCTAATTATTTTCTAATTCTAATTTCCAAAATTATACTTCAAAAACACTTGCTTTTAGGAAATTCCAAGAATTGCTAACCTTCTTTAGATTCCAATGGTTCTTTTTAGCCTGTGTTCCTAATATTTAGCATTCTTCATATGGTATGCTTGTGTTCTTTATGTCCTGTTAGTGGTCAACCAAAAATGAACCCTGTCTTGCCTCCTGGTCATGTAATTTCTTTGAATTCAGTTTGTCATTAAGAGAATTTAAGCCAGGCAGTAGTTTCATGCCTTTAGTTCCAGCACTTGGGAAGTAGATCTGTTGAGTTTGAGGCCAGCCTGGTTACAGAGTGAGTTACATGACAGCCATGGCTGCACAGAGAAACCCCGTCTCCAAAAAACAAATGAAATAAACTACAACAACAACAACAAAAAGAGTTTAAATGTTAACTTGTCTAAAGTATATTGCATGGGACATCCTGGATCTGATAGCAGGGACATGTAGACAGCGGTGTTATAGAAGCAAAGAAGGCATAGCTGCAGGAGTCAGTGGAATGAGAGTCTGCCAGGGCCGTGGGCAGACAGAGCTCTACATACAAGAGAACTGACTTTCCTCTTAGGCTCTACACTCTGTTGCAAGGCCATTTCTGATCTAATTTTCTAGTTCGGTGTCTGGCACAGTCCCTGACCCTTCCTTAGCTGCTGGAGTGATGCTGAATAAATGAGGCCAGAGAAGAACGTAAGGACTTTTGTAGGTCACAGGCTTGGGCACAGACTCACTACATAGTGTGTAACAGGAGAGAGAACATCTGGCAGCTGCACTCCACACAGAGAGATTCATACTTGCTGTATACAAGTGTAATGTCTTTTCCAAATTATTTCTGCATAGCATTGTATTTAGACTTTCTGAGGAAATACAAACAAAAGAATGTATATGCCTTAACTCAAAGAACTTAAGTTTCTGAAGTCTAGATACAGAGGCAAGGTATCTGTCTCTCTTTCCTGTCAGACCATGAAGTCTTAGAGGTTGATGTGAATGTTGAGAACAGAGCGTAATGGGCTGTCACATATCTGTCTGTCTCAGGGCAGAACAAGGAGGCATGTTTTAGAAAGAATTTTAAGTGCAACTTCAAGTTTGCTTTGTAACGAGTTTCCTTTTCAGAGGGATAGTTTGTGAGAACCAGATGGATTTCTTAATACAAGTTTAACTGTTCTTTATAGTATTCACGCCCACAGGGACTTCATTTTTTATCTATCCAAGAGGCTTGAATGTAGTTGAATGTAGAAGGGTCCTAGGCATGTAGCTGGCAGAGTAGCTATAAAATACCGTCTGCCTTAGAGGCCAAGAAGGGCAGTTAAAATCAGTATTCAGACAAATGAAAATCTTAGCAGCCTTAGTTCTCATTTGACATTGGAAGGATACTCTGATCTCTAATATGTGGTTAAGATGGCATAGTAACTTTTGCTTCTGCCAATCCTTTCCCTCGTATGTTGTTTTGGGGAGCTTACTTTTTTTTTTTTTATTTTAAGGTAAAGGATGTTTGAAGAAGGAAAGTCAGATTAGTAGAGTTACTTATTTTAGTCTTAACAGAAACTGCAGTGACTCATGAGTGCTTGAGAATTGGGGTAACTAAAGAAGCTGTCCTCTGTGGCTGGGATGACAGTACAGTACGTATCTGAACACACCCATATTCTTGTGGTCTCTGATGTTCACATTTATTGACTTCTCCTTAAAGTTCATATTGATATTATATAAGATATCAAACAAGTTAATATATAAACATTGTTATAAATTCTATTTTAGGAAAATAGGGAGTTGTTTCATGAAACAAAATTGAATACCAACTGTAGAGGCAAAATCAAGATTCTGACTAAGGAAGACCTTACAGCATTAAATGAAAGCAGTGTAGTTTTGATGTGAATAAATGAATGGGTTGGAGATGTTCTTGTCCATTTGTAGGCTGTTAACATGGAGGACAGTGAGCTCTTGAGCTTTAGAAATCCAGGAGATGGCCCTTGGTAGAAAAATGGCAGGTAGATAAGGTTGTCCGTCTCGTTATAAATATGGACCCAGGCTTAGTCTGTACTTTAGGGCTGCCATTAGCTTGTAATAATACTCTTCTGTGTGTGTAGCCCAGATAGGGTTTTAGACTATTGAACCTCTGATTTCTTTTCTTTTGTATTTTTGTAAAAATTATTTCACTTCCCTTAATTAATGATTCCAGTCAACCAGTTCTTAGTTATGATGACATATTGATTTTTTTGATTTTTTTTTTTTTTTTTTTTTTTTTTAAGCTGAGTAGTGGTGGTGCATACCTTTAATCCCAGCCCTCAGGAGGAGAGGTGGGTGAATTTCTGTGAGTTTGAGGCTAGCCTGATCTACAGAGTGAGTTCTGGACAGCCAGAGCTACACAGAGAAACCCTGTCTCAAAAAACAAACAAAAGTTTAGTAATTAAGATAGGTGTATGTGTGTGTGTGGTTTACTTTTGGAAATTGGCTCAAATACTTGTTTTCATTTGAGCAGGTATTGATTTTAACCCTGGATAATACTTGATGGTTATACATGATTCACTGTTGCCTAGATTCCTGCAGGAGCCTGGCCACTGACTTATAGACGTTCAGCCTCTTCTCCCTCAGTCCATCTTACGACTACAGCCCAGCCGCTCTTTCTGAAGCACTGCTCTTGCCTTATTTATGCCCACAATCGTAATGTTAGTGTTAAATCAAACCCCTTTTCCTCTGCCTTTCCTCTAAATCAGCTGAGGAATAACCAACAAAGATGGAGATGCAGTGATCGGCTTTATTATTGATTAAACTGGGTCAAAGAACTCACGTTGCTTTGTGGTTGGAATCAGGGATCAGGGAGGTCTCCAGTTAAAGAAATATGTTTCCAGTATTATACCCTTGTGAAAAGTAAAGCATGTTTTCCCATGAAAATACAGGAACAGGAAAAGGGGATTTCCTCTTCAGTTTATTTATATTTGCATAGAAACTTCTAGTTGTTAACAGTTGCCTTCAAGCAAATCTGTATATATTTTTTTTTTTTGCTTAATCAAAACTTTGGAGGTCTGCCCCCTTCCCGTCCTTAATTCTGGAAACAACCTGCGAGCTAGATTGTCCTCATCGGCCCTCCAGGGTACTCGTTTTTTCTTGTGGATTGCTCTTGCCATTTCAGTCATAATGTCTCTTTCCCCAAATATGCCGACTCCTTTCTAATCTTCAAGTCTGAATGCAAAACCCAGCTTTTTCGTGGAGCTTCCCCCAATTAATGTGCTTGTGTGTCCCCTTCTGAACTTCTGTGGCACTTGGAGCCTCCATTATAAATTATAGGCTTTAGATCCCAGAAGACTAAAAAGGCTCTAGCTCAGTCTTCTCATACTGCATTCTTGGAACTGGAGCCCCACAGAGAAGTCTGAACTCGTTCCCAATGTGCATTGTGAACGCAGGCCTTCCCAATTCTTTGTCTTGTATACTCTCTCTATAGCAGGCCCTCTCGGTGGCTAACTTTTGTTTTGGTGTATGAATGATTTGCTTGTCTCCTTAGTAAAAGTTAAGAGTCTGAGATCAGGACCACCATACCTTTATGTCCTTTATTTCCCCTGGGGCTGATCACCAAAGAAATTTGTCAGACACAAGCACACTGTTCTACATACTGAATTTAATTGCATTCAAGAACACTTCTCCTTCAAAATAAGATTTATGTAGGATACTTATGAACTCATTAATATTTGGTGCTGTTTCTGCCTTATAATTAAAGATAGTTCTGAAATAAAGAGCTAGCTCAGAGGTTAAAAACCCATACTGTATTCTTTTAGGGGATGCTAGTTCAGTTCCTAGCATCCACAGCTGTTTGTAACTCAGGCTCCAGGGGATCTGACTCCCTCTTCTTTCATCCTTGGGCACTTGTGCTCAAATGCACAGACACACATACACATAATTTTAAAAATAAAAATTTAAGAAATGATAATAAAAGATAAGTGACTTGTCCAGGACGACAGACTGGTGAGCCTCGTCCTCAGATCTCCAGGTTTCCGTGACTAAGGTCAAAAAGAAAGTGGAAGAACCCGTGTCAAAAAAACTTGTAGGGGTTAGCCCCTTTTCCACAGACTCGCACCTTGCATACTCAATGGTATTCTTTGAAGGAATAAAATGGTTCCAACTCTTTCTTTTTTTAATGATTCCATTTGCTTTGAGAGGCAGCAAGCAACAGTTGGATGTGTCCTGGAGCTGAATAGTGACTACAGTATCTAGTAACTGGTTTTGAGGTTGATATTAATAGTGGTTAATATTTAGGACTTTCAGGATAAGAATCCAAAACTCCAAAGTAGGGAAAGCCTTCTTTAGACAATATTTTCCTCCTTTTTCCAGATTGTTTTGAGTGTTTTGTTCACTTCCTTAAGGATAGAAAGCTTAAGCAAGAAAATCCCTCCAGAAAGCCGAGTTTGGCTTTGTCATTGACTCTGAAATTAAAATTTCATTTACTATAACTTGCTTATATTTTATTATTATGGTACTTTTATTCCAAGGAGGATTAAGATTACTTTTGTAAGAAAATATACACAGGTATGTGTGTACAATTTTATACAGTGCTATATACATGTGAACACATGGAAAAAGCTGTCGGATCCTGTGGAATCATGAAATTGATAAGAGATCTCCAGTTCCTTGGGGGAGCCAGATTTTAGCAATTGAGAAAGGTTTCTTTAGAAAACAGTTCATGGTATAATAGGTGCTGTTCTTAATGGCAGCTTTTGCATCTTACATTTATTTTCATGTCCCTGTGAACTTTCTTTTTCCTAAGAGACTTTCTCTTGAAGATGTCTGCTTCCTTCTGTAAAGCACAGCCTATCCAACGTTCTAGTTTTCTGCCATTCCTACTCAGTACAAAGGAAGTAAGTACCTGAAGACTTTGTGTGTAGCTCTTTAGATTGTCTGCTCCTGAACAGGAGACCAGGCTTTGGGACTAAGCTAGAGGTTACTATTAGAAACTTGAGTATGGAACTGTTGTTGGTTAAGGGAAGAGCCTAGCCTTGAAATTTCTGCATGTCAGAATGGCTCATTACTCTCATTTCTTCCTTCCTTCCCCCCCCCCCCCCAGTGTGTGTGTGTGTGTGTGTGTACATGTTGCATATGTCCGTGAGTGTCCAAGTACACGTATGTGCACACATGAGTGGAGACCAGAGTGGAATGACAAATGTCTTCCTTTGTCATTCCCTGCCCTATTGACTTGAGATGGGGGAGTCTCCCACTGAACTCTCTCTGGCCTTTTAGGCCCCCTTTCTCTGCCCCCAAATGCTGGAGTTAAAGTCATGCACAGCCATGCCTGGCTTTCTATGTGGGTGCTGGGGATTCAAACCCAGATCCTCATGCTTTTCTTACCCTCCCAGCTGCCTCTCCAGTCTTTATCTTTGAAATGCAAGAAATTAATCAGTATGCTGGCCCAAGTAGAGGATTGTCCACCTTTTTCTCCTACTCTCAGGTTTTGCTGTGTCTAGGGAAAACTGGGATATCTTCTTAAGAAAAGTAATTCTCTGACCACATTCCAGAGATGATTTCTTAAAAGGAGACCTAAGAAATTTGTGTTCCTGAAAGTCTAGCAGGTTGTTCAATTATTCTTTGAAAAATGTAGTCCCAGATGAAATTTCATCATGGTAGGGTGTGGGGGTCAGACATATTTAAATTTATGTATTTAACATCAGCTAAGTATAGAAAGCTAAAAAAGAGGAAGTTTTGTGGTTGGTTTGCTCAGCCCCCATTCTCTGTTTCAGCCTTTCTCCCAATTTGTTTTGCTTTGTCAACCTAGAACAGATTTTTGTAAGTTTAGTAACGCTTTGGAAGCTTTGCCTTCTTCTCATCTTCTAGTGTTGATTTCTTCTAGAAAGCTTGGAACCTCAGGACTTGTGACAACGCAGACTTGGGAGATATTTTAAATGCCACTGCATCAGCTGTCATGTGACTTTTGAATAAGAAACTCAAAAAACAATTTATGAAAATTTAAAAGCATCAGCATCTGAATCTAGGCATTATGGCTTTTCCTGTAACTCTAGGACTTGGGAGGCTGAGGCAGGAGGATTACCAGACTAGCCTGCTTTACATAGTAAGACATGGCACTTTTAAAAAGTGCCCAAGCCAGGGCGGTGGTGGCGCACGCCTTTAATCCCAGCACTCGGGAGGCAGAGACAGGCGGATTTCGGAGTTCGAGGCCAGCCTGGTCTACAGAGTGAGGTCCAGGACAGCCAGGGCTACACAGAGAGACCCTGTCTCGAAAAAAAAAAAAACTAAAAAGTGCCCAAATTAAAAATTAAACAACAAAGCACATTGAGTACAGAGAGCTCTAAGGGAGTTACATGAAGATCTGAATTTAGTGATTTTCTTACCAAGATTTTAGTAGCCATTAGTTAAATGGTCGAGAGTGACTGGTGAAAGGTCTGAGTTAGGTTTTTGTCAGAAGCAGGATGTGGTGCGTAGAACTGCCTTCACTGTGCATTTGAAACCCTTCTATAAACTAAGTTTCTATTTTCAGTTGCTTTTAATTGGTAAAACACTGCATCTTCATCTTAGAAGTTTGTGATTCCTTTCAGTTTTATTATATTGTCTCCAACTTATGCTGGTCTTTGTTTTAGTGGTGCAGATTTAACAGTTAAAGCCTCCAAGGCAGCACAGATCTGGCTCCATCTTGTCTACACCAGATTGCATCTGTACCAAAACAAGTGCCTTTTAACCAGTGTCCTTATTTTCTGTGCCAAATCTGTTCTCTATTTGTAGATGGAATAAAATGTGGGTACTATGAAAGTTGAATGAAATGTGCAAATGAGCCTTTTCAGGGTAGTATCTGTTTTGGCAGCATACTTCTGGGAGTATCAAAGCCGGAAGAGATGCTGGGTTGGGACTCCTAGGAGCTGTTTCTCCAGTGGAATAATGGTCCCGTGCTGGAGTCCTCAGCTTTTGCTTGTCAATGGATACTGTGACCAGGGTCAGGAGCTGTCCTCAGTGTAATGATTGTAGTTCATTCTTGCCTGCTAAAGCTATAGTTCCCACTGCACCATCACTGCCTGGCAGGTTTTACTTTTTTAAATGGGATGAACAACTATTTGAAATAATGTGCTTTGATAGAAACACTCTTTCAGTACCTCAAATGAATGGGCACGGAATAGTAAGTCCTGTAATTGTGGTGCTGTGATGTAAGACATGAAATCGTGTGGCACTGTTATGTAAGAAATGTATCGTGTGACACTGTGACACGTGACGTACCCTCTCATCTCAGAGCAGCACCAACTCTAACATGTGCTTCTCAAAAACACCTGGGAGCCGAGGTGGGGCTAGGGGAGCAGTGTAAGAAACCCTGTCTACCCAGTACTTAGTACTGTGGTTTGTGTCTGTTTGGAAAGCCATCTAATAAGAACTACAGGAAGTAAAGATTCCCAAAAGTCTTAGTTCATGAGGCCATGTAGAACACGAGAGATAGGTTTAGAATTTGGTATAGTTTGTATGTTGGTAGTTCCTTGTATATTATAAATACGTAGTGGGTGTGTTCTTATAGTGATACATGTTTTATTATAAAATCAAGTTTCATTTTGTTGCCAAAAGAGGTTATTTTCGCGCACGCACACACACACCCTTATGTCTTCCTTTTTCCTTCCCTGTCCTACAAGTTAGTTTTTTCTAAGTAAAAGCTAAACGAGGTAGGGTTATAGAAGTAAAACTTGCTTTGCCAAGTCTCCAGTGCTGTTAAACAGGGAATGTTAGGACTTTGTATTATTCAGAACTCTTGGTTACAAGCAATGCAGGTCCTATTTAGCTGAAGTTAGAAACTGATAGTTCGGGGATATTCTGGCTTTCAGAATCAGAACCAGAAGGTTTAATTGAAGTTCCAAGGTCTTTTGTCTCCAGTTACTTTCCCCACATCCCTGGTTAGAATCACGACTGCCACAACTTAATGATGTAGATAAAAAGACATTAACGTTCCTACCCACTCCTCTCCAAAATTATTTTTAAGATTTATTTTATTGTGTATGTGGGGGTTGGGGTGTATGAGTGCAGGTGCCCACCATCCCAAATTATTTCATCTCCAGATCAGTCAGTTATAAAAGGAACAGAATGTTCCTTTTATACAACCTTAGCTGTAGCTTTTCCTATTGGGGACCAGTATTGAATATCCAATCCCCCAACCCCCCTAAACACAAAAAAGAAGAAACAGAGTATCCATTTTAGCAATGCAATCGATATCTATTAAGTTATTTGGGGCCTGGGAAGATGACTTAACACCTAATGGTATCTGCTGCCACGCTTGACAACATAAGTTAGGTCCCTGGCCCACACAGTAGAAGAGAACCAACTCCCAGAAGTTGCTATCTGAGATCTATACTCAAACCTTGGCACATGTACACACACATGCCCACGTACACTCACATACACATGCACACTAAAATTGCTAAATTTTTAAGTTATTTGGGGGCACGGGAGTTGTCATAGTGGGTAAGAATACTCACTGCAAGCATGAAGACCCGAGTTCAAGTGCCTAACATCCATGTGGAAGCGGGTGGTGGAGTGTCTGCATTGATTGCAGTCTGCTGGGAGGCGGGGGTGGGCGGACTCTGATGAGGGGTTAAAGTGGATACTATGTGGATATAAGGATAGGTATTTACAAGGCAGATTCTCCCTTGAGGTATATGACCTCACCAGCCTTGGTTCTTGCCATAACAGGCATGAGTGTCCTCCTGGAAAGCAGACCTTAACTCCAGTTAGAAAGCCATTGGTTATCCCCATAACATCCATGCCCCTGTTGTACCACTGGGCGTATCTTAGCAGGCTGGTCCTTATTGTATAGATCACAGAAGCGGAGACCTCTGAGCTCCCTCTTTATGATCTGCAAGAAGGGGCCTATCCCATAGCTGGCACTGAACGTTTTGTCTGATGACCTATTACGTAGCTTTTTATTAGGGTACCCTAGCAATTCAACTCTTATTTTTAAAACACACACACATATGCATGCACACAGAGTAAGTTTTCATGTGGCTTTTTAAAGCATCTGTAATATTACTTACTCACCCCACCTCCCCTCTGTCCTTTTGTCTGTCCTCGTCCCCAGCGCAGCCTCCTCATTATTCCCCACTCACACTAGTGTGGTCGCCCACCTCGTGACTTCTCTCTAGCTTCCTGACTTCCACATACACCCCAGTTTAAACAGACAAACAAAATTGAAATCTTAGGCTCCACGTGTGAAATAGAATGTGTGATATTTGTCTTTCTGGGCCTAAATAACTTCAGTCAGTGCTCCCACCCCCATTTCATTGTCCATTCGTCAGTAGCTGGACATCTTCACCGCTTCCATTTCTTAGTTATTGCGAATACAGCAGCAATAAACATGGACAAGTAAGTATCTCTGTAGTAGAATACAGAGTTCTTTAGGGACATGCCCAGAAATGGTATCGCTGGATATTATGCATGATCTTTTTCCAGATTTTTAAAGTATGGAATGCTTCACTAATTTGTGCAGCCCCCTTGCCCGGGGACTGTGCTAATTTCTGTCGTTCCAATTTTATGTACATCCTACAGAAGCAAATACTGTATATAATTCTATGAGCTGTTACCAGTCACTGTTTTTAAGGATCCTCATAGTGAATAAACAAGTATTCATGGACCAAATCTATTTAGAAATAATAAAAACTTAGAAATTATTAATAGAATGTTTTGATGATAAACCCCCAAGCCTCGGGGTTTTAAAACTTACCACAAAGGGGAAAAATGCATTTTGTCTAGAATCATTCTGGAAGATGAATTCGGAGGATATATTCTTGATGTCCTATTTAAAAATTACATTACAAGGTTACAAAAAACCTCTTCCTCATATTTGTCTATCAGAAGAGCTCCTGGAAGAATTTTTACAATTTAAAATTGGTTCTCTTTGCCAGAGGCAACCTCCAGAAAGCTTCTCCTTGCAGAAGGTATAAATCCCTCACTGAAGTCTATTATCCTCTAAAAGGATGGTGTTTCATTTATATTCTTGGTTTGGATTGGAATAGTTTTTGTTGTAAACTTTTCCAGGAGGTAAACAGACTAGTCTTCAGCATAAGGGACTTCAAAACTGGACTGACTTTGCACTGGCCTAGTTGCTGGTTCTGTGAGTGGTGAAGGATATTCAAGATGGATGCATTGTCCAGCATTCTGGGTCTGCCCTTTATAACTAGGCACCTAGTCCTATCCAGTACTGCCTCCAAACACTGCTTGCCCTTACCTCTTCCAGCGCCAGCTAATCTCCTAATGGAGAATACCCACACTGTTAACTATTTCCTTGACCTCCACATTCTGTCGTTTGCTCAGGCTTACTGTTTATTTCTTCTGGGTCTCTCACCTCACTCTTAGCCTTGAGTCCTCGTTGGCTGTGTGTAGCTGGGTCTCCTGTCCTCTTGCCACCATGCCCCCTTCCCTACAGTGTCAAGTCTAAATTCTGGCCTGTAGTCTACATTTCTTCTTCCAGCTCTCATGTGCGTTTGCACTGTCATCTAGCCACACAGCTGTTACTGCTGAAGAATGCCATGCCGATTCTCCAAAATGTACAGACTCTGCCCGGCTTCAAACTATCTCCACTGCTTTCTGGCCTTGACACCTGGAAATTTCATTTAGTCTCACTCTACTTCATATTCCTCACAGTAAAATGAGAACAGACTGTTGCTGGCCTGATAGCATGTGGGGTATAAAGGAGATGGAAGGCGTAGACCTCTGCCTGCATACTGTCATGGAAGTACAGCTGCAGTCATTGTCGGTTACTGTGTCTCTCTCTAATGTTTTTCAGAATTCTATATATGCCTTTGTTCAAGTAAACTTTCCCAGATTTCCCCAACTACAAAAAAACCTTTTAAACATTATTAGTATGGACCTTTTGCCTGCACTTGTCTGTGCGCCACATGCATGCAGTGTCTTTAGAGGCCATCAGAGGGTGTCAGCCCCCAGAACTGGAGTTACAGATAGTTGTGAGCCTCCACGTGGGTGCTGGGAACCAAGCCTGGCTCCTCTGTAGGGGCCCCTAGTGCTCTTAACTGCTGAGCCATTTCTCCAGCCTCTGCAGATAATCCATCCATTAATGTAGCTATTTTATCCATTCCTTAAAAATTTTAAGACTTAAATATTAATTGAGTGCTTACTGTGTGTATAAAGCATAAGATTAATCAGGAATTCAGAAACTAATCAGATTGATTACCTTCGAAGAACAAGAGAGATACATGAGTTCTAAGTTTTGTATCATAATTAAACACTGACATTGGTAAAGTAGCAGAGTCTCAGTACTTAAGTATTTCCAAGGTGCTTGTCAATGTAAGAATTTATTATACAGGCAAGTCAGGGTCTTATACTGCCTACCTCCAAGGAATTAATCCTCTGTATACCGCCTGGGCTGTGGTTATAGGGGAACTTTACCATGCTCACAGAGGCAAGGGCAGTGCTTGTTTTGAGTCCCCAGTACTTGCTCTGGGCCTTTTCTATAAAACATGCTCAAAAGAAGAGGATGACAGATTACAGAGCTTGCTCTTCCCATGTTCCTTAGAGGGATGTTAAAATTTGATGATTTTTAATGTCTGTGGAGCAATCAAGTTTCCTAGTTAACACTTTGGCTTAAGTTCAAAGTGAGGTTTTAGAGAAATTCCTATTTTTTCCTATAACATTAATCATAGCTGTGGCAGTCATTATGGGGAATGAATAAAGTGAATTCTGCCTCAACCCATGCAGGTGTTTCTTCTCATGTTTCTCCACATTTCTGGCACAAGTCCACATTGGTCCTGGAATTCCAGGGTATGATTTTATAGCCTTAACAATGAGTTTTCAAAACTGCCCAACAATTTTAATTCTGAATGTCTTGTAGCAAGGAGCAAGGACCAACCCCAGTGGAGAGAAAGAAGAAAGGGAAAAGGAAAAACGAAACCACCGTGGAGAGTTTAGAGCTGGACCAGAGTCTTCCAAACCCATCTCTGCAGAGTCCTGAGGAGCCCAGTGAGTCTGCAGACAGCCAGGTACAGCTGTGACTGGGGACCTGCTGGAGGTTATGGCCACTGGACTAGTCTCAACATGGAGAGATGACTCAACAGTTCAGAGCACTGGCTGCTCTTCCAGAGGTCCTGAGTTCAATTCCCAGCAGCCATGTGGTGGCCCACAACCATGTATGTGGTCTGACGCCCTCTTCTAGCATGCAGGTGTACATGCAGATAGAACACTCACATACATAAAATAATGAATCTTAAAAAAGAGGACGGATCCTTCAAATGACATTAGACATTGTAGAGGTGAGATGGTAGAGAAGTGATGACACACAGCGCCGATGCTACAGAATATCTTTCAGAAGAAAAAGCAACTGAGGTTGCTTACCTTGTTTGGCCCGTTGTATTTAATGTTTGAGTCTGTGGGGACATGCTACCTGTGACTACTTTCCTGCTGCTTGGAACCAGTGCTAGGCAGAGATGGAGCTTTTGCTGCTTTTGTTTGAGGACATCACTGTATTGCTTTGCCTTTTCCGTGTGCTCTGCCTAAGAGTTGTCAGCTGCCTAGTTAGAAGCCTCCTCATACAGTGACTTATGATTTTGTCATAGTTAAGATCTCAGTCTAAGTCCCAACAAAATTTGTTTTGATTAATTTTTCATACTACATTTTTAGGAGTTGATGGTTACATGAATTTGAAAAAAAGTAAAAACCATGTAAGAAAATCTGAGTGGACCTCAAAGACAGAATTGAGAGGTCACTTCCCATCCTTGTTGCTTGGGAGTAGAAGCTCCAGAAAGGAATTAAAAACATCACTGTGGGACTGTAATGGCCCAGGGTTACTGAGGAAGGGTCAAGCCCCAAATACCTCAAACAGGGGAGCAGCAGGTGTTGGCCATCTCCCCTCTCCCAGCCTGGCTCCATAAAGCTGGCTTCCCCACCATCAGCCCTAGTAAGAATTTATTACCTGATAGGTATCAGGCTTCACTCCTTGTTCCACTGCATAAGGGCTTCCCCACAAACACCCCTGGATTCTACAGCCCCGGAGTATGTAGATGAAGCATCTTCCAACACCCCTGCCCTGGCCAATGATACCCAGCTACATAAACCTTGCCCCAGAGACCCTGGGCACCTCTCCACAGGCATAAATACCCCTCTCTCACC
>CM052701.1:17232470-17343066 GCA_028551405.1 Uromys caudimaculatus
ACTGGGCAACACGTCATTACTACGATGATGAAAACACATCTCCCTTAACCCTGCTGACAGTTCAGAGATTGATACCATTACTTTCTCCCATGCTCTGTTAATTTAGTTTTTAAAAGAGTAGAAGATTCCTTTGGGAAGTTGCAAAACTCTGGCTTGGCCTGTCACTAAGTATAGATGATGGTGTTTGTGTGAAAGTGTCTGCTCTTGAGTCACAGCAGCCCTGATGAGTGTGTTTGTTCTGCAGAAACGGCGCTCAGGACGGCAAGTAAAGCGCAGAAAATACAATGAGGACCTGGACTTCAAAGTGGTGGATGATGACGGTGAAACAATCGCTGTTCTGGGAGCTGGCCGGACGCCTGCACTGTCAGCCTCCACTCTGGCTTGGCAGGCTGAGGTGCGGCCCTTGCGTGACCTTGGCTGAAGAGTCACCCTCACCCACTTGACGCAGTTCTATGTCTATTCACTGTAGCATAAGTTAGATCACCTTAACGGCCAGTGGTAACTTTTCAGTGGCTTCCTACTGCACTTGGAATAAAATTCAAACTCCTCACAGCACCCTCATGGTCACACTCCACTGCACTAGATAGCATTGGTTGATGCAGACAGAGAAGTAAAAGGGGTTAATTGAGGAGGTCTATGCCAAGAATCTAGTTCAGTGAAGAAAAGAAAGGGAAATGAGAAGCAAGCTATGGGTTCAGGAGGGGAGTTGTTAACAGTAATACATTCTGGGACACGAGCTATCTGCAATTCTGAATTCCCCCCTCCCCCCTAATGCTGACTGGCAGAATCTACTGCTCACACAGAGTAGGAGCACAATTTCCCAGACTCATGTGGGCGGGCAGATGCCTGGCCTTCAGCCACCTTTCTTCCAGCCTAAAGCATCCTGTTACCTCACTGTGTTTTCCTCAGTCTTCATAAGGAAAGCAGCAAGGAGCAGGCACAGTATCCTACCTTAACCATTCATAAATGAGGCAGTGAATAATCCGGGTCTCAGTTACATAGTGGCTGACACCTTAAGTTGATTTCATTTTCTGCTAAGGGTTATCCAACTAATGAACATCCTAATTAATAGGAATAATATTTTGATGTATTTGTTCTTGCAAACTGCTTGGAGTCTTCGGAATGCATTGCTTTATTAGACTTCCTTGAGCATTTTATGGTTTAATTGGTAGTTAAAACACTACAAGGGATTTTATTTCCTACTAGAAGTCATTTATCTTGAACCATTTATCATATTTTAGGAATTTCTTGACTCTCTGAAGATAACAGTTGCTAATCTGACATATCTCAGAATAAGTCTTTTCTAAGTATATATAGTAAAGAGTTTATACAGAGAAACAGAGAGAATTTGAGCCTGTATTAGTTATGTCCCAAACTTTACCAAATGTAAATAAGAAAGAGCCTGATGTGTGCTCTCTTATCAGTTATGGTGTTCAGAGTTGCAGTTGTGTGAATATCTAATCTAGAGTCTAAAACCTAGGCTAGGATACCCAGGTCTGGAGAGGGCGGCTTATTGAGAGGTTTTCAAAACCAGAGACCTAGCTGCTGTAGAACCAAATGCTCCTTCCACGTTTGTTTTTACATGCGGAGTTCTTGATGGGGTTTGAACCAGCTTCCCAAGCTAACACAAAGCATCAATGCATGTATCCTTTGTAGGATGCTGGGCAATCCTCAGGGCACAACGAATCATTCAGGAAGGTGAGCGTTTCTTCTGTCCTTCCCGTAAGAACCTTCGAGTGCTGTTGTGGTGCTGCACTTGAAAAGCCAACCTAGTCTATAGAACAGCTGGGGCCACATTTTTAAAAAAAGCCTTGCTCAATGACATCTGTCTCGTTGCTCAAGACTGTCTCAGTTTTGGCCTCCCAAGTATTTGTGTAGTTTCTGTGATTTCATCTTTTGGAGCAAACAGGCTTTCATAATGAAGCGTCAGCTCATAGCCTCGCCATGTCTCTCTCTGCACCTGTCTGTTTGCACTCTCAGTGCCCTCCTGCCCTGGCCTTCGCTGTGCTTCGCAGGCTGGAGTCTCCTTCTCTGGGCTTCCCCGTGCATAGCAGCAGGCTGGGGTTCATTTCCCTTTTGAGGATGCCCCGCTCTGCTGCCAGAGCACTCTAGTATAGTTGGCCCTGTCACTGTCCTTTGAATACCTGCCAACTCACTTCTCTAAACCATGAGAACTACTTCAGAGACAGGTTTGTGTCTTTAAATGAAGCCCTAGGAGCCTTCTTAGATGGAACCTCTCACAGCACCTCTGTCTTCTCCTTTGTAATGTTCTAGTTGTGTTCATTTGCAGTGTTGCGTCAGCTGGCATCCTGGAACCACTCACAGCTTCGGATGGGTTTTCACTGCCTTTGCTGTACTTTTTTTAGTATCACTTTTGTTTGGCCCCTTAATCAGATTATAAACTTTTGCAGAACAGGATCAGTTTTTAATTTTTCTTAATTTTCACTTAGGTACAACTTTGTGTTAGTAGTTAATATATACATATACTTCATTTTATGTACATATGTGTTTAATGAGTGAATATATTCAAACTCAT
Organism: Uromys caudimaculatus; assembly: GCA_028551405.1. NCBI lineage: Eukaryota > Metazoa > Chordata > Mammalia > Rodentia > Muridae > Uromys > Uromys caudimaculatus. The sequence goes on from CM052701.1 coordinate 17,235,007, forward strand.
TATTTAAATAGCTTTGCTTTCTTTTGTTGTGTGACTCCTGGGTTAAAAGACAAGAAAAATTATTTTGCTTTGCCAGGCTCCTGTTTTCTCCATTTCCTCATACTCGCATATTTTTCCCAGTGGTGCTCGTATTTCTTAATGTAACGCTGTCACTTGGGCCTTCAGATCCCTTGCTACTGTTTGGTGGTGGTGTTCTTGTGGACCCTCTAGTGTGATTCCATGCCATGACATCAGTTTGACCATGTGTTCCTTTCCACTTTTAGCCAGAGTTATAGCTTGTTTTATGCCAACTTGACATAAGCTAGAGTCATCAGAGAGGAGGGAACCTCAGTTGAGAAAATGCCTCAGTAAGATCTGGCTGGAGACAAACCTGTAAGGTATCTCCTTAACTAGTGATTAATGGGAGTGGGCCCAGCCCATTGTAGGTGGGGCCACCCCTAGGTTGGTGGTCCTGAGTTCTATAGGAAAGACAGACTGAGCAATCCATGGGGAGTAAGCCAGTAAGCAGCACCCTTCCATGACCTCTGCATCATATCCTGCCTCAGGGTTCCTGTCCTGACTTACTTCAGTGATGATCAGCAATATGGAAGTGTAAATAAACCCTTTCCTCCCAAATTGCTTTGGCCAGGGTGTTTCATCACAACAATAGTAACCCTGACTAAGACAGCTGGGTTTGATGGTTTCCTGTCTTTATTTCTATGTGGAGTACAACCAGTCTCCTCACGTGTTCTCTTCACACTTGGTTTCTGCCCTTAGCCTATGCTCAGGAGAGTGTTCAAATCACCGCAGCATTCTTTCTTAATTCTCTGCTGTAGCTCTCTGTCCTTACTAATCTAATCCCAGACTGATTTTCCCCAAAATACTAGGGGAATTGCTGGTATTCTGTGTCTCTTGCATACTTCCTAACTACTGTTATTAGACAAAACTCAGCTTGGATTTTTTTTTCTTTTTGATGTGGCCACATGCCCCTCATTCATTCCCCTCTCTGTTCTCTATACTGTTTCTAGATGAAATTCTCAGCGGTTATCCGTGGACTCCTTTTACCCTGTCTTCCTCCATTCCTAGTGTCCTCTTATACACTGTCCCATGTAAGCATTTGCTCTGAGACATCCTAAGACAGGTGTGTTCACCATGTCTTCCTTTGGTGAGGTTCCTGGATAGCCAGGACCAAGCTCAGAACCACTTTTGAGCACTCTGTAGCACTTGGTGAAAACTTGAACTTTCATTTAGTCCCTTGTTTACAGTTAGCTAAAGAAAATTAAGTGGCATGGTTAGTTGTGGGAGTAAATGAGATTTTAAATTTGGGGGATTTTCTTCTTTGTGAATAAAATTTCTAAATGCCAGGAGTCTCTAATACACAGTGTTTGAATTAAAATAGTCTTCTCTGAAAATGAAGCATTTAAAAAAGCATTTGAGAAAACATTTGAGAAAATGAAGCATTTAAAAGCAGATGGGTTTTTATGAAGTGTTTGGCAGACAGATTTAGTTTATATCTGTGTATCTGTGTACACTGAATGTTTATACACATGTGATCTTGCTTATATACAAACTCAGTTGAAGGGGGAAATGATCCCAATATTCCATTTCCTTCTTTCTTTAGTGAGTATTTTAGAAATGCATGTTTTAAAATTCCTTTTTATTAAAATGGGCAAGAAAATAAAAAAGAAAAACAGTGTTCTTTATTATTTGAGAGAGTCTGTGTAACACAGGCCTCGAACTTATAATCCTGCCTCACCCTCCCCAGAAGTCTGAAGTTATAGGTGTGTGTCACCATTTTTGGCTTGGTTCTCAGTGTTTTGGTTAAAGTTTGTCATTTGGAAATGCTTACATGGATAGCAAAACTGAAAAAATTCAGATAAGTGAGAGGTTTATAATGATTTTATTCTGGTGGAACAGTGACTTGAGAGAAGGCATAGCCAGAGTACTTCTATTTTGTTAACCTGAGTGTTGGTTATGCCTTAAATGTCTTGTTATAACATAAGTTCTTCTGGTGCTGATCCCTCAGCTGGTTAAAAAATATATATGAATATATATTTATTGGAATTGAATTCCCAACTCCTTTTAACTTGAATTTTTTTTATGTTCTATGAATGTTTTACGCCTTCTAAGAATAAAGTCCTGTGCCTTCCTCATCCATGTATTACTATGTCCTTAGTTTTGATCTTACTAAAATACTCTTAAGAATCTTGTCGTTAGAAACCATATTACCTGTCCTTTTTGTAGGTAAAAATAAAAGAATATTTGAAGCAGTTGATAGTAGAAAAAGGAAACTTTTTTCCAGCATGTATGTGTGCCAGTGACTAAATACTTCCTGCTAGTCTGAACTAAATAGGGCTTGGACAGCTTATGATTTTAGAGGGTTAGTCTGTTAATATCACGGCAGCAGGCGTGGCGCTGGAGTAGTAGCTAAGAGCTACATCCTGACCCAGAGGCCACCCTCATCAACACACGTCTCCTAAAGAGGCCACACCTATTCTAAGACCATACCTCCTAGCTTTCTATACAATCTAGGCTGGGGACTTGCCATGCCTGTGTATGAGCCTATAGAGGTCGTTCTCATTCAGACCACTACACATGGGTGTGTGGAGAGGAAACAGTCAGAGATTACATCATATTTGGAGCTGAACACCGGAGAAGGTAGTTTCCTTTAACTCAGATGAGAAAGAACTATAGATTGAGGCATCAGGACTTAGGGCTGTAGACGTGTTAATGTATCAGACCAAGATTTAGTTTTCAGAAATTTATATTTGAATACCTTAAGATAGCTTAGTAAAGATGGCAAGAAATAATTAGAATATGAGTCTGCAGTTTAGAAAGAAGTATTGATCTGGATGTGTGAATTTGGCAAGCATCACAATGAAGCTAGTATTTAAAATCATGAGACTAGATCACTTTGAAATTAGTGTAGACAAAAAAAGGAAAGAGAAACCTTAAACTGAAACCTCCAGCACCTTATTAATGAATATAAGTGAATATCAGAAGATTTTCCCTGCTGAGTGTGGTGGTTTGAGTATGCTTGGCCCAGGGACTGGACTATTAGGAGGTGTGGCCTTGTGGGAGGAAGTGTGTCAGTGTGAGGGCGGGCTTTGAGACCCTTCTTCTGGCTGCCTGGAAGATAGTCTTCTATTTTCCTCTGGAACAAAATGTGTAACTTTCGGCTCCTCCAGCACCATGCCTGCAGGCCTGGATGCTGCCATACTCACTCCTTGATGATAATGGACTGAACCTCTGTACCTGTAAGCCAGCCCCCATTAATGTTGTCATTTATAAAAGTTGCCTTTGTCATGGTGTCTTCACAGCAATGGAAACCTAACTAAGATACCTAGTAAGCCAGTGTTTGATCAGAAAAGGATAGGCTGCAAAAGCATATTGTTCAAGGTACCTCATAGCTGTATAGCTGTAGACATAGAAATTAGATGAATTAAAAATTGTGGGCAATGGAGAGGTGAGCTCACAGTCGTTGGTCGTCTTCTCTGAAGGTATTTAGTAGTTCTGAAAGCTAAAGATCAGGGTTGGCCAGAAAGACTGGGACATTCAGGAATAGGTAAAACTGTTTGAATGGTTTAGGAATGTTGAAATTTTTTTCCTTCCCTTTGGCCTTTGGATTAAATGTTGACGGTTTCCCAGTCCTGACCCAACTCAGCTGACTAGATGGCATCATCTGCCCCTTTCCTCCTGGGTCTAGGGAGACAGGAAACACTGGTAGGCACTGTTACTTGGAACTATTATGTTCTTTTTCCTCAGTGTCCAACCTAGAATAGAAATAACTAGATGTGCCTAGAAAAGAAACCTGGCACAAGGCAGCCAGAAGGGACCTGACCGTAACTCTGGGTGACAGATATGGGAGAGATGGACAACACACATTTCCAATAGAGAGCTGAGCCTGTTAGGACAGGCCAACCATTTAGAACTATGAAATCACTCTATAAGGTTCAGGATACATGGACAGATTTATAAGCAGGTTAGATACAACTGAAGAAAAGTTTAGTGAATGTGAAGACATCAATGAAAGTTTTCTAAATGCAGCACAACTTGATAGGCGCAAAGCATGAAGAGAGGCAGGACTCAGCGGAAAGGCGTTTCTGACTGGACTCCTAAGCAGAAGAGCAACATGAGCAGAGCAACATTTAAAGATAGAATTAATGATTGAGTTTAATAAACTGATGAAAATATCAGCAATAGACTCACAGTCTGGTGAACCTTAAGCAGGGAGAGTATATGAAGGAAAATTTTACCTAGGCATATCTTACATTCTAGAAACCAAAGATGATATTTCAAGAGCTATTGGGGGGAAATACGGCTAGTATATTAAATAGTACAATATATGTTCCTTAGAATTTGGAAATGAGAAGACAGCTCTCAGTATAGTCATTTATACTATCAAAAACAAAGGAGGACCCACCTGAGCATCACAGAAAAGCAGAGAAGTAAAAGGTTGGGACTGTGGCGTTAGTTTAGTTGGTGAGTGCTTGTGCAAGCGTGAAGCCTGAGTTTTCATCCCCAGCACCTACATAAAAGCCAGTTGGCTTTGGCTTTTAACCCTAGTACTCAGGGAAGGTCGTAGTGTTAAAAGCTAAACATCCCTGAGCCAAGGTTTTTTAAAATCTAAAATCTTTGAGTGTTCACATGAAGCTAGATAAGATTTCAGAATTTTGAATTACAGCTATTCTGGCGATAGTCTATACAGGTACTCCAAAATCCTGAAATCAGAAACTCCTCTGAACTCAGCCTCCACTTAGAGTTATTCTCTGAGACATTATTTCTGATAACTTTTTCCTTAATCTCTGTCTTCAGGAGCCTCCAGAAGATGATGCAAACATAATTGAGAAGATCCTGGCATCTAAGACTGTCCAGGAGGTCAGTAGCTCCTGTTTAATGTTTCTCTGTCCTTAGCTCCAGTGAGAGCTTGTCAAGAACATTGTCCTTGTGAAGGCTTTTAGGACACTAAGTTCTTAAATGTCTTAAGTGGCTCAGTTGATAGTTTTCTCCATTAAGACCCTAACACCCTAAGAAAGGTATTTTTATCCCTTTGTTGTAGCCAAAAAAAAAAGAAAGGCCGGGCCGTGGTGGCGCATGCCTTTAATCCCAGCACTTGGGAGGCAGAGGCAGGTGAATTTCTGAGTTCGAGGCCAGCCTGGTCTACAGAGTGAGTTCCAGGACAGCCAGGGCTACACAGAGAAACCCTGTCTCGAAAAACCAAAAAAAAAAAAAAAAAGAAAGAAAAAAGAAAAAAAAGTCATCAGGGACCAAGAAGAAGCAGATGAGGAACCTCACCAGGAAACACCGGGGGCTTTTCTTTAGATGTCTGGTGCTGTCTTAGGTTCCCCAGGAGAAAGTTCTGTGACTGCGGCAGTGTGTTGGTGCTAAATTAGATGTAGGTTATCTTTCCTTCAGTGCAGGCTTATTGTTATTACCATGTGGAGAGAGAGTATCAGGGGAAGCCAGCAAAAGATGAACGTAAGTTCCTTCTGCACCAGGCTGTTGGTCCATACATTTCTGGGTCTTGGGCCAGCTTGAACTGAAAGCTTTTTCCACGTGTACATTGAAAAGATGCCAGAAAAGGCCCCTTTCCGTACCCCTTTATTCTGTTGGGTTTTGGAAAATTTAGAGTTAGGATTAAGGTTAGCTGTTAGCTTGTAAGAAAAGAAATTCTTCCCAGAAATCCCTTCTAAAATGAGGCATAGGTGTTGGTTGGTTTACCTGTTTTGTTTTGGCCTATATAAGTGAGCTTCCTGAGGTGGGACTAATACCTGCTTACTGTTGCTTACAGGTTCACCCAGGAGAGCCTCCATTCGACCTAGAGCTTTTCTACGTTAAGTATAGAAATTTGTACGTCTGTTTGATATGCTACATGTATTTGAATTTTATAGGAATAAAACTTCCTTTCCTTCCTTTCATTAGCTTCTATATTTTCAGAAACTGGCCCCTAAGGCATGACCTGACTGAGTCAAATGCACCTTAGGCAGTGTCACTCATTTTGGGTTTATATGGAATCACCTGGGAGGCTTTAAAAGCCTTGTTCCAGCCAAGACCAGTTGTGTGCCCTGAGGACTGAGTGGTTTTAAAACGCCCCTGGGCATTTCTCATGTGCACCCAAGGTGAAAAAGCTGTTGAGTGGTGTGTTTTTCCCTCTTGCATTTCTCTCCTTCCTGCTACCTGCCTACTTTCACTGGTCTGCCCCTTTGTCTGTTCTGAGTCAGTTTCGGTGGAACTTGCAGAGAAATTAGTGATTAGAAATTAATCCTCTATTAATTGCTCTAAAAACAAAGCCTTTTTAAGCAGTGCCCAGCAGTGCCACAACAGACAGCTGCTGCTTCTGTGTATAAAGGATGGCCATCCTTTTTATTGAAGTCTTGGTATCTTGCTCTGTTTGTCTCACAATTGTATGTCTTTGGATAGTTCCTATTTGCATTGTAAATGGGCCACAATGGAAGAGCTGGAGAAGGATCCGCGCATCGCACAGAAGATCAAACGATTTAGGAACAAACAGGCCCAGATGAAGCACATTTTCACTGAGGTGAAACGATGTATATTAACTCATTTCACTGCTGCTTTTCTTTCTGTATTAAATATCTAGGTTGATGCTTCTAAATTCAAACTAAAGTACTGTGTAACTCTATTGGTCAAGTCTGATGTGGGTGCTGATAAATTGAACATATCCTCTTATTCACTAGACTTTCTAAACTGACAGCTCATAACCTTAGACAATAAATAGCGTGAGAACAATATACACACAGTTGGAGGCTTTCCTCCAACAGGGGACATTCAAAACCAAAAGCTATAAATGTTAGAAAAAATAAACAATTAAGCTTGAGAATTTCAAAACACAAGGAAAGACTAGTGAGTTTCAGTGTTAAATCTGTTGGTTCAGTAGACACAACAAGCATCTCAAGTAAATAGCAAGTACAGGTATAGTTTATGCATTTTCCCTAATTACGTACATGTGTATACTTGCACAGCATACATACATATAAGTTAACATATATATAAGCCTACACAGACATATGCCAAACAGCTTTAATAAGAAAAGAACCAGATCTGAAATGGAAGAAGTAGACAGATATGCAGGGAGTTCAGAAAGAAGGGAATATTGGTTGTTAAGCATACCAAAATGTCTGGCTTCCGTAGAAGCCAAAAAAAGTGCAAATAAAATTGAGATCTTACAGTTTTTATTCATCAGATGCGTGAAGGTTTTAAAGGCACTTAAGGCTGTACAGGTGATTAGGCATTACTGATAAGAGCATAGGAAGGGACTGGCTGTCCTGCTGTGAGCATGAGTAGGTCTGACCCATAAGATGGCCCAAAGCTACATGTCCTTTTTCCCAGAAAGTCTGGTTCTGTCATGTGCCTTAAAGAGAACATCAAGTCTATGTACAAAGAATTGGCTATTTTCAAAGTTTTTATACTGGTGAAAAATTAAAAGCAAATACAATGTTGGATAACTGCCGTTTGCTGTTATATATCCTATAGTATGCCATACTATACATTGAATAATAATAGTAAAGAAAATTATTGGTGATTTGGAAATATGCTTAGTGTTATGAAGTGGTGTTATTTAAAAATAAGAAAACAAAAATAAACACAGGCTCCAATAGTACATGGGACAGTTCATACTAGAGTGCAAGAGAAGAGAAACATCAGAATATAATACATGGGAAATGTCTTAAAGAAACACATGAATATCATATCATTTTTCTCTGGTTAGTAGAATTCTAACACTGTTTTCTTTCTTATGTGTAATAATGTATGGTTTTATACAAATAACTTTTGAAGGAAAGAGACAATAAAAATTATTTTTAAAATATAGTCTTACTAGAACCTAAGAGGGCACGCAGGTACCATCAGTCATGGTAAATTGCTGATCCATTTACCCAGCTGTGGTTCACATTGTGGTCCTTTTCTGCTAGTGATAAGTTGCTTCAGGATGACATCAGCTTTTGATCCTTCTGATGTTACCTCAGTTAGTGCTAGAGATGTAGCTCACTGCTGTGGCACTTGTCTAGGGTGTCTAAGGTCCTGAGTTTAGTCACATACACACCTTCCAATAAAATTACAGTTTGGCCCAGACTCTTGTGTTGGTTAAGGTTATGAGAATTGTTTTTTTAAAAACAGGTTCCTCTGAAGTAGAGAGTTGGGGAAGAAGGTGATGACTAAATGAGGCCTGTTGTGAACTGTTGGATAGTATATTCTGTTTCTTGGAACATTTATTTCACACCTCTATTTTAGCAAGTATTTGCAATGTATCAACTTGTTTACATGTCTGGTTCTTCCATTTTAAGCACTTAGGCAGACAGAGCCTATGTCTTATTTATCACTGGAGTTAGGCATAGGTCAGTGCTCATTACACCAGTGCCTTGCTTCAGACTCTTCAGGATGGATGGATGGATGGATGGATGGATGGATGGATGGATGGATGGATAGAAATTTAAACTTAGTGGTATAGTCCTTTGTCTTTCTGATTCAGTCCCATGTGAGTGACTTTTCCTTGGTGTCAGACAGAGGAAAGTGTGTTGAGTGTATCTTAGAATAATATAACAGTTTGTGCTGGTAGGAAAGAATGCTAGGAATTGAACCTGGGTCAGTCTTCCAGAGGAAGATCAGCCATGCTCTTAGCCATGGAGCCATCTCTAGTTCCAGGAATAGACTTTTGAAAGATTGGAGTGCATCCTAGAAGTAAGGATGAATGATGGTGGAAAGGATCTTTAACTGTTGGGCATTTGCATTAGCAACTTGGATAAATGATAAATAATATTCTTGTGATATGAATAGTATTTGGATTTTGGGTTGATCATCTTCATGCTCATTATTTCAAACCCTGACACATACGTACATAAATACCACACACAGCCTTTACCCAGCGTCTCTCCCCTCATGCAGGCATGAAGTACTAGCAGAAACTTCTTCTATAAGGATTAAATGAAAGCACTTTGCAGAACTTGGGGTACACATTCACTTCTTTTAAATGTGACCTAATCTATCCTTCTTTGGAAGCATAATGGGCATAAATACGTGAATAAATTCAAAGTATACATCCCAGTTGACTTTTACAAAATAAAACGTGTGTAACTACCCACATAAATCAGGAAATAGAACTTTATCAGTGTTACAAAAAGGAAATTATCATTCCAAGTCACTAAGGGAACAGTGATCTGTAAGACAGAGGGAGCCCTTAACCTGGCTTTTCCATATTGTTGTAGAAGGCTACAGTTCAGACTATAGGTTTGGATCCTTTAAATTTAGTCATGAAAAGCAGAATTTGAGGACAGTCTTTCAAAAATGTCTGTGAGATAACTTATTGTCAAGCACACCTCTTCAGTCTGCTTTCTAGAAAGAGTCCAGAGTAGGGACCACTTAAAAGTGAAGCACTGATTATCAGAGTTGAGGGAGGAAAACTGCATATCTTAACTCTACTCTGTTTTCCTCAGCCTGATGAAGACTTGTTCAATCCAGATTATATAGAAATTGATCGTATCTTAGAGGTGGCCCATACCAAGGATGCAGAAACAGGAGAGGTAGGTGTGTTGTCATTTGCCTTTCATAAAACACGTCGCTTCTTTCCACACGTTAGGTGTCTTGTCAACAAATGGTCTTTGTTTTAATGGCATTCATGTGTCTTTATGCAGGATGGGTTTTCAGGGGCTGACAAAGAATGGTTGACTACTTTACCAGGTTTCTTGTATTTTCCCACCAGGAAGTAACACATTACCTGGTAAAATGGTGCTCCCTGCCATATGAAGAAAGCACCTGGGAGCTAGAAGAAGATGTGGATCCTGCAAAAGTGAAAGAATTTGAATCTCTACAAATTCTTCCTGAAGTTAAGCATGTGGTAATATATCAGCATGTCTGCCTGACACCTCTTATATAAAATTTTGAAATTAATAATAATGATGTATATTTAACTGGATTCCTAAGTGGCTTCTGAAGTATCTTACCTTTGATTCTCCTTCCCCTTGACAAACTTCATCTGCATCCTGCACGGTACTTGCTCTGATCTGTTTCAACATGTGTAACATGTAAGAAGCATGGGCGTGGCCTTAGAACTCTTGGCGTGCACCTGTCCCTCGGTACCAGTAACATGGGATGCAGAGGAGATGGGTGGATCTCCCTTTTTTGACTCTCTTGTGGTCTTTTTTCATTGTTTTTAAACACACACACACACACATACACACACACACACACACACCCGCTCAACTACAATATTCTTAATGTGAGTGGCCCGTAAAGGTCCCTCATGGATCCCAGGAAACTCAAAGAGAAGGCATAGCATTTGAGCATTGTTGGCTCTTCTGATTCTGGGTCATTTGTACATGAAGTATCAACGATTACAAGAATTAGAATCAGAGCCTTGTTAGGATAGAACTATCCTGAAAAGATCGGCTGTTAAAAAGAAAGTAATTGTAGGCTTTAGTGATCTGTTTTTGGTATTTTGTTTTGTTTTATCGCCGTTTTTATATTAAAATAGCCAGTTATTTAATTTTGCATCATTGGTGGGACTAGGAAGACTCAGTTAAGCTTAGCTCCCTGTCAGTGTTTGGTTTTGGTGTTATGGCAAATAAAAATGTATAGAAACATCTGAAGACACAGATTTGTGATTTCCTAGCTTTTTTGTTCTCACTGAAATGTACATTTTGAAATTTTATCTCAAAAATTCTAAACTGAAATGGTGGCTAAAAATATCATTAAATCTATCTTTTTATATATAAATGAAGGAGTAAATTACCTTAAGAAAAAATAGGACTTTTTGCTAAAAGACTCTTGCTCTGGGTTTTGAAGTTTAGACCTTAACTGTCTTGATGAATAGGACATTCAGTACGGACAATCCAGTCCATACTGACATTTGGACAGTGCGATCTGGAGTAGGACAGTGCAGAGTGGTGAGTGGTTCCGGGAATGCTGTTGCTGCTGCACTGGAGTGCCCTCTCAGATGGAGGCACGAGAGGAGAGGAGCGTTCAGAAACCCTTTTGCCTTACCTTGTAGAGGGTCCCAGCGGCCTGCGTGGCACAAGCTTCAGGGATCCTGGCTGGATGGTTCTGAAAGCTATGGAAGTGATTTCTGTAAAGGGAACAGGGTAGCTGGTGAGAATAGGAATGTCTTTGTTCAGAGGCTTTCCTCTAAACAGAAAAGGTATTGACATAATATGTTTTCCTCCTTTACTCTGAAATCCCCTGTACCCTTTTCTCAGTGAGCTGCAGTGGCCTTTTATTCTTCTCCCTTTTTCCTAGGTTATTCCCACTGAAATGTACATTTAAAATTCTAAACTGAAGTGGTGGCTAAAAATGTGCTGCTGCTAACATTCACCTCTCCCATTTGAAAGTGCTTAGTTGCACACAGCAGAAGTAATTGTACACGAGCTGTCAGAGCTGGAAGATCATGGATAGCTTATATTAAACTTCAAGTATACATGACAGAATGGAAGTTTTTTTTCAGATATTACATGCAAATGACTCAGCTTTAGTCAACAACATATGTTAGGTGTAAACCCATTGTAGTAATTCAAAGACTAAAATTGCTATATAGAAAAACGAAAATCTAGTATCCTCATTTCTAAGTGATAGCTAAGGATTTAAGATCTTAAAATGTCACTTCAGACACTTAATTTCTTTATAAGCTAAAAAGTTGTGCCTATGTGTAAATAAGAAATATGAAACATAAATCAATAAAATTTGTGTATAGGAAAGCTCAAGTTTAAATAGTCTTCCAAATAAGTAAGCCTATCATCTTAACTGAAATTCCAATAGGAATTTTCTAAAAATTGAGTCTAAATTTAACACAGACTAGTAAGATACAGTCACAGAACCATTTCTTTTGTATATGTGCACATATAATATCTTCCTCTGTTGTTTTTCACATCACTTACTTGTTTATTTACACATTTAGTTATTGCAGGAGGAGAGGGGGTTGTGACAGGGAGCTTAACACTTGACTAAATTGGCTGACCAATCTCCAAAGATCCACCCATCTCTGCCCTACTTCTCCTTACTTGGCACTGCATTACAGATGTACATGGCCATGCCTAGCATTTTGTGGGGTACTAGATGTCCAAATTCAGGTGTTCACGTTTACATGACAAGTACTTCACTCATTAAGCCATCTCTACTACCTCAGCAAAGATAACTTTGAAAAATAATTCTCCATCAGATACATAGCTTCAGTGATTAAAGAATGGTTTTATTGCAGCAGTGATAAATGGCATATGGAAAAATAATGAACAGTATAGATACAGCACCATGGTTGTCATGGAACTTAATATATAAGGGCCAGGAGAGAGGGTTAAGAGCATGTATTGCTCTTAGAGAGAAGCCCGGTTCATCTGTCAGGCAGTTGACAATTACCTGTAGCTCCGCCTGCAGTAGATCTGACACCCGCTCTGGGCACCCAGGCACTGCACTTTCCCATGTGCACATGCACACACAGAAATAGATATACAAACACTTTAAAATAAATCTGTTTTTAAAACTTTATGTAGGTTTTTTTTCTTAATGTGATAACTTTAGTGACTAATCAGTGGGGCATTTTACACATTGTCCTTACTGAGCTGATACAGTAAACACAAACAAAAAGCAAAAATGAAATTCTGTTAGAGAAACCAGAAAACTCAACTGATCATAGCTTGTTGGGAAATTGAGGTGTAGATGAGAACAGCATCCAAGAGCCTAGCAACACTGACACTAGATATAAATTGGTCTGTTATCTGTAAACTTACAGAAGTATTTATAACCTGGTAAAAATTAGAGAATGTAGCACCATTAAGAAAAGTAACAGCAATTTGAATCTGTCCTTAGAACAGCATTTGGAATTTGCTCTCTTGCCCATGGTTTTCTGTGTTATGTTTAACATCTTTCTGTGCATTGTGCTCTCTGTTCCCTCCCTAGGAACGACCTGCCTCTGATGCATGGCAGAAACTGGAGACATCTCGTGAGTATAAGAACAGTAACCGGCTGCGGGAGTACCAGCTCGAGGGGATGAACTGGCTTCTTTTCAACTGGTACAACAGGTGAGGGTCCGGAGCCAGCGGGTGCTCACACTGCAGCTTCTTGTTGCCTTGACCTGAGGTACCCTGAGGCTTAGAACAGTGGCAGAGCAGCACTGCCCCAATCTGGAGTCATTCCCAGACAACAAAAGGAGAAATGAGTAGAGGGCACAGTCTGATCCGAAGGTAGCAACGAAGCTCTGAGGTTGGGCACTGGTTGGTTGGGTTTCAGTGTTTTGATACAGGATCTGATGTGGTCAAGTAGCCTCAAATTCAGAATGTATACTAAGAAAACCTTAAACTCCTGACCTTTTCTTCTTCCTCCCAAGTGCTAGAATTACAGTTTTGTGCTACCACACATCTTAAGTTGTTACGCCCACCGCTCTTCAATGTAAAGTCTGTGGAAGAGAACAGATCTGATTCTAGACTCCACTATTTGTTTTGGTTTAATAGATAACTGGATTTTTGCAATAACACTCAGCTGTGACTACTTCTATTCTGGTTCTTATTAGAATCTAAAGGAACCAGATGAAATCTGGAAAACATAAGTTGAGATTTTCTTGTGATTGGCTATTGTATCCCATTCAGTTATTTTTAAATTAATTTATTGTAATGCAAAACAAATTTAGAAGGGATTCAAGTGGCCTATGTTCTACTGTAGCCTCTGCTACTTACAGTGTGACCCAGAGCATAACTTACCCAGCTGAACCATGTCTTGGGTCTGAACCGTGAGAGAGTGAGACAGATGTGGTAACTTGTCTTCCGGGACCACCGCTCTTGCTTCTCATCACCAGAAGATAGCAATGTTTTTAGTCTTTCATGAGAAGGACTTTATTATGTAGTAATATTGTCCTTTGATAACACAGAGGCTACACAGAAGGACTCCTTCCCATCTTTACTTTGGTATCCAGGAAGTTTGCAGTTCTAAAAACTGGCTTAGAGAAACTTAGGTGTGCCCTCATGAGTACAGTTGAGTACCATTGAATATGTGTGACACAGAAACAGGAAAAAACAGGCTCTCTGTAGGGAAATGGAAAACAGTGCCAGGGCAGGGACAAGAGGAACCAAAAATAACAACACACACAATGGTGTGTATGCTGTCTTAAAAAATTAATTTAAAATATTAATTTTAAATAATCCATCTTGAGTTATTGACATTCTCCCCTTAATATTATTTTATAATATTTTTAGTTTCTATTCTAAAAGCTTTGTTTTACAGATATTCTCATTGGCATAGGCAGAGTCTAAATAATTATAAAACTAGCCTTAATTTGATTGCTATGAAATTATAAAGCCTTCACTAACCTCACAGGTCAAAGTTTTAGTTAGAACTAGCCTCTATAATTTCCCTATATTGGTAATGAATTACACATACTTCTTACCCTCTGCAGAAAAAACTGTATTTTGGCTGATGAAATGGGCCTAGGGAAAACCATCCAGTCCATCGCATTCCTTTCAGAAATCTTTGTCAGGGGAATCCATGGCCCCTTTCTCATCATTGCCCCGCTTTCCACCATCACTAACTGGGAGCGAGAATTCCGGACGTGGACGGAGATGAATGCTATTGTGTACCACGGCAGCCAGATCAGCAGGCAGATGATCCAGCAGTATGAGATGGTGTACAGAGACGCGCAGGTGAGCCCTCTAACCAGAAGGTCAGATATCCGCCTCAGGACTGCCTTTCCGCCGCTTGCCTTCAGGAGCTCCTGCCCTGGACCTCGAGCTGCTGTTGGCTTGTTTGTCGAGTTCTGTCTGCTGAGGCTGACTTCTGTGTAAGACTATGATAACACAGACTGAAGAGATGTTTTCTTATACCCATGAGGTATATCTGAGGGGTTGTTTTTTTTTTTAAACACTGAAATCCTGGCTTATTGCCTAGTCTGTGAAGTTGCTTTTGTGTTCAGGTTTTGTTTGGACTATTACATACTTAGTAAAGAAAATAAGAATAAGCGTGTGGGCCAGGCATGATGGTACACTCCTTAAATCCCTGGGAGGCAGAAGTAGCAGATCTCTTGAGTTTGCAGTCAGCCTGGTCTACATAGCAAGTTCCAGTCCAGTCAAGGCTACATAGTGAGACCCTGTCTCAAAAACAACAACAACAATCTTTTTTTAAAAAAATGCATGATGTTTTGAATTTGAGCCCAGGGAATTTGTAAAAAAAATGAAGAAATTGGATAGGGTAAGGTAAAAATGGGTTTCATGTTGTTGAAAACACACTACTAATAGTGGTGTTGAAAGCACACCACTATTGGAATCTGTGCTAGGACCTGAGTTATAGGCTAAAATTATGTAGCAGTGCGTTTTCTTGAGTGTTGAAAGTATTAGGCTTAGGTAGACTCCAGGCTAGAGATAATATATGAGTCATCCTGGCTGCTTTCCTTAGCATCAAAATTAAGAAATGAAAAGCTCCCTATTGCCCTCATTTTGTCCTAACTTCATGAGGCAAATGACTCATAAATTCGTTTTCTTGATATTCCGAGTTTTCTCTCGTCTAAACAGCTGGTTCATTCTTACCAGTTTCTTATATGAGAGAAAACAGGGCATATTGGCTTCTCATCTGTCATTGAGTTGTGCTGTTCTCTCAGGTCTACTGTTAGCAGAATTCAGTAACTATGGTGTAAAGTCTGCTTTTGGCTTGTCATCCTCAGGGAAACCCCCTTTCAGGAGTCTTCAAGTTCCATGTTGTCATCACAACGTTTGAGATGATCCTGGCAGATTGCCCAGAGCTGAAGAAGATTCACTGGAGCTGTGTAGTAATTGATGAGGCCCACAGATTGAAGAATAGAAACTGCAAACTTCTGGAAGGGTTAAAGCTCATGGCCCTGGTGAGAACTAGCTAGCTTTTTACATAAATAAACATAAATTCCTTCTACTCAAAATGGAGGGAGCATTCCAGGGCCTTCTGCACATCCTTTTTGCCACAGATTGATTCCCAGAGGGGCCTAGAGAGCACTAAAATAACATGAAATTTGTTACCTAGAATTGTGAGTTGTTTATAGTTTGTTTCTTGGTCCTGAATGAACTGGTACCAGAGAGGATAATCTTTTTCTTTTTTTTTTTTTTAAGATTAATTTATTTTATGTATGAGTACACTGTAGCTGTCTTCAGACATAGCAGAAGAGGGCATCGGATCCCCATTATAGATGGTTGTGAGCCACCATGTAGTTGCTGGGAATTGAACTCTGAACCTCTGGAAGAGCAGTCGGTGCTCTTTAACGGCTGAGCTCTGTCTCCAGCCTGAGGATAGTCTTTTAACTGTTACTGCCTTGTAGCGGTGGGTAGGCACTTAATGATTTTGAATGAAGGAATGGTTGGGCTAGTTTTCATGAAGTTGCTGCTGGAGCCATGATGTGAAAGGGAAGTTGACCTATTCATGACATTACACCTATGCAGTGTTGGCACTCCGTCTTTTCATTAAAGACATGCCAGGAACTGAACACATTGCCCTGGCTAATTTTTTCACCACAAATATATACTATTTTTGTGGCTCCAACATGGTTCACAATCTGTTTCTGATTTTTATAGGAACACAAAGTGCTGCTCACAGGAACACCCTTGCAGAACTCTGTGGAAGAGCTCTTCAGTTTGCTTAACTTTCTGGAGCCCTCACAGTTTCCATCAGAGACTGCTTTCTTAGAGGAGTTTGGCGATCTCAAAACTGAAGAACAGGTAATTAGGGGCCTACAAGATTGAGACAATATGGTAGTTAAGGAAAGTGCAAGTCGTTACGAGGACAGATATTTTAAGGTTCCTACTCTTGTAAAATGAGCATTGCCTCCTTTGTTTTGTATATCCGTTTGTTTATGTTGATTAAGGCACCTAATTATTAGCAGTTCTTTTTGTTAATGAGTATTATTAGGCCTCCTGCTTCACTGAAGGCCCCTTGTACTCTCAGTGATGTGATTGTAGCTCTGGCCTCAGGAGCAAGCTGTTGTCTTTTGCTTCCCTTGTTCCTTTGTCTTTTCTGCTCCATAATCTGCAGCGTGTTTCCAGAGCTTCTCTTCTTGCTTATGCATTACACAAATGTGAGTAAAAGAAGCCAGTTGCATATGTGGAGTAACTGAGTCTAATTTTGTCCCAATTACCTGGACTTTCCCAGCACTTGAAGATCTGTTACAGTCTAGTTTATTGGACCCAATTTAAAACAATATTAATATTCATCTATTGTTGATAGAAATCTTTACTATGAATTATAAAAATATATCAGACAAGTTTAAATGCTATAAGACAAAATAACAGAGTTAGGAATGTAAAAGGAATGTCAGACCTATTTAAGAATCTTTTGCAATAGGTTAGTTTGCAGTGATGGAAAATGGAGAATGACATGACAGGGGAGCTCAAAATAAGGAGCGATGGGAAACTCACAAGGTAGTGGCAGGTCACGTCGGGCTGCGACAGGGTGGCTGGAGTACAGGTGCAGCCGGAAGACTTAGAGCTATGTCGTCGGAAGATCTTAAAATGGGGGTTGGAAAGCAAGAAGGTAGCAGAAGTCGTACACAGTTTAATTTTAAGAAAGACATAGTTCTGCTAAAGTGATTAGCAACAGTGCAAAAGTGTGATGTGTAAAAAATTTGGAGACCACAAAGGTTTGAGACTAAGGCCAACTGATGTCGAGTGTGCTCTGGTTCCAGTCTGATGCTTTTACTTGTCATGCAAGTCAGACTTTGAAAACAGTAAAAAAACATAAATAAATAAATAAATAAAGATTGAAAAATTTAAAAAGCACATGTAATTTTCTCCCTCTGCATTCCAATATCTGCTGATCCTTCCAAAGCCGGCCCCACCCACTCTCGTTTTTGGAAATACGTCCTCTTCCCCCATTGCACTTAATTTGTGGTATGCATTTTTTCTTCTTCCTAGACAATGATCTCCTTGAGGACAAGGCCCACATCTTCTCCAAAGTTGTGTTTGTTGTATTGACCAGCACAGTGTCTGGCATGTAGTATACTCTAAGTGATTCAGGTATGAACCAAGTGAAGGGCAACAGCTGAACCCGGCATGTGGCAGAGTGACATTTGTCCGTACCTTTAACAACTAGCTAGCTCTGTTTTCTTCTTTAGGCTCTTACATAGTAATTCTTCACCCACTGGGAGAACTGCATTCCTAAATGCCTTTGGATCATCAAGGTCTGAAGAAAGTTAGGTTTAAAATTGGGGTTAGTTATAGAAAAAATACATTAGCTATCTGGTTTACTGTAATTGACACAAAAATTGCAATTTTTGTGTGTGTATACAATATACCTTGAAATATATATACATACTAGAATAGCTGAACCAGGCTACTTAATCTGTGCAGTACATTACCATCTTACTTTTTGTGATAAGAACATTCAAAATCCACTGTCACAGCAGTCCTCGAGAATACGTTGTTATTATAGTTTCTATGGTATACAATAGCTTTCTTGACTTTGTTCTAATTAAAATGGTATGATCTTTGACCAACATTTCCCCAGACCCACTCTCTGATAATCATCATTCTACCTATTGTTTGAAGAAGAAAATGTTTATTTTAAAATACAATATACGTAAGCTCAGAAGTGTCTGTTTACAGTATAAAAACATGTTCATCATCATTTAAAACCTGTTCCAGTAAGTATCTCTTTAACCTCCCCGCAAGTGGTACTCTGTTTCTTCAGGAAGCAGTTCTATGGCAGGTCCCGCCCCTTTAGAAACATTGAACAGCCAGCCCTTTCTGACTTTAGAACTTAGTTTCTTTTGTATTCTCATGTCTTTATTTTCTCTTCAGGGTTGATCTTACTGGTACCACACTTGAGCCATATGTAGATGAATTCAGGTGCTTTGACTCTGCATTTCCTATCCTGTCATTGTCTTCTGGAAGAGGGAGAGAGTTCCCTTGGCTCAGTCTAGTGAATGGGAATCTTTGTGCAGATTGGGCTCTGCGACACAGAGCCAGATTATAGCAGAGAACACTACCAGGCTTTGAATGCCCGCATATGGCGCTCCCATGAGGTTGCTATACAACATTCTCCATACACTCCTACTTCTAACACAAATGCTGCTGCTGTCACTTAAAAGGCACAGGGCAGCTCCATGTCAGACCGCCTCTACATTTTAACTCTGTCCTTTCAGCGTCTTAGTCTTCCTTCTTAATGTGTCATTTGCACCTTCTAACAAGACAAGGTATTCTTCATATAACTTCTGTGCATGTGTGTGTCACAAAAAGGACAAGAAAGGCTTGTTTTCTCCGTCCTAGAGAATGGGTGCTGACCTCCTTCTCCCTTCTTATCTCACCTAAGAGGCTGCCACGTAGGCTCTTGATAATTTGTGGACTGAAACCATATCCCTTTTTCCTCCAGATATTATTGTAAGGTCCCCATTTTCAGGGATCAGTCTATGACATTTTATGTCATTTTTATCATCTCAATACTATGATGATATTGAAGAGATTATAGTGAATGTTGACATACCATAGTAATTATTTAGTCCAGACTGGGGCAAATAAATGGCTTTCCTTTTCCTGAACAGGTAAAGAAATTGCAGTCTATCCTAAAACCAATGATGCTCCGGCGCCTGAAAGATGATGTGGAGAAGAACCTTGCTCCTAAGCAAGAGACCATCATTGAAGTAGAACTGACCAATATCCAGAAAAAGTACTACCGTGCTATTCTAGAGAAAAACTTCTCCTTCCTGACCAAAGGTGCAAATCAGCACAACATGCCCAATCTTATCAATACTATGATGGAGCTGAGAAAATGCTGTAACCACCCCTACCTGATCAATGGTGAGTCCAGCAATCGGGAGCAGTAACTCAGGACAGGCATGGGTCTCTGCTGAAAGCCAGTGATAAGAAAGGCCTATGTGCTAAGTTCTCTTTATATACTAGACTAGAACATATTTTTGTCTTTTTTACACAGTATAGAACAGAGCTTCAGAGAGGTTGATGAATCTGCCTGAATACTATGATAATTTCTACTGATTCCCTGTTTCTGCAGGGCTTCCGTAGACCTGCTTGGCAGAGAGTGGGTGTTACCCATCAGTTTTCTGCCCTTATGACCCATACTCTAACTCAAACGTTGCTATAGAATAGAGAAGTGTGGCTCTTCGGCTCTTGCCTCTCTCTTGCATCTCTTATCTCTTACCTCTCCCCATTCCCTCCCCCCCCCCCCACATGATCATGGCCGGCCTCCACCTCTCTACTTCTCTACTCTCTCCCCCTCTCTGCCTTTCTCTGCCTCTACTATCCTCTTAGTTCCCTTCCCCATGCCCTGAATAAACTCTATTCTATACTTAAAAAAAAAAAAAAAAAGAAAGAATAGAGAAGTGTGTTACTTAGTTGAATGAATGATGTTGCAGCAATGACATTAAAAATCTGCGTATAAGTTCAGTCATATTAGTCACACTGACTAATTGGAAAAGGGGGTAGTGGTGATGGTGGTGGTAGTGTGTACCAGAGATCCACATCTAGTGTCTTCCTCAATCTGTACCTTGTTTTTGAGACAAAGTCTTTCACTGAATCCAGGGTTTACCAATTTAGTTAGACTGGCTGCCTAGGAAACCCAAGTATGTATCCTCCTCTCCTCCCCCCTGCTGGAATTACAGGCATACTATGTTACCATACCCATCTTTTTATGTGGTGCTGGGGATCAAATTCAGGTCTTGCCAACACAGCCATCTCCATCGATCTGGGTTTGGGTGTTTTGCCTCGGCTTTGGGGTTTGTTGTTGTTGTTGTTTGGGGGACTCTTTGGGGGAGAGGGATATTAAAGCTTTCTGAGGAATTCTGATTGTAGTGTGTCTTGGATTCTTTTATAACTAATTATGCAGTAATAAGTATGAAAGTCTTTTTTCAAACTCTCTGGATTATTTTCTTTACCTGAGTAAGTTGGGTTAGAACTTGACATCTCTGATTTTGAGTTTCCTAGAGGGAATTCTAGGAAAGCCCTCCTGCTACAGCAAACTGACTCCTAGTGATGGATGCAGAGCAAACCACACTTGGAGTCTGACTGCTGGTCCAGTACTTAAGTCAGGATTCACTGTTTCCCCAGAATCTATAAAACAAAGAACAGCTTTTAATTACAACTTACTCAAGAATGCTTTTGTCCATTCTTTTTCAGGAGCAGAGGAAAAGATTCTGGAAGATTTCAGGAAAGCCCACAGCTCTGAAGCCTCTGACTTCCAGCTACAGGCCATGATCCAGGCAGCGGGAAAACTTGTGCTGATCGACAAGCTTCTCCCCAAGCTCATTGCAGGCGGCCACAAAGTGCTCATCTTCTCTCAGATGGTGCGCTGTCTCGACATCCTGGAAGACTATCTCATCCAGAGGAGGTGAGATTCCTTCATCGGTACACTCACCCACCACTACAGGCGTCTACTCGCACAGGTCTTAACAACAGAACATTCACCATTAGAGAAAAGAAATATCTTTTTAAAGATTGACTAAAGTCCATTGTTAATCGTAGGACCAAGTAGTCTCACGTTAAACTATCTGGAATAAATTCATAGCTTTTATAATGTGGAGTTACTGTTTTGCTTCAGAAAAATCCCATACTTGTTTATATTTAACTTTAGTTGGAAGACACAGAAGTGCAGTATAGGAAATGCTAAGAAAACGACATAGTAACGTTCTTGTCGTGTGGTGTGCACAAGTGCACCCTGGAAGATGCCACCTCCTTCAGTTTCTGAAGTTCTTAAACTAACAACTCAGAAAGAATTGTTTGCCCACTCAGTGGATCTCTGAGGCTTCGTGATACTTCTAGCCCTGTGATTCATTGGATCTGACTTTCATGACTGTACAAGTGAGAAGTCTGGTATCACGGAGATTATTTAGATTCACGAAGGAATTGCCCTGGTCTAACCATACTATTTTAGATTCTCTGTCACTGTAATTCACCAGTGATCTGAAGATGATGATAAGTTTTTAAGAATCACTTGCAAGAATAAAAGTTCACAAGATCATTAGAGTTAGCAGTGTTAGCACTACATGTCTTTCTTCTCAAATAGTAAAACTGAAGTAGGTCTCAGATGTCATAGAAAATGTTTTTATCTTTGAAAATTGTGTTTGTCCTCATAAATTAAATCCCTTTCTAGAAAGAATACTGAAAGAAATGGCAGGCTTAACTGAGGGAAGTGCTTGCTGGCTTTAATATGCATAGGTAATTCTTCAGAATCACATTAGGTAATAAGGAAAGTCCTCTCAGCACCATGGTAGAAACTTAGACGGAGAGCTGATGAGTCTAAACCAGAGCCAACAAAACAGTTGGGTAGCTTGTCAGTTCACTATAGATTACAAACTTACTGCCAAAGCACTTGCTCTGTGTAAATACTTTACTCTTCAAAATATATATGGCTATTGAGGGTGGTGTTTTGTTTTGATAGTGAGTTTCAGTGTAATGAACAGACTTGGGAAGTATAGGTCTTTACTAAGCTCTCTTTTAGGTTGTTTCTCCTTTATTGTTTATTTTAATTTGTGTTCCAGTTAAGAATTATGATTCTCTTTGAAAATATGAAATATATAGCATGACACCCTGGGCAAGTCCTTGTTCATGCCTGAAGACTGTCTCTTTTTAGCCTTTCATTTTGAGCAATAATATCCATGGAACTTTACTTTCTTTCCAAATAGGTCTAATTGTCTAGTTTTCTATTTAATAAAATAGGATACCTTTCCCCCACATTTAATATCAAATACTCCTTATAATATTTGTTGAAGTGTTATAAATGCTAGGTGTATGTCCGTTCTTTTCATTCTCCCTTTAAATGTGTTTGTTCTTGGGGCAGTAGAGATGGTTCAGTGGTTAAGAGCACTTGCTGGTCTTACAGAGGACCCAAATTTAGTTTTCAGCACCTGCACTGAGCAACTCATGATTGTCTGTAATTCCAGCTTTAGGGAACTCAGCATCCTCTCTGGCCTTCACAGGCACCTGTACACATGTGGCATACACATAGACACACATACACATAAATAAAAAATTTTTTAAATCTTGTATTATTTTGCTCACATTTTTCTAGATGAAAATTATTCTTTAAACTTACTTATAACCATTCTAGACCTTAACTGTAATGTATTTGTATACATATATATATACATATATATATATAAAATAAAGAGAGAAGAGAGATATATTCACAATAGGATTTTTATTGGACTTTTATACATTAAATAGACAAGGATTGATGCCTTTGAAAAATTGAGAAACATGCTACTATCTGTATCTTCCTAGGCCATTTATGTACACTATTGAGTTAATAAATGGAGGACCACTTACCTACCTGTTGTTGAGACCTGTGTTATAAATACATAGTGAACTGCTTATTGCTGGCAGACAGGAATATTGTTCATTTCCCTTCAGGCCTTCTGAGGTCAACAAATCTTGTGCCAAAAACATGTTGTTTCCACCCCTAGCCTGTCTCTCAGAGGTTTCTCCAGAGTGCCACCTGTTTTTTGTTGACATACGACAGTTTCTCAGAATTACAGCTTGATGCGTCACATTAGTTCCTGGGGATCGCATTCCAAATTCAAGTGTTACAGAGGGTTGATTGCTGAGGTTCGGTGTGGGAAGTTTATGGTGTCTGATTTCTTCATTCAGCCTTGCTAGCCCTCAAGGTTTTCTCTGTCTCGAGCGTCTCTACTGTACCAGCTGTCGGTTAGGTTTTTGTCCTCATTTAATTTTATGCCAGACTCTCATACAGAAGTGGGAGCACTGCCAGAAGATCTGGCTTAGAAGTAGAGAGAGAGTGTAGAATGATTTTACAGTTCAGATAACCCATTTTAGTTTTTTCTTTAAGAGCACTCCCTCAAAACTAAACAAATGACAGTGGGAATCCTTGTCTCAGCCATTCTGCACACAAATTGTCTGAAAGCTGTTGTTAGGTTACAGCTGCTGGGGTGCTTTCTACTTTATGGAGAAAACACACACACACACACCCCTCTCCTCGTGACATCAAGCCATCCCTATTTGTTGATTTCTTCCTTTCCAATGCTGTGCCAATTCCAACTTAGGACCCACAGGGCCTCTGGCTTCTCCTTGATGGCAAGGGTGTCTTGTTATAAGACCCCCATCCCCTGTTCCTGTAGCATTGCTTGTTGAAATAGAAGGGAAGAGGCTATTGTTTAATAGAATCCTAGCCCTGTCTTCTCACTAAATCCTGAGCTGCTTCTGCCCCATCACACAGTACAGAGTGCAGCATTGCTTGATCAGCACCATTTTGATATTTAGGTATACTGAGTCTGCCTTCAGTCAGAGTTTCAAGCTCTCAAACTGTACTAGTGTCCCTAACTTGTCTCTAATTGCGCTTTTTAGTTCTTAAGCAAACTTCTCTATTCAGCACTGAAATGTTGGTTACTGTGAGAACCCATCATTGTCTGGTGGATCTGACTTCAAATTGGTTACCAGCTTGTGGCTGAGCATGCTGGTTTGTTTGTGTGATTCGTCTTGCTGTGACGTTTCCATAGGTGGGGAATGAGAGCGATGATAGAAAGACCGCACAGGACCGCTGTGAGAATCAGATGCAGTAGTGCATAACCAGCATGGACTGCGTAACAGAGTGTCTGGTGCAGAGCAGACACAAGCGCCTGCTTCTGTCAGAGTTCTGGTGGCTACAAATGTTAGGATACTTACATCTAATCCTTAGTCTTTTTCATCTTATGTCATAAAACCTCTTTGTTCAGCCTTTTTAATAGCCTATTTCCAGCCTCTCCTGGCATTTACTACTGTGGTTCCATAAAACATTTTTCTTTGATATAGTCTAATTTTAAAACAGTAACGAAGACCATCCATGCTTGTACATATGGTTACCGTGTGAGTGTATGAGGGAAGACAGTCTCGGCGTTGCTGTTTGCTTTGTTGCAGTGGAAGTCTTCATCAGTTAGGTTTCTTTCCACACATGTATCTTTCCTTTCCTCAGCCAAATTAGGGCTGTCTTGATGAGTTCTGTTTTCAGAGCCGTCCCCACACAGAATCATCTGTATTGCCTGTCTTTATGTAATACCAGCTATCTCACCGGGTTAGAGACTTGTTTCCTGAATTGATTCAAGGTCTTGGCATTGATAGGCTTCAGATTACTTGGTCTTTTTCTTTAAAAACAGTTTTTCAGGCTTGCTTATCTTATGTGTACAGATGTTTTACCTACAAGCATCTGTTTATTATGTGCATGCCTGGTGCCCAAGGAGATCAGAAGACTGTGTCAGATACCCTGGGACTGGAGCTGCGCATGGTTGTGAACCACCACATAGTTTCTGTGAATCACACCGGGTCCTCTGCACAAGCAGCCAGTACACAGGCTGTGGAGCTCCCAGGCGCTCAGTCTTTTTCTCAAAATGTTCCTAGTACTTCCACTTCACCTTTGAGTTTTTGTCAGCTTTGGTACCCAGAGTCACTTATCCCTATAAATTCACTTGTTGTCAGTAGGGATAAATAGGAAAGATATAAAAAGACATAGGAAAAATAAGATTGTTGCTATGCATTACTGCTCTGTTAATTTCATAGTATCCACATAAATGTTCTTCTGTGTTGTGTTTTGTGTTGTGAGTGGACAGTAGCCATGCGTCCCTGAACACCTCCATTTCCTGTTCTTTATACTCTTCTCTTTTCCCACTGTGCTATCCAAATCTTTCTTCTCTCTCGAAGCAGGTGCCCTCCACTTCACTCCATTGTCCATTTCGTGTGCTTTAGTCTTCCTGCTCCCAGCACATCTTAGAAACCCTTTCTCTGGGGCACCTGTACGCATGGAGGTTTTGCTCTGCACCTTTAATGTTTTTGAGAAACTGACAGGGTAGAAGTTACTAGTTCGCAGCCCAGGCCTGGCCATACAGGCTCCTTACCACTTCAAGTGCCCTGAGTAACTGGAAACAGAAGTGAACTCTGAGCCCAGTTAGGAGCACTGCTGAAATCAATGGTTGAGGCTTATATTTGTTTCAGGGAAGTTGTGGATGCATTCTTTGCAAGTAGAAACTGGGAAATTTGTGAGAATAAATTGTTTGGACATCTTACTGGGGATCAATACTTTCCGATTTTAAGTCTAGTAGGCATCCTTGATTTATAACTGACTTTTTGTTCTGCTTTTTTTTTTTTTTTTTAAACAAGGAAGACATTTTTTTCAGTGCAATTTTAATCTGCTCTGCTTCTTCTGTAGGTGGTGGGACTCCTTAGAGACTGTTGTCATCTGATCCAAATTTAAATGTGATATATTTGAGGCCATTGGGCAGTGGCTTCCTAATTGTTCTCTGAACCGTGATTAACACCTGGGCTTTCATTCGTTTGGGTCCCCTCAGATATACCTATGAGCGGATTGATGGACGAGTACGGGGAAACCTGCGCCAGGCAGCCATCGACCGGTTCTGTAAGCCAGACTCAGACCGCTTTGTCTTTCTTCTGTGCACCAGAGCGGGAGGCCTGGGAATCAATCTCACAGCTGCTGATACCTGCATCATATTTGATTCTGACTGGAACCCACAAAATGACTTGCAGGTAACCATTAGGATGATAACTCTTTATTTAGCTGCCCTGACTTCCAGGATTTGACAACAAAATCTGGCTTAGTTATAGATTGTCTGCTGTGCTGCATGCTGTGGTATCAGCTCTTAGGGATTTAGCTAGGAGAAGAAACTAAATGAAAAGTAGGTGTTGACCCTTCCCACTAATTAGAGAATAATTCTTTCCCTTTGGTTGAAATGAAGTAATGTTTCCAGTAATAGCCTCCAACACAGACTAGAACTGCTGTTATCAAACTTAAATAGCTGGCATTTTCCCTTCAGTTTGTTCGATGTCACACGTCAGTTACAGTAAATGAATTTTAAAAGGGGGGGGAGCTCTATAGTGTCACAGAGGGATAGGGGCTCTCACTAGGCTGTTTGCTCTCCATTTGATGAATATGTCAGAAGTTTTATGTGTCCACTTTAGTGGACTTGTAGATTCTATTTTCCAATTGCAGTCAAACTAAATAACATGTGACTTTACGAAGATTATTGCAAAAACACGTTAAGCATAGGAAACAGACAGTGGATCAACAAGTAAAGGTGGTTGCCACCAGGCCTGACAGCCTAAGTCTGATACCTAGGACCCACATGGTTTGAAGAGGAGAACCAACTCCCTCGATTTGTCCTTTGACCTCCACATGCACACCATCTGCATGCAGGCATGCGCGCGTGCGCACACACACACACACACACATGCACACACTAAACTTCAGTGTAATAAAAGCAACCATACTGAACAATAAGAAAAGAGTAGTGCCTCTTTTTGGAGTTCATCAGCTCTGTTTCAGAAATAAATTCAGTGCAGCTACCAGATTGAGCAGTGATTCAGCCATAAAATTTTCCAACTTCTCAGAAAAACTATTAGAAAATAGACTCATATCCTCTATTAGTCACGATTAACTTTATCCTAAAGAATACTGAATCTTGAAATATTTGCTAATGCTAAGATTATTAGTGTGCAGGATGGGAAGTGTGTATAAATGGCTCATAATCTAATAAGTTCTTGATCCAAACTATTAGGAAGCTACTGTTTCATTTCCCTCTAGAGGGCCCCTAGGGGGTGCTGCAAGAGAAGGGATGCCAGGAGGAGGGTATCAAACTGAAGGGCAGGCCCTTTCCTACCTTCTCACTTCCACAGAGTCATTCTCTTCTGTCCTTTTCTTTTAATGAATCTCTAATCTTTTGTGTGATGAAAACAGTATAATAGTTGAAAGCCAGTGTTTTAAATATTAAGTTGGCTAAAACTTAGAAATACTATGATAAATTATCACAAAGTAAATTGTGTGGCAATACAGTCATTATCTGGCTTTAAATTAAAATGGTGGTTATAAATAATTACTGTCAGTTCTTTGTCCTGGCAAAGGGATATTAGAATCAGAAATGGGTTGCTAAATTTCATAAGTACAGTTTTTGAGTAAGTAACATATGCTCAGCATTAAAGCTGAAAGGTAACAGCTGGTATTTGATCTCTCCATGAAAGAGCCTAACTTGGAGTTAGAGATGTGTGTCAGTGGGAGAGCATGTGCCTACCTTATGCAAAGCCCTTGGTTCAGTTCCCAGCAGCTGCAAGTATCCAAGATTTAAAACAAAACAAAACAAAAACTTGCAAAGTATTACCTTTGCGGCTGCCACCTATTTATTTAATAGTTTTATTTGAATGTAGCCTATGCCCATGTATATTATCTTTGCTCAACCAAGTCACAGTGGTTGCTATAAATAAGTTGGCAACAGAAACCTCAAAAGCCACAAAATAGTTACCATCAGGCACTTTGCCAATGGTTGACCAACCCTAGACAGATCGCTTCTTGAGCCTTTGGCAGATGTGAAATTCCATGTTCCTTTGTGATGCATTCTCAACATTAGATTGGTTGTAAGACAAAATGTCAAGGAGAAGAATGGTATAAGAAACCAAAAATGAGTGGCCAGTTTGGACATGTCTATAGGAATTTCCAGAAGGGAAATTGGAAGCATAAGGCCAGAGGCAGAAATTTTGGAATCATAATGCCCCACCTAATGGATTTTAAACATCAACAGTTGAATAGGTAAAAAACATCAAGAAAAGCAAAAGGTGAGAATGCCTTACCTAATGAAGAGGTGAAGCCATCTAAGATGATTGATTTTCATGTATAGCAACCAAAGGAAGTGAGTTGAGCTATCCAGAATTAGATCTGTGAAGAGAGGAGACACTTTGGAGTGGCTATTGTTATTATGTACTGCCGGGGACTTGGCAAAAGATAAAGAGTATTAGTGAAGTCATGCTGAAGTTGTTAAGTAGTGTGAAATTGTTCGGTGTGCTCTAACACTTAGCCTAAATGAAGAGACCAAGAAGACCAACACCACAGATGGTCCTAGGTGGTAGCTTGCATGCCAGAGCATCACGAAACATAATGAGTGAGGGCGTCAGTGATAGTGACAGCCCAACTCACAGTTAGATTTCTAAGTTTTTGGCTCTTGGTCTTCCAGACTAGCTTCTCTGTTTCTGATCGCTTGTTTTTTTTTTATTGGTTATTATTAAAGTTTCATTAAAGTATAGGGTAGTTTAAAGACAAGGAATTGGATTGATAATTATTGGGAAGTGATTGGTGTGTTGAAAAGACAAGATGATACATAGAGGGACAGTTCAAGTTCTAAGTCTACAGAGATGAAACAAGGTTCCTGCCTGCTGGATGTACTGGAGTCTGCCTACAGAATGGTGCACAAATACTTATTTACAAAGTAGGGGAAAGCTGGACACTCAGATCTTCAGACCACCCTGACTGCCAAGACTGTAGCTAAATCAGCTGTGAAGATGGCTAAAGTGAGATCCTAACACTAATGAAAAAGAAAAAACTACTAGATCTTTCCCAAGAACTATTCTTGTTCAGGACATTTTGTTTGCATGTATTTATTTACACATGCCAATATTTTTAATAAATGAATCATCTGTTGTCTTTGGAAAATAGATTTAGTCATAAGCATTTATCTAGGAATGGGTTAAGGCACATCCCACCTGTACTGCCTGATCCTTTTCTGGAAAGGGAGAGGTGCTTAAGGTGGTTGGTTTTTTGGTTTTGGTTTTGGTTTTGGTTGTGGTTTTAGGAGACAAAACTCTTACTGCATAGCTTAGGCTCCTGTGGGACTCAGATCTTACTGCTCCACCTTTCAAGCTCTGTGCTACCATGCCTGGCTAGAGATATTTTTTAATTTAGATCTTCATAAGACATCATTATTGAATATCATCTGTTATTTACTTAATCTGGTTGGAGTCTGATTTGCCCAGTAAATTATATCCTGCTCCCATGCCTAGATTGGAATCAGTTCAAAAATAGACACAAGTAAACAATAGAGCATCAGAACATTAGCTTGAAAATTTCTGAAGACGCTTAAATACTAGAGCTAGACTTAGAGCCAGAATTAGGCTCACTGACTTGTACACGTGCACATTCTCCTGTCTTGGCTAAGCGTGCCACGTGGCAGCCCTCAGTAGAGCGGAAGGTGCCCTGATAAGCCTGCTGGTTGCAGAGACTTGTTCAGAGACAAGAGGGAGGGACTCCATGGCGCAGAGGCTCTATAGGGGAAAGGCTCTGGTACTTCAGTAGCAGCAAGCAGTGCCCAGGTTCCCTTTACACCAAAGCTTAAGAAATGGCAATGGTGGAACAACAGCTTAAGAAGGAAGTGCAGTGATGAAAACTTGGTTTCTTAGGAAGCAAATCTTGCTGAAGGTTGAGAAGAACCTCTTAGGAGTAACAGGATATCGAGCTCTCTCTCCCTCACAGAGCACCTCCTTGCTGCTCCATAACAACCCGTTGAGTTCCCAGGCTTGAGGAGAGCTGAGGTTAATAGTTGTGGACAGCACAGCTCAAGGACCTTCCTGTATCTTAATGCCCCCTGAAGGCAGAATAGAGAAACCATAGAAGCAGATGTCCTGGCTGGAGGCACAGCACAGGCTAATGCAGCTGCTGTGTGTCTGTGGGAGTTTGAAAGGGAGAAAAGGAATCCATACCAAGGAGACAGCCCCTTCTGTGGCCATAGAAGAACTCGTGGAGCCTTCCATGCTGCTCCAGGGAAGGTGGGGGGCTGGTCCACCTTGAGTCTTCGTGCTTCCATCCTGGCTTCATCCACCCCCATAGGTGGGAATGAGAGCGATGATAGAAAGACCGCACAGGACCGCTGTGAGAATCAGATGCAGTAGTGCATAACCAGCATGGACTGCGTAACAGAGTGTCTGGTACAGAGCGCATTAGGAAGGGTGAGAAGCACTGTATCATATCAGCCATACTGTTTATCTTGATCACTTTAGTTTTTAATTATATTTTGTTATATTTATTTTTATTATGTTTATTTATTTATTGGGTGAGGGGTGTGCACCACAGCAGAAATGTGGAGGTCAGAGGACACTTGTGGGAGTTGGTTCTCTCCTGTGGGGCTCTGAAGGCTATGAGGCATGATGACAGGTGCCTTTACCCACTGAACCATCTTGCTAGCCCACTGATCACTGCCTTTCTTTACCAGAATTATCCAACACATTTCCCAGAAACAAAGATTTGCTATCACATAATATACTGAAGGAACAAAAATTTAAAAATTCAGTTATCTGTCAGTAAAAAACTGAATGAACTGTAGTATATACTTACTTTTGAAAAAAGAGTGGGGATATCTGTGTGAACTGCTATGGAATCTATGTTGGTGAATGAAAATAAAGAGAGAAAATAGATGTGTATATGCTAGCATTCATCCATTCGGGGAGTGAGACAGTCTCACTGTTAATTCTGGCTAGCCTGGAGTTTCAGTATGTAGACAGGCTAGTCTTAAATACTAGCATTTATTTTTAATGGGCTATTTATATTTATGCCTGTCTCTCCCTCTCTCTGACCAAGGAAAGGTAAAACCAAAACAAACCAAAGCAAAACAGTTTGTGTGTTTTTTTTTAAATGCTTTTCTGTAGAGGGAGCTAGGAAACTGTACATAACAGAAGTGACCTTAGAGCCACTTTAAATATTTTATATCATTATTGTATAGATTAATGTTTTAGCTTTTTTAAAAAAGAGTCAAAATGCTTAGTTTCAGTTTACCTTCCACCTTACTTTCTGTGGTATTTTAACATTTTACATAACCGTAATATAATGAATTATCGGAACCAGGAGATTAACACAGATACAGTATTACTCATGGATTCACATGAATCCCATGTATGGAAAACTTTTCTGGTTCAGAATCACATTCCATCAGAAGCCATGACCCCTCAACATCCTTCAGGGTGTGACAGTGCCTTTGTCTTTCCTTACTTCGGTGACCATGACACTTTAAAAGGTACCGACAAGCTTTTTAGATTGTCCCTTGGCTTGTTGGTTTGTATTTACTAATTTTTTCCCTTAGATGTAAAGTTATGCATTGCAGGCAAAGATATCATAGAAACGACAGTGCTCCCTGTGGGAGCTCGTGATGTCACTGTCCAGTTACTTGTGATGCGGTTGACTTGGTTAAGTTGCTGTCTCCCAAGCCTCTCAATTTTAAAATAGTTTTTACTTTTTAAAATTAGTTAGGTATCTTATGAGTGGGTGTTTCATGATCTTATAACTACAGTTTCCCACACTTGCCCCATTGCTGTTAACGTCCACCAACAGACTTGCCCTCGGTCAGTATTACCATAGTGTTTGGCTGATGCTAAATTTTGTATCCATCATTTCTTCTATATTTTTGAATGGGAATAATAATTATTTTTATCCCATTTATTTAGTTAGGGATTCATGGATATTTATGTTTTGTATTTTGTTAGTGATTCTTTTGTTTTATGTTGAAGTCTTGCTACATCAGCCAGGCTGACCTACGGCTACTAGGCTCACAGAATCCTCCTGCTTCAGCCTCGTGAGTAGCTAGGACTATAGGTGTGTGTTGGTATAGCTGTCTATTTTATTTTATAATCCTCGATCCTCACTGTTTGTCCTAATGCTCTTCATATCCTGCTCATATCTAAGGGCTTTTTCACTATTTTGGATAAAATATTCAGACTTGTGTTAACATTTTTTCTGACAAGGTCTTGGAATAGGCTATTTCTCCACAGGTCCCTATTTTATTTGAGGAAAGTGTTTGGTAGTCAAGATCTGAAGCCAAATATAATGCCATTCACCTCTAATCATTGGCACTTGGGAGGTGAGAATAGAAAATCAGGAGTTCAAGGGCAGCCTTGATCCACATAACAGGATTGACACCAGCCTAGGTTACATGAGACCTGTCTCAAATAAATGAATAAATAAAAGCAGAAAGCTGGATCTAGCGGCTAGGTATGCCGGTGGCTAGCCCCTCTGGGCAGATGGACCTAGGAAATAGATGTGCGTCTACACCAGCACAAGCACTCATGCTCCACAAGCGGTTTACACTGCAGACACCTATCTTGAGTGAGGTTTCTGATGCCAGCCTGTTACGGGGTAGTCAGAGCCTTATCTTTTCTCTCTGGCAGAGGCAGCTTGGTCATGTCACAGCAGCGTATTTATTCAGTCACATCTGGCATAAAAATCAAGTTATGTCAAGATTATTGACCAACATTTTGTAGAAATAAATTTACTAAAACAGATCACTAATCTATAGTAGGTTATTTCATCTATAATATTACAGTATATAAACAAAAACATTCTTTTCCAAAGATTCTTAGTTTAGTTCTTTTCTTCCATGCCAGGTTGGTTGGTTTTTTGTTACAAAGTCTCATATACCCCAGACTGGCTTCAAATTCCCTGTGGAGCAAAGATTGGCTTTGAACTCATAATGCCCCTGTTTCTGCATCCCTAGAGTTGGGCTTATAGGTATGTGGTGCCACACTGAGGCGGAAAGTCAGTTCTTAAAACTCAAAAAACAAAAATGAACAATTGGGTCTCTCTGTGTATTAGGGAGACAGCATAGCCCCCAGCAAGCAAATTATAAATGAAAATCATTTATGCATTTTTTGTTTGATATAGTTTTATTTTTCAATTCTAATAGACTTATCTAGATTTCACCAACTAGGTTTGTATTTTTTCTGTTTACTTTATCATATTTGCTCCCTTTTCAGTCTTTTTCTCTGACTATGTATATAGACATACATTTAAATTGAGAATAAATTAGGGGCCATAGACTCTTTTACCTTCTTTTTTTAACTTTTTCTTGGTTCTTTGTGAATTTCACATCATGCACTCCAGTCCCACTTATCTCCCCGTCCCCTCATCTCTGCCCTCCACCCTTACATCCTCACCCCCAACAGAAAAAAAAAATCTTATTGTGGAAGCTATAGAGTATCAAGTGTATCCCATAGTACACCCTTTGTCCACACTTCTTTGCTTGCAAATGTCCATTACAATGACTTGTTGGCCGGCTACAGGGCCTCTGGCTTCTGCTAGTCTGTCAGTACAGGAACCTGACTGGGACCCTTCTCAGATATTCTGTTGTTGCCCTGTGTCATGGAGATCCTATAGTTTTGGATCTGTAGAACCTGCCCCTTCATGCACTCCAGCAGTTAATTGATGGGGTAGATGTTGTGGTAGGCCAACTCAAAGCCCTGGATCTGGGCCTGAGAGGAATCTGAGCTGATCATCCTGCTGGCTCTCTTGCTGTCTGGGCTGGCTTAGCAGCAGCCCCCTCGAACTCAAACAGACCACCTCTGGCCTACTGCCCAGGTGAGTTGCAGGGCCTGCTTTCCCAAGTGCTGCAGTCAGTGAGGGTCTCCCACTCTGATGACTTCAAAACCAGCTTTCCTGCCTACCATAGGTGACAAGAGCCCTTGGGAGAAGGGGGTGGCATGTCTCCCTTGCTCGTGTCATCTTACGGTACACAAGTGGCAGGGCCAGCTCTCCTACGCTCGCACCCTCAGGCTGGCTCACCTGTACCCCCACCCCAGGGTCAGCTCTACTGTGCTGGCCAAGTGGGCGTGGGGCCTGCTCCAGAGTACTGCAGCTGGTAAGAGGCAGGGCCAGTTCTCCTGCTCTCATGACCCTAGGGTCAGGTCTCCTGCCTGCCACAGGTGGGGAGCAGGGAGGAAGATTGTCTCTCCCTCGCCTAGGCCAGCCACCTTGCTCAGTATCCTCCAGGCTGTTTACCCACAACTCCTGAAATGTGCAGGGGCCCACTCTCCCAAGTACTGTAGCTGGCCAGGGGCAGGGTTAGCTCTCCTGCATTCATGCCCCCAGGGCCAGCTTTCCCATGATGTCCACATTAGGGATGGGGCCAGTTCTGCATAGCCCTCAGACAACCACTTGACTCTTATTGGCAGCCCAGACCCTGCTGCTGCAGAGCCACCAACCCAAATGTGCTCCTCCATCCCCATAGCAGCACAGGCCAGGACCCCACCATGGTCCTACGAGGCATCACCAGCTACTCACATCAGGCTGTTCCTCATACCCTCCAGTCTCCAGTCCTGCTGCTTGCACTGTGCCCACATCCTTCTGTTTCTCTTTCTCTTCTATCTCTCTACCATTTACTTGCTCCTCTTAGTGGTACCCAGGATCTCTGAGTGTCTGGGGTTGTCTCAGGAGTGCTATGCCCCATTTGTGCATTATGGTACTGGGGAGAGGTCATCTTGGGTATGGTCTGACCCCCAGAGCTTATGCAGTCAGTGCTAGACTGGTGATCATCTCAGGCTAGCTCCTTGTCTGGGCCTCATGACATTTGTCTGGTGGTCTCAGGCTCACTCCTTGCCTAGCCCACCTAAGTAGCCCCTTGGAAGATTCCCCTATCTCAGTTCACTTCAGCAGGCCATGGCCCCAGGCAGGGTTCTTCTAGTCTCCAGCTTACTCCCTGTCCTAGCACCTAGCAGGGTCCTAGCAGACTTTTCAGGATTACTTTTTTCAGGGAATGTTAGGCTACTAATTATTCAGATGTTCATAAGTCAGAACACTGAGTGTAGACATGGCCTCTCTCGTCTCTGGCACCTACCGATACACATGTGACACAGCAGCCACACCTGCAACACCTGTAGGGGCAGGAGACCCTTTACTTTCTAAACACTCAGGTTTCTATTCCTTATGTACAAAGTCCTACTCTGGTACAGTGTAGAGCAAATCCAGGACGGACATTACATTTGCTCTTTAGCCTCCTTTAATCTGGGTCATCTCCTTAGCTTTTCTTTTTCTTTGAAGTTTTTGCTGAGTGGTAGCTGGCTGACCTGTAGGCTGCTTCTAATGCAGAATGTCTGCTTGCTGAGGATTGAGCTCAGATTTGGTCCCTACTGAACTGATAGATACATCCTTCTCAGATATCAGAATCACAGAAGCATGGTCTTCATTTGTCTGATCAGGTGCACTTTGATCACGTTGTTTCCCTACTCCTTTGAAATTTTAAGTAGTCTTAGAGAAATACACTGGGACTCTGTTTGTTTCTTGCCAAAGTTTCACTTGTGGTTTTAGTTTCTGTTAGTTATCTTTACTTGAACCAAGTGTCACTTGATGCTTACAAAGTGCTGATATTCTGACAGCGTGGTTTGACACGTGTTCTTTTCTTGTCTTGTCTTGTCTTGTTTTGTTTTTCAAGACAGGGTTTCTCTGTATAGCCCTGGCTGTCCTGGAACTCAGTCCTGGAACTCACTCTGTAGACCAGGCTAGCCTCAAACTCAGAAATCCGCCTGCCTCTGCCTCCCAAGTGCTGGGATTAAAGGCGAGTTGACATACTACTCTAGAGGTTTTTCCTTTTTCTCTGATTTATGTCAGTATGCACTCATGGCTCTTTAGTTCAGTGGATTGTAATTCATTAGTGTTTTTGTTTCGATGCTCAGATGGTGTTACAATTGCTGTGTGTGTGTGTGTGTGTGTGTGTGTGTGTGTGTGTGTGTGTGTGTGTGTGTGTGTGTGTGAGATATGTGATGATACTATTCTTGCACACTAAGCATGTATTTTACTGATGACTAGATTACCAGCCCTTTTTAATTCTTATTTTGAATCAGGATCTTACTAAGTTGCCTAGGTTGGCCTTGAACTTAAGTAGCTAGAGAACTACAGCCATGTGTGGCTATGCCCGACTCAAGTGTTATTTTCTTTACAATGGTGTCTCGGATTTATGTCGTGTGTGTGTGTATGGGGGGGGGGGGAGTATAACTTCAACTCTACATATTAGCTACTTCTCTAATATGCTTTGTATGGAATTGTATTTGGAAGCCAAGATCTAAGAGTTGGTAGGTATGTTGACTGCTACCAGGGTGGCACTGCTTCTAGGCTTTCAAAGTGTAAATAGCTAGAGTATACAGTTAGAGACACTATATATATAATTTATTCATCTGTTTAGATCTAGAAATATATGTAAATACAAATAGATGCATTCATAACTTTCTATAATTCTGCATACCTATTTGGAGGTAAATATACATACTGATTACCACTAATAACTTGATTCCTTCTATCTTTTCTAATACTATAGAGTTTATTCTAATCTTCATCTCTTTCCTATTCATAACTTTCTTCACCAAGAAGTGATAGGAGTAACTGTCATCCCAGAATATTTACTTACTTGCTCAGTCATTTCAGGATTGCCAGCAGCCATACTGCATACAAGAAGCCTACTTCCAAGTGTATCCCTAAATGTAGTCTGTGCATATCTAATAGGGTACACAGCCCTGAGTGATTAGAGGACACAAAAAGGTGAGGATCTCAGGTGGTAAAGTGCTTACTGTGCAAGCATGAGGACCTGAGTCAGTCATCCAGAATCCACATTAACAGACTAGGCTTTTTTACAATCTCAGTACCTGCAGGAGGATCCCTGCAGCTTGATGGCCAGCCAGTCTAGCCAAGTTGCCTGGCTTGTGTTCATTGAGAACATGTCTCAAGAACTACAGTAAAATGAGACGCTCTGACCTCCACATGCATTTGCTTTTGTGCATGCACACACACACACTCACACTCACACACCACTGAAAAAATTCTCATTAAAAAGTACTTACAGGCTGGGTGTGGTGCTGTATGCCTTTAATCCCAGCACTCACTCAGGAAACAAAGGCAGGCGCATCTCTGTGAATTCAAGGCCAGCCTGGTCTACAGAGTGAGTTCTAGGACGCCAGGGCTCTGTTAAATGAGAAATCCTGTCTAGAAAAACAAGAACAAAACAAAGCAAAACAAAAAACTTACATTGTTTTCAGTAGTTAGTGCTTTCTGTGGGTTGCTATAGTATTATTTTCCTGAGACTGCAATTGACAGACAGCCATGCATGTTAGTCAGGGTTCTCTAAAGGAACAGAATTAATAGAGTCATGTTAAAAAGTGGTGACAGCAGAAAGACTCAGATCTGGAGTTTGAGTGCCATCCCACTGGGCCCTGGAGTCGGGGAA
The DNA here is from genome assembly GCA_028551405.1 of Uromys caudimaculatus. NCBI lineage: Eukaryota > Metazoa > Chordata > Mammalia > Rodentia > Muridae > Uromys > Uromys caudimaculatus. Next base: position 17,272,661 of record CM052701.1, read on the forward strand.
GGTTCCTGGACAGCTGTTGGTTCTCAGAAGTTGAATTTGATACTGGCATGGTTACAGGGGAAATGAACTTGCCAGCAGGAGTGAGCAAAAGCTCTCTTCTTCCATGTCCTTTTATGTGGGCTGCCACCTGAAGGTGTAGCCCAGATTTAGGGTGGGTCTTCTACCTCCAGTCCCATTAAGAAAACATCTTGCAAGCATGCCTAGTGTTATTTAGGTGATTCTAGATGTAGTCAGGTTGACAACCAAGATAAGCTATTACATCATGAAATTGGTCTCTTGTTTGGTAGGCTTCTGTTTTCATGCCATTTGAGCACTAAGAAAGGATTCTGGCGTCATTTTCAGCCATAGAGATATGGGAAGGATCTGATTCTAACCAAGGTGATTACCTAATAGGCAAACTTAAGACTCTCTACCTTGACTCACCTCCCCAACCCCAGTCATTCAGACTCGTGTTCAGTGGAATGGTAGTTTCCTTTAAACAGCCTGGGATTTGAGCCATGGTTTTACTGCTTTGCTTATTCTATTCTGGATGCTGGGATTACAGTAAGACTGGGACAGAAGCAGGGATCTGAGGCTGTCGCTTTCTTCTGCCACTGAGAGCCAAGACACATTCTCACTGTTCACGTTCACTTCAGTCAGAGCAAGAAAGCACTCAGGTCTGCAAGGGGACCTGCAAGCTTCACATAGATGGCATGGCCGGTCCTCATGGTCAGTGTCAGGGACACCGTTCTCTGCTTGCTTTCCAGGGCGTGCATGGGCATTTCTTATTGAAGAAAAAAACAAGAACAACAAGAATCCTTTTTAAATAAGTGAATCTAGCTTTATACAGGACATATAGAAAGAACCATGGAATATGTTATAAGCAAGGCAACCATTGAAGACAATTGGTCTTTGATACAATATACAGATACAAACACACAGCTATTTGTGGTTTTCTTGACATATATGTGTACACACATGCACCCCTAACCATTGAATCATACTGATACCTCTATTCTAACACCACAGAGTCACTGTGTAGATCTCTCTCCATAGTCTTCTGGGCCATGTTGAAAGAGCTCAGGGTCCATCTGAGGATTCTTCCACAGGCCATATCTGAACAGCAATAACAGTAACAACTAAGTGCAGTAAAACACAGCAACTCTATTATATGGCTTCATTGTGTTCAATAAAGAACTAATAAAGAGCCTTATTAGGTTTTTATTAGGAATCAATTGTTTAACTTTTCTTTAATAATTTCTTTAATAATATACCCTAATAATGGTATATTAGGACAACCAAAATATTAATGAAGACAATCGTAACCTGTAATAAAGAAATGCATGTATTACAGTGGTCTTCTATTTCATAACAGACAGATAAACATGTGCTTGTTGATGGAATTTGAAAGCCCATCTGTGACGTACCTGTCCAAAAATCAGATCTTAAGCTAATAAAGTTGCAAGCTATATCTCCAATTTAGAGGAACTAAAGGGGGCAAGAACATCCACTCAGGGACATAGCACAAATGTAGTAAGCAAGGTGGGAAAACAGAGAACCAGCACATTGCATTAACAGCTGAGTGGGAAGATTGGAAGACTGGTTGATACTGAGAATTACTTTGTTTGGGGAGGCACATAGCTTAGAGGTAGAACACTTGCCTCCAATGTGTAAGGCCTTGTTCATTCTCCAGTGCTGCAGGCAGAAAAGAACAGAATTGATTTTAAGTACGGCAGTAGTGGTATGGTACGTTTCACCTTTAGAAGTCCATATTAAAATACATAAGGACTCGAAGCGCTCTGCTTAGGGTTTGCTGTGCCACCGTTATGGAGAGTGGTAGGAGGGAAGCAGGGTTGTCCACAAGGTTCACTATTATTTTCTCTGCTGTTGGCAATGTTTGAAACTTAAAAATAGAAGAGAAGCCGTGCGCCTGCCCCTGAGGCATTCACAGGGTAGAGCAGCATCCTGAGGTCAGCCTCGCCACTCAAGATGCCTGCACAAAGACCATGAGCCAGGGTGAGAGGACGGCTGTGTCCTCATTGCTTTGCATCTCTACCCAGTAGTCTGTGAACCTGTTGGTAAAAAAAGGAGTAACTCTCAACATAACAAGACACCAGCTATAAAAGTTGACCACTCACCCCACAGGGACTTCTGTCATTGTATCTGTGTGAAATGTGAGTGTGTGTGTGTGTGTGTGTGTGTGTGTGTGTGTGTGTGTGTGTGTGTGTATATATATATATATATATATATGGTGACAAAAATGTGTGTGGCTCTTCTTCCCAGGCTCAGGCCCGGTGTCATCGTATAGGCCAGAGCAAAGCCGTGAAGGTATATCGCCTAATTACTCGAAACTCCTATGAGCGGGAAATGTTTGACAAGGCCAGCCTGAAGCTGGGCCTGGACAAGGCTATTCTTCAGGACATCAACAGAAAGGGCAGCACCAATGGAGTGAGTACATCGCACCCGCCCGGAGCACTGAGGAGCATGTGCCTTTGATCCCCGCACCAGGAAGGTGGTTCTCCGAGTCAGACCAGTTTGGGATAGATAGTGAGACTGTCTCAAAAGTAAACCAAGGAGCACTTGTTAGGGTTTTCCTTCTGAAAGCTGTTTCTGGGCTCCCTTTCACCATTTTGAGCCAGTCCTCCATAGCATAGTTAGGTAATCCCCCATAACAGAATATTATCTGGAGGCAGTCCCTGCATTTTCTAAATGGATAAAGGCAGTCTGGGAGCCAGGGTGTGCTAGGGCTGCTCAATATGCAATAACATTTAAATAAAGTTTAACCCCTCCCATCAGAACTGGTAGGTTAACATTTTTTGTAATATATATTTGTGCCAAAGGCCTAACATCTTTATAATAGATTTGTTACCTTACCTCATCTCACACACCAGACTTTGAGCTGTTTTTTTCTTATTAAGATTTACTTGTTTTTATTTTATGTGTATGAGTACTTGCCTGCATGTATGCATGTGTACCATGTGTGTGCCTTGGTAGCTGCAGATTCCAGGAAAGGGTGTTCCATCTCCTGGAACTGGAGTTACAAATAGTTGTTAGCTGTCGTGTAGGTACTGGGAACCATGCCTCTGTAAGAGCAGCAAGTGCTCTTAACCACCAAGCCATCTCTCCAGCTTGACTTTGACCTTCTTGATGATGTGATGGAGTCAGTGTTGTCTGTGACCCTAACAGTGTACAGTGTTTTAAAAGTGTTCATTGTATGATGATCAGTGAATAATAAATGAACAAATTAGCTTGAATTGAAGTATGGCAATTAACCTCTTTGTCTAGCTGGGCATAGTAACACATGCTTATAATCCCAGCACATGAGAAGTGGAGGCAGGACAGTCAAGAGATCAAGGCAAGCCTCTGCTACACAGTGAATTTTCAAGACCCACCCAGGTATAAGACCCAGTCTCAAAACAATGACAACAAATATTTTTGATCTGGATTGGAGAGGGTTAAGAATTACCGCTAAGATTCTTAAATTGTTGTTGAGTACAGAACAGCATATCAAAGTCCTTGATCGCTGGGCTTAGAGCATCAGAAATGGAGCTAAAGCAGTGCAGATGTTCTTTACCCTTAGCTATGCGTGTGTTGCTAACCATCGTTCTCCAAATTGCCCATCCTGGGAGCTATGGAATTCCCTCTTGTAATTGAAATAAAGAGAACCAGATTGTTAATTAGAACCAGGAAAGGATGTTTTGAACTCCATTTCCTGTTTTCAACAAGTGGTTCAAAGATCACACTTGGCACAGGCTCCTTTTTTTTAGTTAAGGGGTGACATCATTTCCAATATAAATGCACTTATTTAATAATGAATAAATCATTTTTTCTCAGCTCGTGTGGTACATCTGGAAACTTTAAAGATATAAACAAATTAAAATACTAAGATAAGATGTCAAGTGTACCCTCTCCAATGGTGCATAGTTTTAATAGCTTATGACATTTGATGATAACCAGTGTCCTGAAGAATGTTAGGCCTTTGGCTCATGTGTTAGGCTTTGTTTCAGAACTCCCTATAGAAAACTGCCTGCCTGGCTACCCTGCAAAGTAGCCAGGGCACCTTCATCTGGCTTGTCTTCCTGATATGTGCAGTTAGTAGGGCAGCTATATCTTGAATCATGAGGGCCACATTTGAGGCTGTTTTTTTCCTGTGCATTTTCCACTTTGATGACCTGCTCAGGTACAGCAGCTCTCAAAAATGGAAGTGGAGGATTTGCTCCGAAAAGGTGCTTATGGAGCTTTAATGGACGAGGAAGACGAAGGCTCCAAGTTCTGTGAAGAAGACATAGATCAGATTCTGCAGAGAAGAACTCACACCATCACCATCCAGTCAGAAGGGAAGGGGTCTACTTTTGCCAAGGTAGGTGATGCACCCCCAAACCCCCCCCCCCCCCCCCCGTGGTCATTTAGGAAGGGAAGAGAGTTCTGTTTAAAGAGAGACTGTAGTAAAGAGAAGCTAGTGGCCACATGCAGGCAGACGGCAGTTTGTACTTTTTCCTGTCTACTCTTTACGAGAACTCCTCCAGAACCCGTAAGAGGACATCTTCATGCTTCTGTAGAGTCTTCTTTTAACACTGTGCACATTCCGTTCGTTCCTCAGATTCAAGCAGGCATTTTCAATTCACAGGAATGGGTTTTTCAAAAGATTCCCAGCCACTTGACTGAGGATCACCTTCCTCCATTGTTCAGGTCACTGGGTTTAGACCTCTGCAGATTTATCCACAGGTTGCCCTGGCTGCTAATTCCTGTGGGGGATTTTGAGACCTGTTATGATCAGTCTTCTATCTCATGTCAAGATTTGTTCAGGAGAGCATTTTGTGCATGGTAGAGGAAATATAGGTAAACTGCATCTCATTCAGCACCTCATACCAACCCAGTACCATTCTTTTAACATGTATGATATGCATGCATGTTCAAATTATGCATGTGCACACACATGACATTAAATGGTCCATTTGATTATTCGCCACTTTATTTATATTGAGGTAGGATCTCTCCCTAAACTTGGAACTCAATGATTCAAGATAATTAATCCTACCATCTTGCCCTGTGTTTGCCTCCTAAGTGGTGGGGTAGGTTGCTGCCACTCCTGCCAAACTTGATCATATAGGTACAGACTCCAGTCTCCATCCTTGCAAAGCACCCACTTTACCCACTGGGCCTCTACCCAGCCCAGTGCCTCCTTTGGGTTTTTTGTTGCTGTTTTTTTGGTTGGCTTAGGGTTTGGGATTTTTTTTCCCCCCCAGACATGGTCTTTGTGTAGCTCTCACTAGTTTAGAAATTCACCTGCCTCTCTGCCTCCCAAGTACTGGGATTCAGGTTGTATAGTGCTAGGCTTTGCCCTCCACCCCAGTGCCATTTTTAAAGCAGATACTTAAACTGACTATAAAACTGAAAGTTTCAGCCAGAGCTACACAGAGAAACCCTGTCTCAAAAAACAAAAAACAGCCGGGCAGTGGTGGCGCACGCCTTTAATCCCAGCACTCGGGAGGCAGAGGCAGGTGGATTTCTGAGTTCGAGGCCAGCCTGGTCTACAGAGTGAGTTCCAGGACAGCCAGGGCTACACAGAGAAACCCTGTCTCGAAAAAACAAAAAACAAAAAAACAAAAAAAACCTAAAAGTTAAAAAAAAAAAAATCTTCTAAATTGAACCCTTTAGGACCTGGTAGCTACAAATCTAATTCAGTTGGTAGAGTACCTGCCTGAGATGCACCAAACCCTGCATTCAGTTTCTGGTACCACATAAAACTGAGCTTAGTATATCTGTAATCCAGCACCAGAGGTGGAGGAGATGGAAGCAGGATAAGAAGTTCAAGGCCATCATCCTTAGCTATATGATGAGTCCAAAGCCAGCCTGAGGTGCATGGGGCCCTGTTTTAATGGGAGGGGAGGGCAGAGGGGAGAACCTTTTATACGCATTTTAGTCAAGCATCACAGAGCATGACTCATCCCAATACTGAGAGGCTAGCCTAGACTACATAGTAAGTTTAATTCCAGCTCCCAGTATGCTGATAAAGCAAGAGTATTGCACATGTAAGGCCAGCTTAAGGGTACTTGGTTATACTTTGTATCAAAAAACAAGCAAATAAATACTATTTTTATACCACAGTAGACATCATGTAATACATTGTTATTGTCTAAAGGGGTATCTTTTTACTTTGATTTTGATTTTTTTTTTTTTTTTTTTTTAAGTTTCAAGAAAATGAGCCTATAAATTGAGATTTTGTTTTTCCTTACTCAGTCTTTAAAAGGAAGAAAAAGGAATTGTTTAAAATTTTCAAGGTGCTGTTAAGTTTTTAGTTTTGACATGGAAGGCTTTTGTATTTCTGGTGCATTTGAAATTAGGTTTGGTATTTGTTTTGTATTCTGTTCAAACCAAACTTGTTAACTTTTGTCTCTTTCCCAGGCTAGTTTTGTGGCTTCAGGAAACAGAACAGATATTTCCTTGGATGATCCTAATTTTTGGCAGAAATGGGCTAAAATAGCTGAATTAGACACTGAAGCAAATAATGAAAAGGTACAGCATATTCTTTTCCACTGAACACTCCCATGGGGTTGCATGGGACCATGTTCACATAGCTCAGGCCACTATTCATGAATCCTGATTCTTAAATAAAATCCTGTCGTAACACACTTAAACGTGGCTGGCACAGACAGCCCTTGGTGGATGTTAACTATTAGAACGTTACAGTGGCTAATGGGATATATAGTCTGCTGGGTACCCAAGAAGATAGCTAAATGTGGATAGAGATGGGACTTGTAATTGGGTCAATACTTCTCTAAAAGTACCCTCACCTCTTAGCAATCAAAAGGAAGAAAAAAGGAAATACTTGCTGGCTTTGGCTTTTACCTTCTTTTTTTCTTTTTTTTAAATAGTGTCTCAGGTTTTTCCCATTTTTGTACACAGGAGAGACCATGGGTGCTAGAATAAAACTAGACTGTGCCTTTATGGAAGCCTCTTGAGCTTACCCAGACAGGTGGGAAAGGAGATATTGATGCCCAACATCAGAGTCATGGTCATGTTGTGTGTATGATTGGCACCGCTGCCTGGCTAGCTATGAGATACCTATACAATGTTAGTTCTCCTTCCTCTCTTCCTGACCCCATTGCCTCACTTCAAGATGAATGCAGTCTTCCTTCTTGGTTTCTCAACTGTAGGTTGAGCTCTGTGGCCCACAGACCTGGAAGACAGTTTCTTCTTATAATCTAGCTAAGTCAGTGAGCAAAACCCACATAACTATTCTGTTGTAGTTAGCATAACTATTGATGGTTCCCTATCCCGGCTTCTTTTCTCCAAACAGAAATGTTGTTTCTCCTCCTCAAAGAGGATTCTGGGCTTCTATAATTGCTTGCTTGAAGCGCCATCAAGGAGCCAGTCTGTGGGCAGGACAGTTGGGTGGGTGGGTGGCAATCTCCTACCCTATAGTCAGCAAAAAGCAACCATAGCACTCCACAGTAGGACACTGGGCCACTGAGGCACAGTGACACTAGAAATTGACTGCCTGGGCTGCACTGACAAGTGTTAGAGTTTTCATCTGGCCTTGGAAAGAAGTGTATAAAGAAGGAGTAAGGAGAAGAATATACTGGGGCTAGAGAAGAAGCAATTGGTATTTCCAGTGAAGTCACTGAAATAAGATTCCTGAGCTAGGAATTTTGCCTTTTAGCAAAAAGGTAAGTAGATTCATCTAAAGGAGGCAGATAATGGATGTCACAAGGTGTATTTTCTTCAGAAAGTTGCTGAGCAGATGGAATCCTCTCAACTGTTCTAGCTCCAAAGCTCAGACTGCTCTCTGCATGCTGGGCAGAACAGCTGGGCTCCCACTCTAGTCTTTCCTGGCAAAAGAAGACTGCCACTTTGGGCACACGGGGGCTTTGCTCACTAGAATGATGGCAGAAACAACAGACGGTGGTAACAGCACTGGGGACTAAGAAACAATAGCATGAGCAAGTTCCTGAGAGTTCCCTCTGCTTCTCCTGTCTGTGGTCATAGATACAGCAAGTATACTGCTGTGAGTAACTTTTGCTACCCCGCCTAAGCTCCGGGAACGGACTATCAGCCCCCACCCAGATTCCCTTGAGTCCACGGATACAAAACATAGACACACACAGTTGTTCAATTTCATCTTGCCTTAATGGCTCAACTGCTGAACATTATTAAACTCCCAAGGCTGGTGTGCCCTCCCCAATACTCTTAACTCAGCACCCTAAATCAGTCCTCAACTTTAGTTGCTCAGTTACCTTTAATCCCAGCTCCACAACCCCAACAACTGCCATCTGATATTTCACATAGCTGGTCACCTTTCTTCCTTGCTTCTGTGTACTTGCCTGCAGAGACCTGGAAGTCCCACCTATTTCTTCTGCCCAGCAATTGGCCCATGACTTTTTTACTGATAGATCAAGAACCAATTGGGGACCAGGACCTTAGCATCAGAACCATCCCTACACCTCACCTTTTCTGCCCAATTTAAAAAAACAAAAAATACACAAAAAATAAAAAAACTCTTCTCCCAGACATAAATTGAACAAAACCGTAACAATTATGTAAATTACACAGTATGATACACAAATGATATCCAGTCCATCATAGTTTTCAATTAGATAAAGTACTCTACCATTATTCCTAATTTAAAGAATTATTATTCTATCCCTGGATTGTTTAGATTTTAACCTGTAGTGCCATCTGAAAACCATATCTTCTACTCTATAACCTCTCAATGTTAAACAATTTGAGTTTGATTATGAGACGATAACTAGTCTTCAACCCTGTCAGAAATGCAAGAATGACTTAAACATTACCAGGGTATATAGGAAGCAACAATCATAGCTTCTCAAACTTAAACAATTGCAGAGGCAGCTGACTACCTGGAAAGCCCCCTAATTTCTTATAACATTGGACCATCTCTCATCAGCCTTTTGGCCCAGGATCATCTGACAGACCTTTGCAAAGCAGGATTGTGAAGGACTGTCTATCCTGTCTTGGCAGAGCTATCAGTCCACTATTCTGCATAATGTGTCCTTTTCCCGGAAAGTATGTCTATAGATCAAATAGGCAATTTCTGCCTAGTGGCTATCTTCCCACAACTGGAGCAACTACATCGATGCTCAAATTTTCTTTGAACCAAGAAGGGGGTACTGTCATGAGCAGACATGTATCATTGTCAAATGATTAAATAACATTAAATGTCACATTCTGTGGATTTCTGATGTTTTTGAAGACTATACACACACACACACATACACACACAGAGTAATTTGAACTCTTAGCTTTCTAATTGAAATATATTAAAAACGCCTTCTTAAAATTAGATCAGAATCTAACATAACCATGAGTTTGCTATCTGGCCCTTAACTTGTGTTACTTAATCATCTAAAAAACAGTTTGTGATAGTAGTTATTAGGACTGGGTCTGAGCTTTGTATTCTTAAATGAGTTGCATAGGCACAATGCCTATCTAAGAGTAACAAGTTTAATCTCAAATTTTGTATCAATATAAGAAATTCACACCAATGAAAACCTTTAATCTGTATCAAAATAAATTCTATACTAATATGAAGAATTATAACTTCAACTTTGCATTAATTATAAAGATTTCTACCAATTAAGATTATGGCTACACAATCCATTCCATTTATTTTCTCCCTGATCAAAATTAAAACCATTTCCAAATTATCCCTTAAAATGACAACCTTTCTCTAATTTGTAAAGTAGCCATTACCAGATACCCCAACCCAGGGAATCGGGCTGATGACTCTCCATAACTTTTTCCTGCTGAATAGGGGTGACAAAAAAAATTCTTTAAAGGGGTGGGGAGGAGTAGTAAAATTAGAAAATGTGGTTAGACTTAAAAAAGCTAGCTTTAGCACCTGTTATCCAGTCTCTGCATGTTTAGAAGGTTCAGAGCTTGACTGAAGTTCTGACTGGATCCATCTGAAAGGTTGGATGAGGCAAGATGACCTGGAATCTGTGGCTTTCCCTGCCAGAGGCTGACATGGGCTGGTTCTTTCTCAGATGTGCCCTGAGGAATGGCAGCAGGTGCTTGTGCACTGTGGTAAGACAAGAGGGCCTCCTCCCCACAGTCTTCTCCATTTCCAGGAAAGCTTAGTGATTGACCGACCACGTGTGAGGAAGCAGACCAAACACTACAACTCATTTGAGGAGGACGAGCTTATGGAGTTCTCAGAGTTAGACAGTGACTCGGATGAAAGGCCCACAAGATCCAGGCGCCTCAGCGACAAAGCCAGACGCTACCTCCGCGCTGAGTGCTTCCGAGTAGAGAAGAACCTGCTCATCTTTGGGTAGGTACTGGTTCAGCTTAGTGGGAAGGGGATGCTGTTATCCCCACTAAGATTTGTGCTGTGACCTTCTAGCTCCCTCTGGGTACCAGCTAATGACATCTGCTGGGGCAAATGCTGCCTGGTACTGATTTTCTCTCCCACCCAGGAATGTAGTATAAGGAATCAGCGCAACAAATGTTGCAGTTAAGGCATGGTTGTGCAGTGGCCACTCCAGCTGCACTTTCTCAATTCCAAACTTACTCTCTTCTCCCAGGATTACTTAACAGTCTAGCAGCCATATGAACCAGTATATATCACCTTAGTGACAAGTGGGGCAGTGCAGTCATAAAGTCCTCATAGGCTTTTCAAGACAAAGCTTTGGGGGGTAACTGGTACACCTGTAAAAGGAAGAGGAATATCTTGTCTCTGATTCCTGCAGTATGGAGGATATGTCAGTGGCTCTTCCTCCAACACCTGTATTTTCACCATCAGCTGGGGCCGGTGGAAGGATATCCTGACTCACGGGCGATTCAAATGGCCCCTGAATGAGAAGGATATGGAGATGATTTGCCGGGCCCTGCTGGTGTACTGTGTCAAGCATTACAAAGGGGATGAAAAAATCAAGAGTTTTATTTGGGAACTAATCACACCTTCCAAAGATGGGCAAGTTCAGACCCTCCAGAACCACTCAGGTAAGAGGGGAAGTAGCTCTGCTGAGATGGGTGCCGGTGTTGTCTTGCCATTTCCCACATGTGCTCTTGCTCTGTTTCCTGAGTCCATCGGGAATCCCCGACTGGGGACTCACTCCTCGAGCCCTGTGGTTCACCTTTTTTATTTCACCATTCTGTTCTTGTCACTTCTGCCATGCCTTTTCTTGTGTTGTACTTCTCTTTGCTTAGCCAAAGCTTCTTCAGGTCTCCTTCTTCTTACTAGACCATAAGACCCAAAAGGGACAGGCTGGGTTATTCCTCCCTTGAATCTCTCAGGGCATTCATTAAATCTTCCTGACCACCTTGGATTTTGTGAACTTGAGGCAGAGTCTGTCCACTGGAACCCACCATGCTGTTTCTGTACCCAGCCCAGATTTAATGCCCATGTTGAAGCCCGTTTGGCTCATCCATATGCCTCACTATCTCTCCATTTCAGGCTTGTCTGCCCCGGTCCCCAGAGGGAGGAAAGGAAAAAAGACAAAAAACCAGCTCTTGCTCCCAGAACTGAAGAATGCAGACTGGCTGGCCACCTGCAACCCTGAGGTGGTCTTACATGATGATGGATACAAGAAACACCTCAAACAGCACTGTAATAAGTGAGTTGGCCCCTCCTATTTCCCAGAGTTACTCCCACCCAAACAGTCTAGGTTTCTGGGATACCCACAAAGAGATCCTTTCACACCCCCATATACGGTCTGGAAAAAAGAAAGGATTTGGGTGTAAACTGTGTCTGCATTCTCTTCACGTCCGTGTCCCCCCCCCCCCCCCCCCCCCCGCCTCCTTTAGCAGTCTCTACTCCTATGATACATTCTATACCCAGAGGCTTTTTATAACCCAACTTCCAGTCAGGACATCCTCCCTCTGCTTCTGCTTATTAATTTCCCTATCTTAATTTGGTGATGTGTTCTCAGTCTTAGGTTCCAGAGTATTGTATTAATGTGTTGTTCTTCATAGGGTGCTTTTGAGAGTCCGGATGCTGTACTACCTAAAAGCTGAAATATTGGGAGAAGCAGCTGATAAAGCATTTGAGGGAACTCCTGCCAGGTAAAACATTAACCATATAGGTCTCAGAGTTGAATAATTTATGTAAATTGCCTGCTGATAGATTGACCAGATCTAGCCTGTTGTTTCAGGAAACCCATGTCTCCACCCTGCCCAAGGCAGCTACCCAGATAGTAAACAGGTAAATAGAAAAGAAAGGCCTCTACTTTCTTCTCAGTCAGTCATGGGTCCTGTTTAGGCATAATGTATAAATGGCACTCATCCCAAAAAAGTCATCTCTCCTATGGCACTGTGCAGTAAATCAGCAGGTTTCTGAAAAGCTGGGGCCAGGGACACTAACTTCACACAGGCATTTGGGCCTGATGAGGAACAGTCACAAGAATCCTATGGGCAGTTGTCAGATGCTACAGAGAAACCATCTATCCAGGTAGATGTTCTTCCGTCCAAGCCCCAAAACCTATAGAGAAAACTCAGATGAAGAAAGGCAGTGAACTAAGAATTCGTGTACTCCTCAGAACACGGACAGAAACCCAGTGGGGCTCCTTGCCGATCCTGGCATATGTCCCTGAGCAGTATGTTCATACTTGTGGCCAGGAAGAGTGCTATGCATGATTAGTTTTGACCTAATGGACCACTAGTTTCTGAAAGGCCCTCTTTATACCTGCGATTTCACCTGTGTAAACTCTGGGGCAAGATAATTTAGATATTATTTTAAGAATTCACTCAGTCATTTGGGGGAAATGTTGTCCTTCTTTGACCAGTATATCAAAGACTTTTGCTCTGGTTCTTAACTAAAGATATATACACAAAACTACTTTACACAGAGTCACCTGAGGGTAGATTCTCCTGGAGTCTCAAGTGGAGTCCGGGAATCAAGTACTTGTGTTTAAACAACTTTGTGACCAATAAGAGATGCTGAGCTGCAACCTTCTGAATTGCCTCATTGTTACTTAAGCATTCAGCCGGGAATGTGGTTCACACCAGGGTTCAGTAGCTCTTGAGTTTTGTCTGGATGGAAAGAACACTTGAGCCCACACTCTTCTTTCCACAGAGAGCTGGATGTGCTTCTGCCTGACATCGACTATGTGGAAATCCCAGTGGATTGGTGGGACGCTGAAGCTGATAAGTCCCTTCTCATTGGCGTGTTCAAGCATGGTATGTTTTTAAGAAGTTGATCCTTCCAGAACAGTTACCCAGAAAGCTTATTCTTTTTTTTTTTTTAATATCTGTAGGAATTAATTATTTATCTATATATTGTAAGAAATATAGAATTTAGCATAATATCTGATATAAGATGTAGATCCAATCTTGTTTTTTTATTAGTCATTTTTATTTATTTACATTTCAAATGATATCCCCCTTTCCAGTTACCCCTCCACAAACACTCCCATCCCATCCCCCTTAAGCAATGTAGACTAGGCTATACATACTCCTGCAAATGCCCAACAGTCCCATTGTCTGGTTGTGACAATTCTGAAAACCAAATCTGACAGCTGCCCATTTGGGAGTCTTGACCAGATGAATGTGTGACTCATAAGAGTTCTATAATATATTACTAATAAACTTCAAAAGGGCAGCTGTGGTCACAAAGAATGAGCTTGATGTTTTATCCTCCTCTCTTGCCTATTTGTACTTAAGGTGGGACTGCATCCATCCCGTTCACTGAGGATGGGGTTGTCAGATGTGCACACTTGCGGGCATGTGACAGCCAGAGGCAGATGTTGGGTACCTTCTGTCACTCTACACCTATTCTCTTGAGACAGTTTCTGTCACTAGACCAAGAGCTCATCACTTTACATCTGGGCTAGAGGACCAGTAAGCCCCAAGAGCCTTCCCATCCCCCCAGCCCCAGCACTGAGATTACAGGCACATACAGCCATGCTTTGTTTTGTTATGTGGGTATCAGAGCTGAATTCCTATCTTCATGCTATCCCGGCAAGCACTCTTCCCAACTGTACTAGTGCCTTCTCTGTTGCTCCAGTAGAATACCCTGGCAAAAAGCAGCTTGGGAGAAAGGCTTACAGTTTCTGGGGAGTACAGCCATTGTGGCAGGTAGGTTGTGATATCAGGAGTGGAAGGTAGGACTGGAAGGTGGTATGACAGTAATTACAAGATTGCATTATATTCTACACTGCCTTTAGGAGACTGCACCTTCTCACCCCCAGCCCTACCCCACACAAAAAAGGTTCTGTTAGATTCAGCAGGACACCGGACATCCTCTGCTTTAAAGTACAATTTTGGGGGACTCTGGAGGTGGCTGATCTGGAAAGTGCCTGACATGCAAGCACTAGGACATAAATTCGTATGCCCAGCACCCACATAAAAGCTGGGCGTGGTGGCCTGCACCTGAATCTTTGACGCTGGGAACTGAGGAAAGTACAGAGAGAGATGACCTGAGCTCACTGGTGCTCACCCTGGGCTGTCAGTGAGCTCCGGGTTCTGTGAGCCCCTCTCAGAAATTAAGGAGAGCAATAGAGGAAGACAACTTCTGGCTTCTACATGCAAACACTTTAAAGTTCATCTTCTGGGTCAGAGTATTCCTTTTGTTTTTACTTTAAACATGATGAGGAGGGCTAGAGAGATGGCTCCGCGGTTAAGAGCACTAACTGCTCCTCTGGAATTCCTGAGTTCAAATCCCAGCAACCACATGGTGGCTCACAGCCATCTGTAACTTCATTTGCAGAGGACCCAATGCCCTCCTCTGGCTTCCACAGGCACCAGGCACTAATACGGTTCACAGACTCACATGTAGGCCAAACACTCATACGCATAAAATAAATAAGTAAATTTAATTAATTTTAAAAAAAAAGAAAGAAAGAAAAAAGAAAAAGAAAAACATGATGAGCAGTTCCAAAGCCCTGGCAAGTGTGTATTGGGATTTTGTGGTACTTGGTTTATAACACCGGGCCAAGTCTAGTAACCCAGCCTACTGTCACCATGGTCCAGTTCACAGTTAACACTTATATCCATCATTTTGTCCAGCTTCCTTTTCTAACTCACGAGATAGAGTTGGACTATATGAAAATAAGCCCATTTTGGACATAACCGGGTGTCAGAGTTATGGAATATGAGGAAGAGGTTGTAAAAGTAACTCATATGATTCCCTTTGCTGTACAGAGCAGCAAACCAGTAAGAACTGTCTGGCCCCTGCATCTGTTTACAAACATGTTGTTTACACAAATTGTAGCTTTGGTGAGAAACTGCTCAGAAGCCTCTAGTAGCTCCAGAATCTTTCCATTAGGACTCCTCATACGTTCACATTAATCCTAAATAAGCATTATTCTAAGTTTGTTTTGTCTTGGTTTTTACTGAATAAGGGAGACAAAGTGAATGTCTCAGACCAGGGGCAGATCTGGTGGGTTCTGACCTGACTTCTGACACTTGTCATTGCCTGCTCAGGTTATGAGAGGTACAATGCCATGCGGGCTGACCCAGCACTCTGCTTCCTGGAGAAAGTCGGCATGCCTGATGAGAAGTCCCTTTCTGCAGAGCAGGGTGTTTCAGATGGAACCTCGGACATTCCTGAAAGGTAAGAAGCCACATAGGCCCACTCTGATGTCACATGCCTTGCTACAAACTTTTGTCCTAGTCCACATACATCCAGGACTCTGTATCTTTATGTATTCATACTTTTCTGTTGCTGTGATGAAATACCATGACCAAGAGCATTACAGAAGAAAGAATTTATTTATATGTCTAATATTCCACAGGGAAGTCTGTAATAGAGGGGAAAGGACATAGCAGCAGGAGCAGGAAGCCGGTTGGTCACATTTCATGGCTACAGGAAGTGGAACCTGCTATAAGTCCTCAAAGCCTATCCCCAGTGATGTACTTCCTGCACAGCAAGGCTCTGCCTCTTAAAGGTTCCATAAGCTCCCAAAGATAAGAGCCTGTGGGGGCATTTCTCACTCAGACCACCAGTTTCCCTCAGTGTCCGACATCTCTCTTAAACCTGTACTGTGCCCATGCCCTTCAAATTGCTTCTTTGGGTTCATCCTACTATGCCTTAGACTTGTTCTTTAGACCAAATTCCAATTCGTGTCCTTCATGAATTGCCCAGGCTGATTATCCTGCTTAGCTTGTTAACCACAGTCATCTCATTCTGGTCAGAGGGCTCTCAGGAGATTTGATATCTCTTCCCACGGCAAAAAACTACACAGGCACACCAAGTACAGGCTTCCTGATCATAAAGTTCCTCAGCTGATTGCTGGTTTTATTCCAGGATTATGCAACCTCCAAGTAAGGCAGACTCAAGAGCCACTGCTTAAGGTTGTGACAGTTGAGCGTAGTGAAGGGTAGTACGCAAAAACATATAGAAGCATTCTCTTTGGCTGACTTTTATTTATTGTTGGCATAATCTCCAAATGTGTGAGTTCTCAGTTAAACTAAAGTAACAGCTAACACCTATAGATATCCAAGATATAAAAATTTTTAGAAAGTAGAATTTATCTCCTAGATGTATACTGTCAGCTTTGGCCATATCTCTCCTTTGCTAAGGACAAGGTGATTCGAATTGCCCAGAGCTGTAGTTAGACCTAGCCATGAGAGGATGGCATTGCCAATAACCCCTGGTGAACACTTTAGCTGTCATGATGCTCTCTTCCTCCAAAGGCATTTTCTGTGGTCCAGATAATAAAAGTATATTTTGGGAGATGTTGACAAAGGCCTGGTGTGACTGGTCATCCTGGTGTTAGTTAAATTAACTGACTAGGAAAAACACTCCCTGGCTGAGGTGCCTGCACGTAGCTCAAGCTTTTGTATTTGTGGTGACTCCAGTGAGGCACCTAAGGTGGGGGCAAAGCACCTGACTTCTTTCCAGCTTAAGCGTTGCAGAGTCATCAAATACAGGCATCGGCCGTAGTTAGGCTCCCAGGAGACCTGAAGCAGCTAACCAAGTCCCAAGTGTGATATCTGAGGGGACGATTCACCTTTTTTCTCATCAGTAGAGAGAGGTGTCTTCCAAGAGAGGACCTTGTGGGAGTAGTCACTGTGCACAGTTGTCGGTCAGGACTAGAGTTGTTCTTTTTCAGCTGTAGGTGCAGACAGCTCTTGATGGGCTGTAGTTCCTTTTTCAATGGTAGTGTTGTTGAACAGTCGCCTCAGAGTGCCTGAGTAGACCACAAGGCCTCATGCATGTGAGGTCTCAGTTGAATGGAAGTCCTTACCCACCTACTGATAACAGTCTTGAGTGATAGTTTCTCTCATTCTTAGTGTCTCTAAGGTTCTCTGAAAAGAAAAGGAAAAATCTTAAGATTTTGAGTGCCTGTGAGAAAGATATCTAGTAATCTTCCCTTTGGCTTTGGAGGGCTTTCTTACAAGCACCCTGGTAGTAATACAGCTCCTAAGTGGTGTATAATTACTTTTATTTAGAGGCAACATAGATAAAGAAGACAGTGCTGAGGACAAGTTAGATGGTCTCCAGAAGCAAACGGTGAGTCAGACCTGCTGCACTGGGACTGCATGCTCTTCATGCTGAGAGGACTTCAGCATTTGGGGAGTTGGATCGATTTGCTGCACTTACTTTGTATCACCCTTTTTACAGAAATTCCAGGCACACAAACTTGACTGCATTTGTGTTCTAAAAATATTTTTAGATAGCTGGAGTTTAAGATGTAGTTGAAAAACACAGTACAGAGAACCCTGTGCACCCTGTACCAAGTGTCCTCCGGAGTAAGAGCAGGTAAAATCGCTTACTGTTCGGGATGGTGACACTGACGGAGTCAAGGTCAGAACATTGTAGTGACTATACAGGACCTGGCTCTATCTCATAACCGCTTGTTTTCCCCTGCCACCACATCATTGATCTTTTCTCCATCTTCATAACTTTGTCATTTTAAGAATGGAATCTATCCAGGTGGTTGTATGTTCCATCTGTAGTTGGTTCCTTTTTTGGTTTTGTTTTAGGTTGGGAGCAGGGGTGGTTGCTGGATGTTACTCTATAGCATGGATATGGCATTGTTTATATAATGTACGCTTGTTTGTTTAAGAAACCCCACATTTGTTTTGGAGTGGCTGTGCCATTCGTTTTTTGGTACTCACTGGCAGTAAATAAGTGATGTGCTTCCTGTGCTTCCTGCATTTATGTTGTCACTGTTTTCTGTGGATCCACCTGCTGCTTGTGGAGCAGTGCCTCCCTGTGATGGCCAGCCGTGCTGTTCTGGGCCTCTCCTGTGCTCCAGACAGTGCAAGTTCTCGCACGGCCTCCACTCATGCTCTACTTTCATTGTGCTGTCCTAGAGGTTGTGATAGATTCCAGATGCTAGTCCTGGGGTTTTGTTGTTGTTGTTTTGTTTTTTTATTTTGTTTTGAGACAGGGTTTCTCTGTGCAGCTCTGGCTGTCCTGAAACTCACTCTGTAGACCAGGCTGGCCTCGAACTCAGAAATCCGCCTGCCTCTGCCTCCTGAGTGCTGGGATTAAAGGTGTGCACCACCACTGCCTGGCCAAATACTCATCTTTTTATCGGAGAGTGGTTTGCAGATATTTTCTCTCATCTTGTAGTTTCTTCTTTTTATCCTTTCCATGTTGTCTTTAAGTGGCAAGAGTTTTTAATCTGAAGAAATGAGTTTCTCACTTTTGCTTTTGTGGGTTGTGTTTATGGTACCAGATCTAAGAGCTCTCGTTACCTGGCAACCTAGAGTCTCTTCCACTCTCCCCCACATTTTATAGTTTTATGATCCATTTTAGGTTAGCTCAAATTTAAATAGCAAAAATTAGATCAAGGTTATTTAACCTGTTCACATCCTGTTGATCCATAAATAATCTTAACCTTATCAAATTACTTTTGCACCTTTGAAAAAACCCAGTTGGCCTGTTTGTGAGGCTCCATTGCTGGGTTCTCTGTTCTGTCCTGTCAGTAGTACATAGTCTAAATTGTCTAAAGTCTTAAAATTGAACCAACTGATCCCTTCCCACTCTATTATTTTTCAAAAGTATTTGACTTTTACTTACTCTGTTCTTTTATATGTAACTATGTAAAACTATCATGTAAAATTTCTATGTAAAACTATCTAGACAGGTAACATGGCTCACCAAGGAAGGGTACCTGCTACCAAACCTAATTTCATTCTCTAGTCCACATTAATAGAAAGAGAGAACTGACCCCTGCAAGCTGTCCTCTGACTTCCACACGTATACACTCGATAAATAAATATTTAATTAATAAAAAGGCTTCTATATTTTCAGAGACTTGCTGAACTTTTAGTAGGAGTCACATTAAACCTTTTTACCAATAAGGAGAATTAAAATTGTAGTATGCTGCTGACTGTCATCATCTCCTTATTTCACTTTCTGTTTCTTTGATCAGCATGTAAGCTCGGCACATTTGTTGGCTTCATTTCAATGTTTCTTCCTGGGAGTGATTGTAAGTGCTGCTGTGATCTCACTTCCATTCCCATGTTCCCTCTCATGTGCAGAAAGCCAGGGCCTGCTTCACGCCTGCCCTGCATCCTGCAGCTGTGCTGAGCTTGCTTACCCATTCTAGGCCATTTTTCATGAATTTCGTTGGATTTGATTTTGTGTGTGTGTGTGTGTGTGTGTGTGTGTGTGTGTGTGTGTGTGATCTGCAAATACAAAGTTAAAATTCTTCCTCTCTGATCTGAAGTTTAAAACTTGTTTCCTTTTCTTGGATTATGGTACTGGCTGAAACTTTTAGCACTTTATTGAGTAATATTGGTAGAATAAATATCCTCGTTGTGGCTATTAGGAGTAAGACACTTATCCTTAGAATAATATTAATTAGGGGTTAAAGAGGTGGTTCCTCATTGAAGAGCACTTGATCTCATAGAAGATGTGGGTTCAAGTCCCAGCATCCACATGGTGGCTCATAACTATCCATAACTCCAGTTCCAGGAGACCAGGCACTCATATGGTTCATATAGATACATGCAGGCAAAACATTCATAAACATAAAATAAGTAAATATTTTTAATTCTTACTATAAAAATAATACTAACTATAGATTGCTTTATAGATCACTTTATCAAAAACAAAGGGTGTTTCCATAATTCTAGTTCCTGAAATTTTATCATAAATAGCTGTTGAATTTTGTCATGTCCCATTTTTCCAGTTAGATAAAAGTGGTTTTCGGAGGTTTTTTTATTTGTTTGTTTTTTCTTATTTGGCCTATCAATAAGGTGAGCTACCATGATTAGTTGACAAATATTGAACTGAACATATAGCACTAATATAAGCTCTGCTTGATCATGGTGTGTGTGTGTGTATATATATATATATATATATATATATATATATATATATATATATATATATATATATATAATTCTTTTATGAATTACTGAATTCTATTTTATAGTATTTCTTCTTTTTTTCCATTTTATTTGTGAGGGTATGTTACGCTTACATGTATGCAGCACACACACATGCAGCACACACACATGCATGTTTTCTCCTGGGTGGAGGGGCATGTACGGATGTAGAGCACGGGGTTAATGTCCAAAATCATTCTCAGTTGCTCTTTTATCATATCGGATGAGTGAGGGTCTCTTCTCAAGGCCAGACCTCACTGGTACGGCTAGTCTCTCTAACCAGTTTGTTCTAGGGTATCCCCTCTCCTGAGACTGGGATGATAGACAGAGCCACATACAAACTGGAGTCTTCACACTTGTGCACACTGACCCATCTCCCCAGGCTCTTAGTGATGCTTTATGTAAAACTTTCCACCTGTGTGCCTATGAAACGTGCCATGCATGCCCATTGTGGAGGATCTTTTTCTAGTTTTCCAGTCAGGTCACAAAAGCTTGTGAAATGGGTTTTCTTCCTCCTCTCTCCTGTTTTCTGACAGAGATTGTCTTGAATGCTTACCAGGTATGTGTGCATATCCCAAGGAGCCTGAAGGCCTTGCCTGAGCCCCAGTGCCATTCGAGCAGACTCTCTCTTTGAGCAGTAGAGCAGATGTGTCTGGTGAATGCCATGGATTCTGATATCAGAAGTTTGCGCAGCACTATCCTCTGGTGATTCTACTTAGAGCCAGAGTCTCCACTCTCCTGATCACATAGTCAGTTCTGTTCTGTTCTTTATTATTCGCATACATTCTCTCTCAGCTTTTTGTTTCCTGATTCGCTTCAACTCACTGTGTCTCAAGCATTTGCAACACAGGAAAATAAGTCCTTGAAGAATTGATGTCCCGTGTGGGAAAGTGCTGAGCATGTACTCCCAGGTGGAGTCACTCATTAGAGCATGATCAACCTACTGGAGGCCATATCTTTAAAAGAAACTGTCTATTCACACACGCACACACACGCACACGCACACACACGCGCACACACACACACACACACACACACCCCATCCTATTCTCCATCCCATGCCCCGCACTGTGTTAGCGCGTTGGCTGGCTTGATTGTATTTAGGCAGCCACAGCAGCTTTGACTTCCTGAGACCAGCAGATCTGTTGTGTCTAGACCCTAATTCGTTTATATTTCTTCTCATAAACCAGCTCCAGCTCCTTGCTAGTCTGGGACCTTCAGGAACACACACTAGTCTTTCTCTTTAAACATGACGTTCAGAGTTTCAAGGTTGGAAGGAACTATGGGAGTGATAAGGTCTGCTTCTCTTGTCCTCTCTCTGTTCTAACGTCTGAGATACTTTTGATCAGTAAACAGTTGCCAGCTACAAGGTTTAAGGTTCAGAAATTGGGTTTTTTTAAGAGTATTTGTGTTTGGAATGGTCTCAAACCCAGAATTGTCAATGGTCTTTATCATGCCTGTATGCATGTTGGGAAGGTAACACCTCTGTTAACAAAAATAACAATAAGTAATGAAACGACCTTTGTAGCACAGTACCTTGGGGCAGGTGCTATCTGCTGTGCTGCAGTTCCGACTGCCAATGCCTAGGCTGGGTCTTGGGTGCTTTCTAAAATAGGAAGGCTGCAAAAGATGAAATTGTGGCCAATGGGAGATCAGGGAGGAGGGAAAAAAACTTGTAAGGAAATTTTATGTTTTAAACAGTCAAATCCTACTGTAAGGAACCTTTAGTCAGGAGCTGAACAAGAACCTATTTCTTACGGGTTAAGGGGTTGAATATACTCTAAACTCAGTATCATTTGTATATACATTTTGTTCATACTTACAGACAGACATCATTCTTTCCCCTTTGTACGGAAATCGAGCACATAGTCTCAGTCAGCTGCTGAAGTCCTAACCAAACTAAAGAACACAGGAGCAGCAGTACTCCTCACCTGCTAACATTCTTCCAGACCCTACAGGCTCCGTAACAAGACACCTGAGCTTTATGACGGATTTTTTATATCTGTTTTTTATATCTACAAAGTTTATGCAAAAGTAAGATGCTTGATTTTCTTGAAAAATGAAAACACTAGCAGGGTCTTTTTGACTCTGGCTTTAGAGATTTTGTTGCCTGTATACAGAGACCCTTGTGTTCTCTAGACTTACTTACTTTTTTCAGTGTCTAGCTTGAGAATCATCTCTTAGACCTGTTCCAGCAGCCCCTGGTTGATGTTCTATGTTGCTTATGGTACTTTGTGCATAGCCACTGCTTGTCTTTCCCTCTCACCCACCAGACAGAGTCCCCCAGACTAACGCTTCTGATTTTTCCACTATTACAGTCCTGGAGCCTAGCACTTACAGGATACTCATTATTTGGCCAACTGCTGTGTTGACACTGGGGTTTGGTAAGGGCATAGGAGAAATCCCCTGAGTCTACAGATCCCACTAAGTCTGCACTGCTGCTACCACCTCAACCAAGACAAAATCTAGGAGGCAGCCAGGCCTAGAGGGGCAGCCATGAGCAGAGGAAACTAGGCCTTCTAGTTTTGAGTAAGGAAATGCACCTCACTCCTCAGCAGGAAGTGTCATGTATATAACTGGGCCACTTTCAGCTGTTGGCAGTACTTTGGAGGGAGCACAGTGTGGTTCATTCGCCAGCATAACTACATAGCAGTTACAAGCTCCTCAGTAGTCACTTCTGAATCTGAATTTTATCTTCACCATTGACGACTGTTTTAACAACTTCCCCACTCCACACTTTCTCCAACTGTCTACAATAAGTTGTTAACAATAAGTTTTTAAAAATTCTTACGCAGTACTGACTACAGCCTGTGCAGCAGTTTCCCTAGACTCAGTAGACCTCAGTGGTGCTGTTACTGCTGTTGGTAAATCCTCTGAAATCTACACAAGAGCATAGACTCCAGGTAAAGGAGAAATGCTAAGTGACTGTTAATATTCCCCCTCTCCCAGCTACCAGCTGTGAATGCATTTGCTTTGTGCCAGCATGTAGATTACTCATTACACTCCATAACCACCCTGTAATAAGCTGAGTATTACTTTCTCCATTTTCAAAAAGAAGAAAAGCACCTTAGAGAGAAGGAAGCATATTGCCCAAAGCCAAAGAACAGAGGCTTTTGTTCTCAGGATGGAGAAATTGTGTTCTGTCTGTCCCTTGTCATTAACACTCCAGGCCCCTTACCTGAAGTCAACTCATATTTCCAAGATGAACATGTCTTCCCCATGTAAGCAGAAACTGGTGCTCCATGTCTGACTGTGAGCTCAGCTGAAAGGCCTTCTGTGTACCCACAACTATTGGCTTCCTGTGCATCAGACTCACATTCATCTGGTTACTTGGCCATGTTCTGCCATTCTACTGAGGAGAAATGCTTTACAAAAGATGAGATACAGAAAAAAGCATTTATTAATACCAAGAACTTCCCTACATGAGTGTTTACTCAAGGATCATTCACAGTTACTAAATGCACCAGCAGGAACTGCTAGGTAGACTGGAGGAGAAAACTGTGTGCTGACCTCACACCACATTGGGAACCTTTAGCTGCGGGCAAGCCTTGTCAGCTGCCATTATGGCTTGAGAGGGAGCTTATTCTGCTTCACAGGCTGGTGTACTCTCCCACCCATGCTATAGATGCTGCAGAATAGTTTTCTCCTGCCAGTATCTATCCTTAAAAATGTCAGCATTCAAAGTACCTCACAGATGTTCTGGCCACATGGCTGGATGACATACAAAATGTAGTAGGGGTTGTTTGCTCACCTGCCTAAAGAGTAGGATGAGGTGGCACCTTTTGATGCCATTTCAAAATGGCATCATAGATCATCCTCAGATTTCTGCTCTGTTAAATAGCAGGAAACAGTTCTGGACAGTAGAAGGCAGCTTAGCTAGTGCTCCCCAGTCGTAAGTGTCCTTTCACCTCCAAAGCCAAATTTATCTGGAACTCTCTTGGTACCCTTTCTTAGATAACTTGGTCCTCAAATTAGACTACCTGTGTTTGAAGCCCATGTTTTAGCCTGAGACTCTGAGTAACTAACTCACTCAGCCTCCTGGGGCAGTTTTCTGGATCTGTGAGACACGAATAGTGATAGTTCTATCTCCAGAGGTAGTTGCGATAACCAGAGGAGCCATGTGAAGGGTCTTGTCACCCCCATTCTACACGGGAGAAATACATATTCAGAAAATGGACATCTTTCTCTGCGCTCTCTAGGGTTTTCTCTCCTGGGTTTGTACATGGCTTCAGGGCCTAAAAGAATGTTTTGAGTTTTAATTATTTGAAGCTGTGTGTGTCTAGCCACCGTCACTGTGTCAGAGCACCTGTCTCCTGTCCAGGAGGCAGCAAGTGCTTTCAATAAACACCAGTAGTGAGTATCTAGACAAGGGCCATCTCATTCACTGCCAGTCTTCCTGTTTCGTAGCCTCTTACAAGTAGAGCATTCTTGACTTGAGCATCTCCTTTCCCAGTCCCAAATCATCATTTGGAAAGAACATTTGTAAAGGGTTTTTTTTTTGAGACAGTTAGAGCCAATGAAGCAATCTGTTCAGCCAATTTCATTAATGCACTGACATAACAAATTTTGTGCTTCTGTTTTTACTCCAGATTGTTTGAAGCTTCAAATCTTAATTTTAAGTTCCTAGGGTCCCATCGGGACCCATGTCTGGAACAGTCATGTTTTATTAAAAAAAAAAAAGTTTCCGTAATGAAGGTAGCCTGACTCTTTTTCACAGTGAAAAACAGAAATGCTCTTTGTGAGATGACAGTATTAAATTGCAAGTGGTGGTGGCAAAGCAGATATTTAAATTCACAGCTAAAACAGAAACGGTGCTTATAAAACATAATTGAGTTTCCCTGACTCTCTGTGGGAACAAGCTCTGGGGGAGGGCATGTGAGAGGAACTGTGTAAGTGAGCTGTGGTTATGAGGCCTGTCTGAGTCTTATGATGGCCGCAGGCTTTTCTGTGCATGCATAGTCCTTGCAGCAGGGCCTTTCTCAGTGGTTTCTTCTGGGCTGCAGTTTTGCTGATGCAATGGCTTCATTTATCCCTAGGCGAGTCCCAGTGATGGAAGTGATGGCATTTTTGGTGAAAAGAAGGATGACAGCCAGGCAGGTGAGACTGTGTCCTGCAGGCAAAGAAAAGTAAGGTCCCAGTTTGTAGTTACTGTGGAGTTTATATAAATCAATGCTATCTTTAAGGAGACTTAAAAGTAAGTTGACCTGTATTAAGCTTCCCTAGAGTGACACATGTCTCTGAGTTCTTCCACTTAATATCAGATGCAAAAGTTAAACAAGTGCTGTCTTCAGGACAGAATCTGACCAGTAAAGAAGGGACTGTAATCTCACTGGTGTGGGGTGTTTTGTATCTCAGTTCAAATTTGACTGGAGCTTTGGTAGTTGGAAGGGTCAGCTGCATAGAAACCATGACTGTTTGTGAAGGCAACAGAGTTTTGCTCTTTCCTTTCTGTAGAGTGACTCTGCCCTCCAGAAAGAGGTGTGTATTTGAGCAAGAACAGCACTGACCACAGTGTAAAGCTGTTTTTAAAGCAAAATTGTTGCCTTTCACGCTAGCCTCACTCCTGACTGAGTTAAAGCAGCTGTTTTAAATCACTAAGCCTGTTTTCTTTGTATGTAAACAGACAAGGAAAGACCCTCTTGTTGCATTTGCATGTGTAAATACTAATGTCCTCACTGATGTTTGAAGCCCAGGATGGCTCCGACCCAGACAAATCACCCTGGCCAGTTTCCTCTGCCCTCACTGCCCGACTCAGGCGTCTGGTCACTATTTACCAGCGCTGCAACCGCAAGGAGCTGTGCAGACCTGATATCTTAGGCCCAGGTAACCAAGGATACTGGGTTCAGGAGGAGGTGTTCAGGAGAACTTCAGAAATGGACCTCATCAACAAGGAAGCCCAAAAAAGGTAACAGCCAGGGCAAGAAAGCATGTTAAACTAACTGGTCACTGGGTAAAGGGGACAAGGGAAAGGCTAATAGCTGGAGGTACATGGGTTAGTCCCAGGTGACAGATTGTCTTCAGAATTTCTTAACCACAGCCTCCAGTGGGGAGTGGGGAGGCAGACAGATCCAAGGCCCTCTGTGCACAGTGCCTAGATGTGAGCCTTTCTAACTTGTATCAGCCTTAAAACCCCACACTGATAGATGTCGTACCATATCAAATTCCCTGATTCTTGTAACGCCAAAAGGAATAGTGTGTGTTGAGGCTGTCCTACTATAATCTAGTGTTTATCAAGATTTTGAGATCAATAAATACATATAAAATCCAAGCCCAAAAAGAAAGTGTATATTACTCATAGTTACTTGATCATATGAGAATTAAGCTAAAAAGGCTAGGAATGAACACAGCAGAGCTGCAGTTCTCGGTCTTTAGATTATTTTTCTTCTGAGGCAGAATCCAGCAGATTAAAAAATAGAAAATTCAATTTTTCTCTCTGTCCTCCCTCTGACAGTACACAGTTTGGAAGTGCGTCTGGCACAGCTGCAGATTCCCTTCCTTTTTCTCATTCTCCCACTGATCCCTCATCGCAAGCTCTGTTCCCAGCTGGGGTGCAGCACCATACCAAAGAACCCTCATAAAGTCTGTGGTGACGGGAACTTAGCTGTTCTCTAAGTACTGTCTTAATCCTGTCGAGGACCTTTGTATCCCAGAGAAGGTGATTGACATAGGCTACCACCCACACAATGGGAGAGAGAAACTAAGGGAAGAGGGGAGTCAGAGCACTTGCCTTTTCAGTAGGAGAGGTTGAATGAGATGGGACAGAAAGACCGGAGTCTGTGCTCAGCATCATCATGAGAGAAAGGCAAAATATAGTCGGTGGTGTTTTTAATATTTTAGCCTTTATCTCCTACAAGTGAAAGTTTAACTAGAAAATTCCCAAAATCGATAACCAAGAGATAGCACAGTCTACATACCTGACTTTGAAAAAGAGAGATCAATACCAGAAGGGGGAGCTAAAGATTTGGAAGTAGTTCCCTCTTTGGGAATAGGTATAATCCTCTCCCCCCAGTTTGACTTAAAGATAGACAGTAAAATACACAAGCCAGCTCACCTGCTCTCTGGATTTTACAGGCTCCTACAGTGTGTACTTTTAATAAGTAGTTGGCTTCTTAATAAAAGGTAAGCCAAGCTTAGTAATACAGACGTGTAATCCCAGCACTCAGGAAGAGGATGCAGGCAGATCTTGAACTCAAGGCCAGCTTGGGTCCCAGGATTACAGCAAGATCCTATTTCTAAAAGCACAGAACAGCTCACCTTTCCTCTCCTTAACTCTCAGGTGGACTAGAAGAGAGCAAGCCGACTTCTATAGAACAGTGTCTTCCTTTGGTGTTGTGTATGACCAAGAGAAAAAAGCCTTTGACTGGACACAGTTCCGCGTCATTTCTCGTTTGGACAAGAAGTCAGATGAGAGCCTGGAGCACTATTTTTATAGTTTTGTAGCCATGTGTCGGAATGTGTGTCGTCTTCCCACGTGGAAAGATGAGGGTGAGAAAACTCTTGTCACTGTGTCCACAGGGAGATGTGAAGAACACATGTTAGGTTTAAATTGCAGAAGTACTATAGCTGAGCTATAAACGTGGAATCTATCTGAAAAATTCTGATAAAGATGGGTAGGTTGTTGGAGGTCTATGAGCTTATAATTCAGATCTCCAAATTCCTAAAAGGTACAACTTCTGTGACAGTTGAAATTTAGTTAAAACCTCACAGCAATATTACAAGATTGACAGTAACTGTGCTTTCCAAAGTACAGGGAGTTGTTTGTTTGGTTTGTTTTTTTAAGATCAAGATCTAGGAGCTGGAGAAATGGTTCAACAATTAAGGGTACTTGTTGCTCTTGCAGAGGACCTGAATTCAGTTCCCAACACCTGCATGGTTGCTCCCAACCATCTGTAACTCCAGTTCCAGGAGACATGACGCCCCCTCAGACTTCTGATGGCCCCAAGCGTGCACCAAGTGGTGCACATACTTACTTACATTCAAAATGCTCACACACATAAACTAAAACTTTTTTAAAGAACTAAATATTTTCTATGTATTAGCTTAGATTAAAATAAGTGCTATCATTTAAACACCTCCTGATCCAACAGGGACCCCTTCTGATGTTTCTGCCTGGTTGGAGTTTAACACAGCTTCCCCCTAGTCTCCCTTCGGCCTCATATGCTTGGTTAAACTGTTCTGGGCCATGTTGCCACATTCTAGGAAACCAGAAACAAGCATTGAGCCTCTTGCTTCCAAATGTGGCTTGATTTTAAAGTGTGTTCATTCAAGTCAAGGAGCTAATTTGGACCCTAGAGCCATATTAATGAGACTTGATTTGACTCCTGTTTTGCTACCTTAAGTAAAATGGCTTTTCTTGGCCTGTTCTATTGTCCTTAAGACAGGAATGATTGTATCAGGATTTTTTGGAAGCTGGAGAACATATCAGGAGTTTAGTTGGGGCACATAGCATTGGTTTAAGTGGGAACCATTGCCTGTTTCTATTTTACAGCGGCCTGGTGTAAGCTCTGTGTCTTTCTGTCCAGGTCTCCCTGATGCCAGCATCTATGTTGAACCCATCACTGAGGAGCGGGCAGCAAAGACTCTGTACCGCATTGAACTGCTGAGGAAAGTCCGTGAGCAGGTGCTCACATGTCCTCAACTACATGAGCGCCTCCAGCTTTGCAGGCCCAGCCTCTACCTTCCAGTCTGGTGGGAATGTGGAAAACATGATCGAGACCTGCTCATTGGCACTGCCAAACATGGGCTCAACCGCACTGACTATTACATCATGAATGACCCCCAGCTCTCCTTCCTAGATGCCTATAGAAACTATGCCCAACACAAAAGAACTGACACCCAGGCACCTGGAAATCTCTGTTGCCTTTACCAGAGCAATTCTAAACTATATGAGTCTCTTACTTATACCCCAGTGAGTAGGACTTCAGAGTCTCTTGAAAGTGAGCCAGAGAATCTGGTAAAAATGGAAAGCAGGGATGACCATCTCTGCCTGCCTGAGGGCGGTTTACCCGACATAACATGTGAAAACTTTGTTTCCAAAGTTCAGGAGGTCATTTCTATTGATCATGACGAAAGCTTGCTGCCTGAGTCTTTGGAGAACATGATATATGGTAAGACAGGACTCAGTCAAGAGCCGCGTTCTTTTCAGGAAGCCCCAAGTACCAACACACAGTCCAGGAAAAATACTATCACCGTCTCAGCCAGCAGAGTTGAGAGCTGCCAGCCTCCTGGTACTGAGGCAGAAATTGCCTCAGCTTCCTCTCTCATGAGCAGCTTAGAAGCAGGAGTAGCTAAAATGAATATTAAAAATGGAAAACATTTGTTGGTATCTATCTCAAAAGAAGGGGAGCCCTGCTGCAGTGAGACAGGACGGAGACCTGAAAGCATAAGCCACCTAGAGGCCAAATGCTTAGCGTCCCCTACCTTAGATACAGGACATGAAAGTGGCTTTGTAGATCTATGCAGCCTTAGTGTCTATGACTCCAAAAGAAACTTCTCATCAGATCAGCAATTAATTGATTTATTAGAAAACAAGAGTTTAGAAAGTACGTTGATTTTGAATCAGAGTGATGAGGAAGAGGAAGAAAATGAGGATGAAACCTTAGCCATAGTAGCAAGCACCACAGAAAAGCCAGAAGTCTTAGATTTCACCAAGCCCACTGCAAACATCCCAAGGGGAAAGAACCTCAGTTTCCATCAAGATGACTCCAAGAAAGGAAGGCTGGAGGTGGTAAGCAAGCCTCCCGGACTACCAAGGATCTTTCCTCCCTCAGCCAGTCAGTGCCATTGCAAACACATGGAAAGGTGGGCACATGGCCTGGGAAGGGAGGCATCTGAAGTAGAGAAACCCAAGGCTTATCAGCCAGACCTGTACAGAAGCAAAGCCAACAATACCACAGTGGAAGGTGAGCCTGCTATTATTCCAACAGAGCCATTTAAGCTGAAGCATGAGCTTTTAAAAGAACCGTGGAAAGAAAGTTCAGAGGGGGGGAAGAGTTTCCCCATGTATGCTCCTGAGGGGAGTGATCCCAAACCAGAAGACATGGATTTCGAGAATAAAGATGATTATGAGAAAGATGGAACCTGCCACAGTCAAGGTACAGTGTGCAGAGCTATGTATGTGTGTGATGGGAAGGGGGCGCTGTTGGAGCCACAGTCGCTAGTTTAACCCCTAAAACGGGCCTATCTACCCCACCATGTGGGTAATCCAGGAGGCACAGGTCTTGATCTGAATACTGAGCAGAGTAGTTCAGCTGAGTCACCCCATAGAACTGGGGTGACTGTGGACAGTCAGTGCCTGCACTGCAGCAGCCATATTACCTAGAGGGACTGTGCTTGTGTGCAGAGGATGCAAGCTGGCACAGCAAAATGCTTTGTTCCTGCACTAGGTGAACTGAACTAGCTGAAGTAGAACAGCTTGGGACATAAGAGACCTGCAACTAATACAGGTGCCATTGATTTGCAGGAACTCCAAAAATACAAGTCAAGTTGGCCTTGTTGAGGTGAGCATAGAAAGCAGTTGTTCGTGTCATCGTCAAAACCCTGTGCTTTATGTCAGGGCATTTGTGTTAGGTTTCTTTTAGAACTGAACACAAATAAAAATAATAGCTACAAACAACTGAAAGCATAGATTTGATCTTTTTCAGTAGGGAAATCTTAAATGGGGGTTCAGGTTAGAAGGGGCTTCAAGCCTGGTGTGGCGGCTTATACCTACAATCTCAGCATTCAGGGGACAGTGGTAGGTGGGTCTCTTGAGTTTAAAACCAGCCAGTACAGTGAGACCCTCCCTCAAAAAAAAATCAGGGTGATTGAAATTCTTTATGCTTTGTGGGAACACACATACAGTGATACGGGATGCACGCCAGTGAGCGGCAGTGGTTTGTACTCACTTCCTTAGGACCAGGAAGGTGTGTGAGGGTGAACAAAGTAGATGGTTTATTCTCGTCATGAGTGTGGTATTCCAGGAGTGAGACAGGAATGGCCTTTATTAAGTGGGGGAGAGAAAAGCCTAACCAACCATCTTTGGTCATGCAGCTTCTTTTTGTTTTTTAATTTTTATTTGTGTTTTGTGTATGTACACATTATGTGTGTGTGCACTCAAACAAATACGCATTCATACTTAAAGGCCAAATGTTGATTACTCTCTATCTTTTGAGACAGGATCTTGCACTGAATCTAGAGATGATATTTCAGGTAGACTGGCTGGCCAGTGAGCCCCTGGGATCAGCCTTTCTCTACAGATTCCCAGCACGGATGCCCAGCTCTTCTGTGCTTGCTGGGGGTCCAAGTACAGGCCCTCCCACTTGCATAGTAACTGCACACTTGTCTGCCCCTGGCCTATCTTCCCCAACCCATGTTGCCATTTTTTAAAAACTTCCACCTTTAGTTTTATCACTGTGATTAGTAACTAATGGTACTGAACCCACGTTAAAATGTACATAGTAGCTACAGTAAGGACTTGGAAACTGAACTGAAAATGACTTAATGGACTTGTGGCCAGGCCAGGCGGACTTACCTATTTGAGACCATGCTCCTGGATTCCTTGTAACCTGAGCCAACCAAGATCATGCCATATATCAAATTGTAAGACTCACATCACTTTTTGGACCCTGTTGTGGTAAATAAATAAATCACCAAGAAGATGAAGTACTAAAAATGCAGACAAATAAGCACGTGGTAAATGTGAGTTAGAGGAAAGTGTTCTTCCTTTCTGTGTGGGGGCTGTGAGGCTGGCAGCTCTGTGGTAAGGAGAAGTGCTGGCGCCAATGCACACACTACAGAGCACTGCCCACAGAGGAGTGGAAGTTACGCAGGCAAGTTAGCCCACTCTAGAAGTGAGAAATCCTGAAGTCCTGAGAGAGCAGTAGCTTACTAGTGCTCCTTAAGGGTTGTCCCCCTGCTTCACACCTCTCACTGCTGCTTCCATTGACTCCAGAGCAAAATCCAGTTTTATGTCTTGATTTACAGAACTCAGGATAACCCAGGGTGACCCCTGCCCCTGGCTTCACATGGCTCCCTACTCCTGGCTGTCTTGGTTCCTTAGCATGCCCTGCCCTTCCCCAGTTGCTCCCTCACCTGCACAGCCATCCCCCATTTATTAACCTACTTAGGATAAGCCTTCCCTTCATTCCCTGTCAGCACATCATGTTTTCTTCTCTTTGGATGTTTTTAGCCTGAGGTTTGGGGGGTGACACAGGCTCTCACTCTATAGACGCTGCTAGCCTCAAAGTCCCAATCTTCCTGCCTCAGCTTCTGGAATATTGGGATTATTTGTGTGAGCCACCTTGCTATGGGTGTTTGCTCCCTGTACAGCACTGCCACAATCTAGCTGTTCCTTTATAGTTAGTGGTTTTCTATCTCCCCTATGAGGCAGAGAGAACACTGAGAGCTCAGACTCTAGCTAGCTGTCTTGCTTAGTCCTAAATCCACCAGTCCTAGCAAGACTGCTCATAGAAAAGAGCTTCTGTGGCTCCCAGGAGACTCATTTCACAGTGGGAAGTAACACGCATTCCTTGTCAGTTTATGAAGAAAAGAAGTCTGAGTTTCCACCTTGAACATTTTACTGCCCTCTACTTACTCTCTGTCATTACATATTAGAAAGTCTTTGAGATCCCAGACCACACTTTGACCTTGCCTAGCGTGATGGCACACTCTTTTAATCCCACCGCTGAGGAGACAGACAGGTAGATCTCTAATTTTAAGGCCAATCTGTCTACTCACTGAGTTCTAGGCCAGCCAGAGTTGCATAACGAGACCTTGTCTCTAAAATGTGTGTGTGTGTGTGTGTGTGTGTGTGTGTGTGTGTGTGTCATATCATATCTTTGGCCTTAAGGTAAAGCTCCAGGCTCATTTGCTTCACTTTTTACACGAATCATGGCTCCTTGTTGGGAGGTTCATGATAGCATCCTTTCTTACTATCATCCTATTGGTTTATCATATTTCATTCCTCTTTTTAACTGTCAAAATAGTGTTTAGTATTGTCTTGTCCACTAAGCTAACAAGGAATGTTTATTTAGGTAGTCTTAGATGTCAACAAGCCTTAGTGGCCCTAAGCAGAATTTGCCTCTGGTTTAACTAATTTAGTTCTCCTGGAAATAGGAGACATGGCAATTTATAATTAATTTAAAATAAGTTAGAACTGAGTGGACTAATTAAAGACGGAAGAGACAGATTCACATGTCCAGAACCCTCACGTCACTAGCATTTCCTAGCTATCTAGTTGTTTGTTTGTTTGTTTTTTAACCTATCTTTGCAGACTACCCAGGCAAATACTCTGAGGAGGAGAGTAAGAGTTCGGCATCAGGCATTGCAGGAGACCTTGGGGAAGAGGCACAGGAAGTGCGGGCTCCCACCATTGCTCAGCTACTGCAGGAGAAAACCCTCTATTCCTTCTCAGAATGGCCAAAGGTATCTCCCAGAGCTTGTATCTTCTAGTCAGGCCATTCCTAGCTTTGATTCCTTTGCATTAAACCTTATAAAAATACTTCTACTGGACAAACTTGAACATTGAAGGTGATACACTAAGGGGGGGAAGAGGATAATATTCACCAGACTAATTAAACAATGAGAGGAAAATGGCAAGTTGCCCCTAGTCATAGTACTGAAGATTCTTTCTTTATTGCCCAGACTATGATGTTTATAGGTTGTGTAGTGAGTGTCTGAACACGCCTTTCTGGTCAGCTCCTTGTGAAAAATTTAGCCCCTGCTCTCAGGGACTTTGCAAACTTGGGTAACTTGAAATTTATTTCTCAGTGCTGCTATTCTTTTCCCCAGGATCGTGTGATAATTAACCGCCTAGATAATATTTGCCATGTGGTGTTAAAGGGGAAGTGGCCCTGTAGCCACCAGTACGAGCCTTCAGGTGCACTGCCCACACCAGTGTTATCCAGCACTGCAGGTTCTCGAAGCAGCCTCTCTGAGCCAGAAGCAACAGAACACAGCTTCAGCAATGGTGCAGCATTGGCAGCCCAGATCCAGAAGGTGAGGTCACAGCTGATACAGGCTGCCAAAGAACAGCAGCAGCACCCCGTGTTCCCGTTGAGTCACTTATTCAATAAGTATTTGGGGGTTTGCTTTAGTTTCTCAGTCAGGGAGTTAGTGTTAATCAGGACTATGGACCTTATTCTGTAGACTGTGGAAAACTATTAAAAGTTTTGATATAAGCTGGTGGGTTGGGTAGTTTGATGGTACACACCTTTAATCCCAGTGCTCAGAAGGCAGAGGCAGGTGGATATCTATGAGTTGGAAGCCAGCTGTACTGGCTAGTTTTGTGTGTCAACTTGACACAAGCTGGAGTTATCACAGAGAAAGGAGCTTCAGTTGAGAAAATGCCTCCATGAGATCCAGCGGTAAGGCATTTTCTCAATTAGTGATCAAGGGGGGAGGGCCCCTAGTGAGTGGTAACATCTGTGGGCTGGTAGTCTTGGGTTCTATAAGAAAGCAGGCTGAACAAGCCAGGGGAAGCAAGCCAGTAAGGAACATCCCTCCATGGCCTCTGCATCAGCTCCTGCTTTCTGACCTGCTTGAGTTCCAGCCCTGACTTCCTTTCATGATGAACAGCAGCATGGAAGTGTAAGCTCAGTAAACCCTTTCCTCCCCAACTTGCATCTTGGTCATGATGTTTGTGCAGGAATAGAAACCCTGACTAAGACACCAGCCTAGTCTAAAGAGTTGAGTTTCAGGGCAGCCAGGGCTACATAAAAATAAACCCCATCTCATGGAGGAAAATAGTTTAAAAAAAAAAAAAAGTTTTGGTACAAAGAAGTAAAAGCCGAGTTTTATTCCTAAACTAGAGCCTGTAGGCTCTAGGGTGCTGCAGACACAACGTTCTAGAAAAAGCAATAAACTTGGCAACTATGACTTGACAGAATAGGTGTCTTTAAGCCCTAAGAGGACAGATACCAATTATGAAATTGAGGCAGAAAGGAGGGTTTATATGGAAGCAAGGCAAGTGATTTAGGTGTTGTTAGCACACTGAGTCTGATTTGACTGCACTTTAGACTCAGCCAGAGACCTTGAAAAACTGCTGGCTCTGATTTACTTGTTCTGGTGTGGCTTAGGTATTGAGTTGTTTTGTTTTGTTTTAACTTCCCAACTGATTCTGATATGTAGCTGAGGCTGAGAATCCCTGGACTTAGGCTTGAAACTACAGGTATAGTCTGGAAGCCTGTTAAAAGTGTAGATTCGGGGCTGGAGAGATGGCTCAGCAGTTAAGAGCACTGACTGCTCTTCCAGAGGTCCTGAGTTCAATTCCCAGCAACCACATGGTGACTCACAACCATCTGTAATGGGATCTGATGCCCTCTTCTGGTGTGTCTAAAGACAGCGGCAGTGTACTCACATACATGAAATAAATAAATCTTTTTTTAAAAAAAAAAGTGTAGATTCACCAAAGTAGAGTCTATATTTAATAAGCCATCTGGTGGTTTTGCACTAGTATTTGAGGACCCTTGTGGTCACAGAAGATAGCAGGAAATACTACAAGGCCTGAGGAAATGTGGACTGGACAAGGAGCTGGTGTTTGGCCACAGAAGTTACATTCAAATTTCTTCCATGTGCGTTCACAGGAGAGCTTCTTAGCCCCAGTATTCACAAAGGACGAACGAAAGCACCCACGTCCCTATGAGTTTGAGGTGGAAAGGGATGCCAAAGCTCGGAGCCTAGAGGAGCGCTCTGCCACACATGGGCGTCCCCCCATTGTCCTCAATGGCTGGCATGGGGAGTCAGCCATAGACCTCTCCTGCTCATCAGAGGGTTCTCCGGGAGCCACGCCCCCTTTCCCGGTGAGTGCCAGCACCCCTAAGATTGGTGCTGTCAGTTCACTTCAAGGAGCCCTTGGGATGGACTTGTCTGGAATTCTGCAAGCTGGCCTAATCCACCCAGTGACTGGACAGATCGTCAACGGAAGCCTCAGAAGGGATGACGCTGCCATGAGAAGGCGGAGAGGGAGGCGAAAACACATTGAAGGGGGGATGGACCTCATCTTCCTGAAGGAGCAGACACTTCAGGCTGGAATCTTGGTGAGTATTTGAGACCACAAGGTAAAAACCATTCCACATCGAGAAATTTATTTCTCAGACATAAAGTATTTCATTTCCGGATCTTTTACACCTATTTAAGTTGCCTTTCCTGTTTTCTGTATTTATGAAATGTCCTCCATCTTTTCTAGAATAGATGATAGTAATCCATTGGTGACCCTTAATACATATAGCCTGGAAAAATGAACCAAAGGGTCTTATTTCAAATAAAAGCAGCCCAAATCCTCCAGCGCTTCAAAAGAGAGCCACGAGTAGTTGAATAAGCAAGGCCAGGTGGCAGGCAGCATTCCTCAGGCATGGTGAGGCTCCCCAGGAGCTGAGATGGGGGAGATGGAACGACGGTCTTGGCTCTGATCTAGCACTGATGTGGGGCACACCAACACGCTGTATTCTGGTCCTTTTAAAAACAGCCCTTAGTTGTCCAGCTGCCGAGTGAGAGCAGGAAATCAGACCAAAGGCCTTGTTCTCTAGGCACTGAGAGCATCAGTGGAGACCTGTGTTATTTGTCTGTGTCTTCCTCTCAGGTTTTATATATTGCTTGAGGGGTAGAAGAGGCATATCTCTTTTTCTGCCAAGTTCTATAGACTAATTTTACTGTTTGTTTAGTCTTGTGTTTTCATCTTAATAGTGTGACATTTTTTTTTTTTTTTTTAAGGTGGGCAAGGGTGGCGGTATCTCAGTATGTTCAGACTAGTCTCAAATTTGTGGACTCACTTGAACTTCCAACCTGAGTCACTAGGATGGGACCCTCAAATTTAGCAGTTCTGATTTCATTGGTCTGGGGGAGAAGTGTGTGCGCACGTGTGCGTGTAGCATCCACCTTTTGGCTTTTGAGATGGCTCTCTCGCTGGCCTGGAAGCTTGCCGGTTAGGCCAGGCTGGCTGGGCAGTAAGCTCAGAGATCCACCAGTTCCCACCTTCCCAGCTCTGGCATTACAAGCATGTGCTGCCACGTAGGGTTTGGTTTTGTTTTTAAGTCTTGGGTTTTGGTGAAGGAGTTTAGATTTACTTATTCTTGTTTTATCTATTTGAGTGTTGCCTAAATGTGTATATATGTACCGCATGTGTGCCTGGCCCACAGAGTCCAGAAGAAGGCATCAGATCACCTGGAACTAAAGTTACAGGTAGTTACAGGCCACCATGTAGGTTCTAGAAAAATACCCAGTGCTCTTAACCACTGAGCTTCCTCTTTTTCTAACTTTTTTAAAAAAAAATGGTTTCTTGAGACTGTACTCCAGTCTTCGTGTGTACAAGCTGAGCTCCTCCCCAGCTACCTACATGCTGAGAGTGAGCTCTCTCCACTGTTAAAGGCTCCTGTAGAAATACCCAGTGGTGGTTTTCCTCTAGTGCTCACAGTATCCCAAAGGAGAGACCAGTAGGAAAAAAATACATTCTTTTTCTTCTCCTCTGGAAAATTTTTAAATTTGTTGATGCAAACACTGTCAGCACTATTGTAGGATTGTTTGTTTTGGTGATTCTGAGCTGAGACATAGTCAAGCCACAGAGGAGAACAGGTGAGTAAACCCCAGCATAGAATTTTCTGGTACGTGAGAAATGTAACAAAATGCTGGACAGAGAAGACGGTGCCTAGGACAGTGAGAGAGGGTGATAAAGGAATGGCAGTTAGGGTGGAGTCGGGCCTGCTGAGTAGACAGGGTGGTGGGCAGTCCAGAAGTGAGCACATAGCATGTGTAGAGCAGTGAGGAGTCAGTGGTACGTGGGTTGAAATCCAAGCACCCGGTGGTGAAGATGATGGAGTGGAAGCAGCTGGAAAAGTCAGAACCCCATGCTCTGCTGGTGTGAGCCATGTAGACACAGGCGTTTCAGGGACTCACTTCATCTTGCCGTTATTATTACTCACTTTTGTCTTACTCCAGGAAGTCCATGAAGATGCAGGGCAGACTACCCTGAGCACCACACATCCTGAAGGGCCAGGAGCTGTTTCCTCAGCTCCTGAACCAACAGCAGCAGCCAGCGGCCAGACTGAGAAAGCTGTTCCCAGCAAGAGCCTACTTGACTGGCTGCGGCAGCAGGCTGACTACTCTTTGGATGTTCCTGGCTTTGGGGCAGTAAGTGTTGGCTGTTGCTACCCTAGACCACTGTTAGCTCACTGCTACCTTGGGACAGTTGACAGAAGCTAGAAGGTGGAAGCTATTTGGAAGAAATCTCTGTTAACTGAGAGCATTATATTAAGGATTTTTTTTGTTTTGTTTTGGCTTTTAACATTTAAATCCTGGCTAAATTCTCCAATAATAGAAATTGCAAGAGCATACCAACAACTAGACATGCAAGAGTTACGAGAACAGACTTCAGTTCACCCCTTCCCCGGTATCTCCCCAGAAATGACCACACAGCATCCTAAGTTCACTAAGAAATCCTTAGGTTGTGTGAGTCCTGCCACTTGATGACCATTTTCCCTAGCTGCTTTATTGGTACTTGTAGGGCTCTGTGCTTACAGCTGCTCTGCCAGGATGTTCACCCTGTAGGGCAGCTCCTGAGCACTGGTGTTCAGTCTTGGTTCGTTCTTTCTTACTTGCTCATGTGCTCACTCCCACCCCATCTGACGAGAGAGAGAGAGAGAGAGAGAGAGAGAGAGAGAGAGAGAGAGAGAGAGAGAGAGAGAGAACAGAGCACAGCTGCACAGCTGCACACTTACACAGGACCCACAGAACCGGCTAGTTGGGTGCCCTAGGTAAGTCAGCTCGAGGCTATGGGGCCCACACAGCTTGTTTGCCAGCCCGCTGTAGGAGCTCCGAGAGCTCAAGGAGAGGTTAGGTGAGGCTTGGTGGTAGAGTTCTGTGTAAAATACCATTAGGAGAAAGGAGCAAACCCAACTGAGAGGCTCCACCAGATCACACTCTGGCAGAATGCTCTGTAACATTTTTCTCCATTAACCTCCTAGAGTTTTTCAGACAAACCCAAGCAGAGGAGACCACGCTGCAAGGAACCTGGAAAACTAGACATCAGCTCTCTAGGTGGAGAAGAGAGGGTTCCTGCTGTCCCCAAGGAGCCAGGACTGAGGGTAGGAAGAGGGCCTTGGGTGTGGGAGCAAGGGGATCATCTTGATTGTGCCATGCCTTGCACACTTGGGAGAAAGCCCTGCTGAACAGGGTAGCTGGATGGCATTTTCCCAGAAGACAAGAGGCCAGCGCAGAGAGCTTAACCACAGTAAGTGCCACAGCCCTTGTCGAACAGCTGTGTGTCTCCTGAGGTTATGTTTTCCATCTTCACCTCCTAAACAGTGTGTTAACCTATTTGTTCAGTCATACGGGATAAACCCTTAGCTCTGGACAACAGTCTGCTGTTTCCAGTTTAACAGATGCCATCAGGGAAACCCTCATGTCTTACCTAAGTTTTAATGACCATTTAAGTAAGATGTTCTTCCTAGTGCTTCTGCACTGGCAATGAAAACCAGCTGACTCTAAGCACTGCCCCGTTCCTGTTATAGAATCATAAGACTGGAACCAGCTTCAAAGACATCCGCAGAATACTTGGAGTCTAACGAAGCTGAGTTAATTATAGTTTACAGATGGATGCAAGTTTGGAATAGAAAAGTCCTAACCTCTAGGGGGCAGCAGTGACATTTCCCTTAAGAAACGTTTGCCAGTGGGCCCACTGGGTATCATGGACATTTTATCTCCCAGTGCATCCCAGAGAGGAGCTTTTAGAAATTCCTGTAGAGACAGACATTTTCTCTGCCCATGCTTTTCCCAACGCAGACTCTCCTAGACACTCCTGGGCTCTTCAGCCAGCTACAGCGTTCCCTGCATCAGCTTCCTAGGTGGGAGCACCACTGTGGTTTCTTATTTCAGCTGCAAACACTACCCACTCTAGTCACTCTTCCTGGCAGGAAGTTGTCGCTGGCTTTTGTTACTCACCCAGCAGCTCCACGGACAACTGCCTTCACTCATTTGTATGTACTGCCACCACTGTTTCAGGGCGGCCTGGTCATTCCCCCAAATCTGTCACATTGGAAGGTTGTCCTCCCTACCTCACCTCTTCCTTGCTCTTAGAAAGGCTGTTCTCAGACCGTGTGTTACGAGCTGGCGTGGCTTCTGTTTCTGTCCTGCCTGCACTTGCCCAGTCTTCCCCTGTGCCTCAGCATATAGTGTCTTGAGAAAGGTCAGGGAAGGACCTCCAGTTGTCCTGTTGCGCTCCCTGAGTTGTTGGTTTACAGACTTGCCATTGGCCTTCTTATTTCTTTCTACGTGCCCAACAGTTTCCTTCATACTCCCTGGGAATTAATGCTCATTACTCCTTTACAAGCACTGACCCTTTGCTAGCAAACCCATTTCTAGTTTTCAAGCTAACCTCATCTCTATGGTGCATCTCCTGCCTTTATGAAATCACATTCCCTGCCTCTGAGGTTCCGAGGCAAGAATAGGAAGCTTTTGTCTGCCTGGCCCTCGGGGCCGCTCAGTCTTCCCAACATGTAGGTGGGCAGTAGTTCTCCACAGCTCTGCCAGGGCGTACTGCTTCTTCTCTCCCAAAGGAACTCTTAGACCATTCAAGTGGGTGTACCAAAAAACTTATAAACAACAGAAACTTATTTCCCATAGTTCTCAAGGCTGAGAGATTGAAGGTTGAGTATCTAGTGAGGGTCCAGTATTCATAACCATCGTGCTGCCTCCTCACGTGGGGTATGACAAAGAAGTTCTTTGGAATCTCTTATGAGGGCTCAAACCCATTCATAAGGAGTTGGCCCCCATGATCTCATTGCCATAAAGCCCTCACTGCCCCCAGCTTTGGGAGTAGGGTTTTAATATACAAAGTCCAAGGCAGAAACCCTTCCCCTTCTAAAAATAGATCAAAACTCACAAGGAACTTGGTTTGAGCTCAAAGTCCAGCTATATATGCTGAGGTTTATCTGGGTAAGGTCCATATAACTAACACCAGGGGCCTTGAGACTTAGCTTTGCTTATAAGTTGTATCTGTACACATAACTACCTAGATACCACCACCGTTGCACATGTGAGCCTCGATAGAATGTGTCATCAAACACTCAGATTTTACCAGTGATTCCAAAAATGCCTATAAACCTGGTATTGTCTGGCTTTGTTTTGTTTTGCTTTGGGGATTTCTAAACATTGAGTTACCGGGTCTCTTTTCACCCAGTGCTTGTTGGATAAGCCTTTGTAACAGTATCAAGAATAACTTAGGCACCCTCCTGTTGCTTCTACCCAAGAGTTTGAGGGTAGGAATAAACGCCATCTTATGTGTCATGCAGTCATCTGGCGTGCCTCTGCTGTTGCTTGAACACAGCACTCTTCTTGCTTTCCATGCACTTTCTCTAGGCCTCCTCTGGAAGAGGAAGCAGGTTTGCTCCCCAGGGTATAATTACCAGGATGGAGAGCTGCCAAAGCCCTATTTGGCTGCTGTGTGTGGTCGCAGTGCTTCTGGGAGGGGCACCTGTCTGTGGTGGGCAGCATCTGGGTGGCTGAAGTAGCTAGCCCTCCTCCACAGGAAGTGTTGAGGGCTGACTTCCTCTGTCACTGCTTTCTACACTATACACAAATCGTTTTCTTCACCTGGGCTGTTCTGCTCTCTGGACCTGAGGAGAAAAGAACGGTCCAACTCCCCACTGAGTTTTCATTTCTTAGAGGACCCTGTGTGTATGCTTGCTCTATCTGCAACTTTTGGCAAGGGCTGGGAGAGGATGCTCTTACACAACCTGGAGCCTGAGGAAATATCAAGTGCCAGGCCTGTTTTCCTCTCAGCAGAAAGACTTTGGAGGTAGACTGTGCCCTTCACAGTGGACAGTGATGGAAGGGGCTAGAGCATGTGTGGTGCCAGGGCAGAAGACTCCCCAGCACCTTCCTCTGGCTCTCTGCTGTAGGTGGGCCACAGAGAACAGCCTCAGAGAAGCCTTGATAACAGCTGTGCTCAGCAAGTGAGGTTATTGACAAGCAGGAACCAAGATGGCATGGTGTAGACAGAGGCCCAGAGCAAGGTAGTTTGTGTCAATGAGCTTAAGACAGAATGGTAGGAAATCACTCTTTTAGCTGGATCCCATCCTTCAGGCCTTATTGTCTCTCTAGAAATCAGCAGCCAGGAGTTTATTTCTAGTGAATACCTCAAAACCAGAGTGAGCTCTTGCCCAGTACACCCCAGGAGAAACCATCCTAGCATATTGCCAGTGAGCGGTCCTGTTGGGGGCAGAGGCATACGGCATGGTGTAATATAAGAGCCTGGGTGCCCCTGCTCAGCCCCCACCCACTCCCCCACGGCGGTCCTTGCGTCTCAGTTTGAAAGGGAAGAGCTCCTGGTGTAACTGCTAAAGAGGTTCCTTCTAGGCCAGTGCTGCCAAACTAAGACGTTTTGAAAAGTTCTCTCAGCAATGGCATAATAAAGCTTTTTGTCTGTGATAACTGTTTTTTTCTAGAATATTCTTTGGAAAAGTGAAGGGCAAGCATAGCACTTCAGAAATAGCTCTCTGGGGACTCAAACATATGAGTCATGTGTCTGTGAATTGTTAGTTTTCTGCGACGTGACACTCATACCGATTGACTGAGTTGAGAGGAGGTGATGAAGACCTTGGGTTGGTTACTGACTTGGTGTTTCCATTGCTGCTCTTCCTGTCACCACTCATTCCTGAACAGCTTCTTCCGTGCTGACTACTCTCTACAGGGAAATATGCATCTTAGGAGCTTCTCTTGGAGCCTACCATGCTGTTCTTCTTGCTCATTGAAAGCCTGATGTCACCAACACCCATTACTACCCTGCAAGGAGAGCTCTGTTGAGTGTTATATTTTAATAGTTGTGACAGAACAGAGTCAGGGAAAGCAATGGGAGACACCAGAGCTGTGAGTAAATTTCTATACCAGTCCCAGTTGGTAGTAAGTAGATTCCTTACCTGCTCGAAAGCCCAGTCTCCAGGCTGAGATACCCTTAGCTTCCATGGCGTCCTCTCCATGGTCTAAGGCTCCAGGCCCTAACAGTGGGCTTCCTCTGGCTCTTTGGTATCTGTTAGTAAGACTTGCACCTCCTTTCTCACCCTTGTCCACTCTGTTGAGGAGTTGAGTCAGAACACTGCCTCTGAGTTCAGACAGGCAGCTGTGGAGTCCTGCTTCCCTACAGGTCCTTGCCGTGTGCTTGCTCTGCACTCAGAGAAAGGAGCAGGTCATCTCGGAGAGAGCCCATCCACAGAAGCCAGTGGCTGCACCACACTGCCTTGGCGTGTCCAGTGGCACTCTGAGCATCCTGGTTTCACGCTTGCTAGAGCTGAAGGAACATTGTAAAAAGAATGCTAGCTTTCAGACAGGACTACTGGAAGGAGATACAAGGCAGCGGGGACTCCCCTTTGTGTGCATGGGAAAGAACAGCCATCACACCAGGTGCTTTCTTTGTATCACTCTGTAATGAGAAAAGGTGGAGGCTGCTCAACAACACGAGGGTATTTAATCCTGTGGATCTGTATTACCTGATAAGCTAACAGCAGGAACAGGGGAGGACGACAGAGAAAAGTGTATGCCCAGGGATTGCAGGCAGCAGGTGGGGGGGGGGGGGAAACAGCAGGCGGGGGGGGGCAGGGAATATGAATCACTTGCTTGTACAGAAACAGGCTTCTCTTTTTACAGGAGGTGGAGCTATTATAATCTCAGTAGCTTCTGTAGTTTTCTCTCCACAAGCAGACCGTGGCCTCTGCTGCAGCCTCCATTGCTCTTCCCACTTGTCTTCCTACCTGTCACCCCCGTCAAGGCCGTGTGATCATGTGGTCTGTGCTGCTATGATCCTGATAAGGC
Organism: Uromys caudimaculatus; assembly: GCA_028551405.1. Classification (NCBI taxonomy): domain Eukaryota; kingdom Metazoa; phylum Chordata; class Mammalia; order Rodentia; family Muridae; genus Uromys; species Uromys caudimaculatus. The sequence continues at coordinate 17,316,665 of CM052701.1, forward strand.
GTGGTGGGGAAGGGACCATGGGTCTGGTGATGGTGGCATTATGAGTTGGAGGAACAGACTGCTGACTGCAGCTTTTTGCTAATTAAAAAACTAGAGTGCCTTTAATCCAGCTCTCACGAGGCAGAGGCAGGCAGATCTCTGTGAGTTTAAGGCCAGCCTGGTCTACAGAGCTAGTTCTAGTTAGATAGAGAGACTGTCTTTAAAACACACACAAATTTTAAAAAATAAAATAAAAAACTAATAAAAAATTGGGGGCAGAGAGAGAACTCCAAAAAGGAGAAAAATATAGGACCTTTCTTACAGGAAACTAGAGCCCTATTTACTTGGATAGCATTGCTCAGCAGTGCTCAAGGTCCTTCATTCCTACAGCCTGTGTGTACACATCCTTTGTCATTTCAACTCACAACTTGCAGGGGTTCAGAAAACATTGGATGCACACATCATTAGCATGCCATGCTCCTAGTAAGTGCTCCTGTGGGCTGGGCAGCATGTTATCCACTTCGCTTTCAGTGACGTTAAGTGTCACTATCTCTCTCTCTCTCTCTCTCTCTCTCTCTCTCTCTCTCTCTCTCTTTTTTTTTTTTTTACCAAAGCTGACCTATCCCAAGCCTCGCAGTCAGCTGTACTGTTGCCCAGTCCGCCTTTAAACTTGAGTGCATCTGACTCTAGACCCCACCCAGCACACTGTGCTCTGCTGCTTCAGTAGAACCAACTTTCTCTGTTGTGAGAGAGATGGCTGGAATGTTTAGCGAAGGGGTTGTAGCCTTAAGAATCAAAACCTGAGGCACTGTCAGTGCTGGTCTCCCCTTCCCACCTCTGCCGGTTTCTCATACAGTGGAAATGCTCTCACCAGTCAGTATTGGAGGCACTGTTTGATGGGGACAGGCTTCTGGTTGCTCCCTTGCTTCTGAATGCTTTCAGCCTCTAAGAGACAAACCCCTCTGGGCCTAGACAGGAGAGACTCCTATACTAGAGCCCTGTGTGGACGAGGTAAGCTATGCAGGACACAGCTGCAGCCACCACCTGCCATCTGGTGGCTTTCAGCATCCAATGTTTCTTTGTCCTTTTTCAGGGCTTTCTCCCAGAAAGCAAATTCAATCACACCCTAGCTGAGCCTGTGCTTCGAGATGCAGGCCCCCGTAGGAGGGGGAGGCGACCTCGGAATGAACTCCTAAAAGCTCCAGCCATTGTAGCAGACTCTCCTTCTGGAATGGGACCACTGTTCATGAATGGGCTAATTACAGGGATGGACCTGGTAGGATTGCAGAATGTGAGAAATATTCCAGGCATCCCTCTCACTGGGCTGGTGGGCTTCCCAGCTGGTTTTGCCACCATGCCTACTGGTGAAGAGGTCAAAAATACCCTGAGCATGCTGCCCATGATGCTGCCGGGCATGGCCGCAGTACCCCAGATGTTTGGTGTTGGCGGACTCCTCAACACACCCATGGCAACCACCTGCACGACCACTGCATCAGCGTCTCTCGCAAGCACAAAAAGTGGTACCTCAGCCACTGAAAAAACTACAGAGGACAAGCTGAGTGGCCGTGATGTAAAAGCAGACACTCTGGTCGAAGATAAGCCTGGCCCTAGTCCGTTTTCTGATCAGTCCGAACCTACACTAACTACTAGTAGTCCTGTGGCTTTCAACCCATTTCTCATCCCAGGAGTGTCTCCTGGACTCATCTACCCTTCCATGTTTCTTTCCCCTGGCATGGGCATGGCTCTGCCAGCCGTACAGCAGGGCAGACACTCGGAGATGGTCAGTCTAGAGACCCAGAAGAGGAAAAAGAAGAAAACAAAGGTGGACAACCCCACCCCAGAGCCTGCTTCTGCGTGTGAGAAGGAGCCAGGCAGTGATCAGAACTGCACCGAGTCCAGTGCCACTGTGTCCCCAGAGAGAGAACACGTGGCACAGGCCAGGGAAGAGGAGCTCAAAGACTCCAACGATGATACCAATTAGAACTTTTTCATTTAAGAAATTATTGTGACTTGTAAGTTTCTTATCCCATAAAGGTTTGTTACTTCCCTCACTTCACCTTCATAAGAACCTGTGTTTTCATCAGTAATATTACCTACCTAATTTCCTGTCTGAGAACTATGGAAACATGTTAATAGTTGCAGGGTCTTGCCACTTTGTTAGAGAAGTGTCACCTGCCTAGTCTAGGAGGCACAGAATTCTTTCCTTTATTCGGTTCATTCCAGCAATCACAGTTGATACAGTGCTTGGTGACATACCCCCTTCCCCTTCTCTTTCAAGTCCCACTCATCTGAGGAAGAAAATGGCAGAAGAAAGCTGTCTAGGGATTCACTGTGGGGCCAAAGAGCAAAGACGAAAGTGAGTGCAAGTTCGTTCTTTTGTGAGCAACTGAATAAGAACGTATCAGGAAACCAAAAGGCACATGATAGGAAGTGTCAGTGCGTACTTTTGTAGTTCAAGTGTCCCTGTTTTATCATGGGTACTGAGTAATGTAGTCTACAGCATAGAAACTAATGGTTCAAAATGCATATACTGATGGCTTCTTTAAAACAGGAACCTTCCAGAGAGTAATACAGATTCCCCCTCTTCAGCAAGAAGAGATCCTGGCCAGTTGGGCAGTATACCTATCGTCCCTGCTGAATCTGAGACACTTGAGCACCTTGAGTTACTGCAGCAACTGGGAGGGCGCTGCTCAGGGTCCACGGGTGCTGCTGGCACTTACCCACGGGAACTGCAGCCACCCATTTGAGTTCTTTCACCCAGAGCCAGGCTTTTTGGAGCCTAGGAAGGTAATCGCTCAGCACTTGCTAGATTCTGTCATCAGCGTAGCGTGTCAAAACACGCACACAACCTTTTACATTGCAGCTGTGAAGTTCTGTCCCTCTCCATTTTCTCTCTACTTGGACTGTATCTTAGAGTTGGGCCCAAATTCCAAATTGTCAGGCAGGCAAGGTCCTGTTGCCATCAGCGTGCTCTCTCCAGCTCTGTGTTGAGGAATTGAGCAGGGAGGAGCCCACTCAGTGGCGCTTCAGCTTCCTGTTTTCTTCCCCTCACCCTCACATCAAGTCCCTCCTGATGGTCTCCTCCGTGGATAGCTCCTGCTGAGACTTGAACCAGCCAAGCCTAGCTCTCTGGGGCACAGGCTCAGGGGCTGGACAGGTGGCGGGTGTCCCGAGTACCAGGTTCACTTTGGTGTCACAATTGACTGTGTTTTTTTTACTGTTTCTGTTACAGTTTTGCTAATTTATCAGAAGGTCCGAAAGTTTGGCATGCTATTTCAGTTTGCATTATTTATTTATGATGATTTTTGTCATTGTCTTTTATACATTTGGGGTTATAAATTATGTAAATGTTAAAATGAGCATCTCAAAGAAGTCTGTTAAATTGTGACGGGAAAAAAAAAAAGCCAATCAGGTGTATTTTCAAAACGGAGAGTCCCAGTTTTATGAATCATAGATATAAACTAGAAATTCTATAACTGATCTATAAGAAAGAAGAATCCAAGAACTGAATAAATGATGTTTAATGACGTCTTTGTAGTGTAGAAGGTCTGTGATGCTGATAACAGATTTCTTAGAAATGCTGCTCACTATTGAACTAACATTCTGTTCAGTTTTGCCTCCAGTGGAAGCAGAAAGGGTTTTTCAGCTGTTAAATCCTAAAAATCAATATAATTTATTTATGTAAAAGAAACACACAATCAATATATTTTTGAACCTTTTAAGTACTAATTTTCTTTTTATCAAGTAGAAAAAAATGTATTTGCCCTAAATCCTTAAAATACAAATGCTATAAAAACTCCTGTATCTTGAAAGCCTTACTGCAAATGAGCATTCTAGACATCCAGCAGAGTCTGCTCTTCCTCTCGTCTCCTGTGTCGTTTCATGTGGAGAGTTCCTCTCCTCAGCTTCCACTAAACCTCCAAGTAGGCCACAGGGTTCGGTGTGGACCCGACTTAACCACCAGCATGCGCGATCCCTTGTTATATCTTACCAAGCCTGTATGTTAACTCTCGGGTGTTTAGGCTTCTGTTGACTGCTGTTGTGATACTGTTTGCAAAATGAAATTGACACTGTGGATTATTTGCTCTGTAAGGCATAAGTGCTTCTTATGATTATTTTAACGTTCCGAGAGCAAAAGCCAAATTTAAACTCTCTTCAGCAAACTTGAGCCTCTTCATCTAATTCCATGTCACTCACAGCTATAGCTTCCCTTGGTCATTCTTCACCCATGTCTCACATAATAAATTGTCTGTGGTCTTGATCCTGGATTTAAAAGGGAAGTTCAAAATTCAGATTTATATTAAGGATTTCACTAGCACTTGAATGTCTGGCTACCTGGGCATTTTACGAATGTATTGTGTATACCAGGAATCTACAGTCCTTCTAGGTGCCTGATTCCTGCTGGACATCACTCTTAGGAGCTGATCTGACCCATCTCTACTATCAGAACACAGATTAAATTGTGCCATGGAAAGAAGTCAGCAGCATAGCCTCCCTCCAGAACTAGCCCAAAGATTCTCCCTAAAGGCACTTCTTTAAACCCATACTGCACGTCTTACCAGAATCTGGAATCTCTAAAGGAGCTAGGCTGCTGTGGGTGGTGTGTCCCATAAGACACAAGAATACCTGGTCTCTTTTTAAGGACTTTGTTTCGCTGTGTGTGGGGAATCCCAGCTCCTTGGCTCTAGGACTAGATGAGATGATCGATGAGGCTGAAGGAAAGGAGTGTGCCTCAGTTAAGATGAAGCAGGACACTAGCCCAGCCTCCCCTGTGGGTGGAGGCGCCATCTGGGAGCCCTCACTAGGCAAGTAAGAGGGTGAGGTACTGAGAGCCCTTTGCTGTTATTTCTCACAGCAGGAAGTACAGACACCAGCTTAAGATCTCTAATGGAGGACCAGTGAATGATTGCCAAGCATGACAATGTAAGTCTGATCTTCGGAAGCCACCTTGTGAAAGGAGAGACTCCCGAAAGTTGTCCTCTCACGTGTGTGCACATGCATATGCACACATGTGTACATGCACACACACACATGTGTACATGCACACACGACACAGCTAGTGAATGGCCTTTCAAATCTCTGATGGAGACTTCGAGAAGAGCTACCTCACTAGTAGAGTCTTGGTTTTGTTCCTTGACTTAGCCCCTGACCCAGACACCCTCCCCCCACCAAAGCAAGGGTTAGAAAGTACATTTTGCACCCTCATACAAGAGTTAGCCAAGTACACCCACACCTCCACCCCATGCAACAGTTAAGTCTGTGATCATTGCTAGTATTTATATTTGCCATAAGCTGCCCGGGCTATGTTAGTCTTAGGAGGCAGAGCTAAAGTCAGAGCTCATGGTCCCACCAACGGAAGACAACATCCCAGTGCTGGCTTCTGTAATGCCAGACTGGGACCTCTCAACTTGGAGACCAGAACTCTGAAGAACTTAAATGAAAACTTGGCACTGGGGAAAAGGGCAGACATAAAGCCACCCCAGTTGAAGATCTTTATGCTTGATTCGTTGGCATCTACTCTCATTAAGTGGCCTCATTCATGTGCTTGATCTGGAAACCTCAAGAGAATTTAAGTCAGAATTGGCCAAACCCAAGAGTTCGGTTTTAATTTGTTTGTAGTTTCTTCAGACCTATTATCTGAAGTACAGGAGCTGAACAGTAGGAGCCCAGGACATGCTTCTTGCAGCTGCTTTTGTGGTCCCCATACAAGATATCTGGGATAAAATGAGAAGCAAGTAAACTAAGTGCTGTCTTTCACTTAAGACAGTATTTCATGAGCTTAGTGTGAGACTGGAAACAAAGTGGCAGTGACAGTTCCATGTTACCCAAACAGCTCTGATGCCTGAGCCCTGGAGAAGAAAATCGGAAGCTGGGGTGAGAAGGGAGCAGTAGAGTCCCCAGCAGGCCGCTTGGTTCCGCGGAGACCTCTCCTGAGGAGGATCCTCGTCTGTGATCATTTATATCCTGAAGGGTCAGTAGTGGGGTGGATGGGAATGGGCAGGCAAGTCCTGGGTCATTTACTCCTTCCAGTAGCCAGCCAGCTGCACTAGGAAGAGAAGCCAAAAGTAAAGAGAGCAAAGAAGTACTTGCTGCAGGTCCCAAGGCACATGCACAGTAAACACTGCAGGAAGCCAGCTTTCCCGCCCAACTCCAGGGCCCACATACAGGAAAGGTTTCTGTGTGACCTGTGGATGAAGAGACCGATGTAATGCCAGGAACAGGGAGGTGGTTCAGGACACATGACCAGGACTTACTCAGAGTGCTTAATGGCCTTGTCCTTGGTCCCCACAATAACTTTGCATATCTTTATATCCATGAGAGACCTGAGATCCAGAGAGGATAAATAGCTTATCTAGTCAGTGAACTGGTCAGTGACAGAGCTGGGCTTTGAGAATCCAGATTGGTTCCAGAGCCCTAAGTTGGCTGGGGGGAGTTGGGGGGAGCAGGCAGCTATTCTGCCTGGGAGCTTCATAAACTAGAAGTAAATGCAGATGCCTGAGGGAGAGGAACAGTGCTAGCTCATGCTGCCCTTTGCCACCAGTATCAGCCTGGAGGCCAATCAGGAGGCAGTTAATGTAGGCGAGTATTTCTTAGCCCTGTTAACATTGGTGTTGAGAGGTTTCTGGGCCGGGGTGTAATCTGGAAACATCTTGGTATCTCTGTGCTCAGCCTCACCAGCCTAAGGCCAAGGAGCCATGTGAGAAGTGGCTTCCCATCTCAAAGGTGGAAAGAAGAATGGCAGGCCTTGAGTACCTGCTCAGCTCTAAGAACCTGAGGGAGAGGGGCCTACAAAAGAGAAATCAACTCACACACTTGGCCTCCCACCCCAGGCAGCTGAACTACATGCACCATTGATGATCACCACAGTGCCTATTGGTGCCTCTCTGGGTCACTGTCAGGGCTTGAGAGACAAGAGTTTATCACATGTGTTCCCCAGATGAGAACCCAGTTCAAGTAGATGGCTTCAGTGGCACAACCGGTGAGCAGAAAGGTAAGAATGAAGGACAGTCTAAATGCACTGTCCTTACTGTGGCTTTGACTTCGTGTGTGAAGCCGCAGGCCCCACATAGCTTTCTAGAGGGAAGCCAGCCAACTACAACCACAAGCTAAGAAGGAACTTAATATGCATAAATTATGGGAAAAACCGAAGGAATATTCCATGGACATGAGATTATATCACATTTAAATTACCATAAATAAAGTTAGTGCTCAGCCACACTCATTCCAGGCTATGCTGCTTTTGTGCTGAGACCACTGTTGTCACAGGAACCCATGGCTATGAAAGCCTAAGACGTTCATTCCCTGGCCCTTGACCAAGATTCTTGTCTGCTGACCCCTGGCCCACAACATCGATTTAATTTATAGACTATTTGTTAAGTCAGTTAAGATAGACTCATGAACTCAAACATGATTCTATAGGAATGTCATCTTATAGTAGACTCACATTTACATTTAAGATAAAACAGACTTCAGAGCAGCCCTGGACTACAGGCAGGCCTCCTGAACATCCTGTAAAACCCCACAGCGACCTTTTCACATTGGAGGTAAAGTTTAGTCTGTCCTACTCTGTCCCTTCCATACATGTTTTGGGAACCTCAAGGAGCCAGAAGAGGGCAAATTGCTGTGAAGAGCTGAGATTGCTGAAGGGAGGACCCAGGAAGTGCGTGAGGAAAGTCGGGATATAAGAAGGCAAAGCCATCTTTTGTTTGTCTAACAATGAAACTATGGCAGTCCTCCTAAGTGGCAGAGGCTGGCTGGCAGAGTGGACCACAGGGAAACCTTACAGGAAGACAGGCTTAGCAGATGAGCTCTATATCAGTGCAGAAGTAAGGGAGCTTATCCCACCACAACCAGGTCAGGATAGCAGACACACCCCTGAGCTCCCTCCAGCAAACTGCACTCCAGGCTCTCCCGCAATGGACCAAGCTGGCCGAACCCTGCCTTTTGGAATCTGATTGTTGAGTGAGTGACAGAAAGAATGATTAGATTATATAGTTGTTGCCCTTTCCAACTTAACACCAGGAAAGACTTGAGACACAGTCTTTTGTTCCCCTGCTGGCCTGTGTGTGCTGCCACACAGTGATAGCAACCTCCAGGGGCTTCAGAGTAGCCCCACCCTGAGGAAATGCCACAGCATTCAAAAAGGAAGATGGCGGTTCCCCCATCTACAGCCCTAGTGGGAAAAAGTATAGAAAGAATCTTTAGATTAGTCTGTTTGAGCTGCCATAACAGAATCGCTTAGTCTGGGAAGTGTAAACATTTTGGGAGGTCAGCAGTTCAACATCAGGGTTCTGACATGTCCATCTCTTTCTGCTGCACACTTACTGGCTTGCAAACAGCTGCATTCTCGTCGTGGGCACCCAGAGCAGATGCGTGGAGGAAGAGAGTTCTTTAAGGCCCCTTCTAAGGATGTAGCCAGGGTTTGCTATCATAGGCACAAAGAAGGACACGCTCTTGGTATTCTTCATCACAATGGACAAAGTGGAGAGCTGTGGACATCCACCTGTCTGAACAGCTGCCCCCACAGGGAGCTGAGAAACAAGTGTGCCCATCCAAGGAGCTTTCCACGACTCACTGGCACTTTAGGTGAGTGGTCCTCAACCTTCCTAATGCTGCAACCCTTTAATAACAGTTCTCCTTGTTGTAGCGACCCCCAACCATAAAATTATTTTCATGGCTGTAATATTGTTCCTGGTATGAATCGTAATATATTTTGGAGATCGAGGTTAGTCAAAGGGGTTGTGGCCCACAGGTTGAGAACTGCTGCTCTAGGCACAGCAGAGTTTGTGAACTTGGATGCCTACTACTCAAGGCGCAGGACAACACACCTGGACGACATGGAGACCTAAGGTGGCAGGAGGTAAAGGAGACCAGAACCTCAGCTCCACCCTTGGCTGCTTAGCTGGCACCCGAGCTCTCATACCTCATTCAAGAGAGCATGGAGATTCAGACGTTTACGTTTCCTTGATGTTTTAAAGTACATTTTATTTATTCTTTGAGAATGTCATACATGTATATGATATATTTTGTTCATAGTTACCCTCTTTCACCCTCTGCAACTTCTCTCAGACTCCTTCCCGCCACATCTTCCTCCCATCTCCATGGTCTCTTTTGTTGACCCACTGAATAGTGTTTCTAGTGTGTGTATGGATATGGGGCCATCCCCTGGAGCATGGGCAGCCTACCAGTCGCCACATCCCTGAGGAAAACTAGTCTTCCTCCCCTAGCAGCCATCAATAGTGAGTGCCTCTTCGAGGGGTGGGGCTTTGTGAGTGCCTCCCCATCCTGGCTGGAACTGGAAGTTAAGGAAAACTGCTTCTGTGCCATGACGGGGATTTGCACATAGGGTCTCACAGCAGTTGCCTTCTCAAGACCTGAACACGATCACATTCCCTGACTTTTTAAGTGTATGCAATCAGTTATTTTTCACACTCCGAAGCAGACAAATAATCTGTCTGCAGGCTGAGGCTAGTTCACAGAACTCAGTTTGAGTGATTACAGACGCGTAGGTGCTGACAGGTTCCTGATACAATCCAAAGGTAAGAGAGATACAGAAGCAGATTCCATGCGGAGGGAGGTGTCTCCCCTGCCCCACACTGCAATGTTCCCTGGCTTTAAAAGCAGGCTTATCAGGAGGATTCAATGTAACACTGAGGCCAGACAAGTAGCTTAATAAAGTCCCCTGAGTCTAACCTGTCCTTGGGCCCCACAACCCCCGGCCCTGTTGGAGTGCATGACTATGAGGCTACCCTACATATAACCCTGATTTTCTCCCAGTGCATCTAGGCTCCCGGACCCTTAATGATTGCCAAAAAATAGCACTCTCTATAGCAGGGCTGAATACAGGGCAGAGTGGCTGGAGGGAAATGGAGAGCGATCCCCAGCAGGCCTCCTTTTTCTTGGATCTGCCCAGGGTGTGACAGACCAAGACAGCTGTAGCTGCCTGGACACCACTCCTGCCATGCCCTTCCCACCCCCACTTGAGCTCTGACCCAGGCTTTTCCACTTGAAGATCTCAGTCTTTCCAGACAGCAGAGCTGGATAGCCAAGGAGGGAGGAGGGGGAGAAGTAGGTCCCTGCAGGGATTGGACACAAAGTCTTAGCATCTTTTGGATCCTGTATCTATTTCCAGCATCCAGGAATCTCCTCCTAATCCAGGCCAACTTCCCAGCTCTCATCCCTGGAACCCCAAAAGCCACCCTTCTTACATGGCTGTGGCAGCTCTTATAAAAACTGTCACCCACAGGCCAGTGAAACATGGCCCTTGTTGTCTGAACTGCCACTCAGGACCAGTTCGTACCCCCTTGGACAATTACTGCTTGAGCCCCTTTGGACTCTGGAATAAAACCCTGTGTGAACACAGGGGAAGACCCTGATTACAGTGTAGGCTGCAGCATCGCAGACTCTTCCCTGTGCCTCTGTGGGACTGGAAGAAATGAGCCCAAGATCCCTAGCACACAAGTTACGTGCTGGGAAACTCCTGACTTTGCTATTTCAAGTGAGGGGAGGGGGCTCTTGTTCCCCTCAGACCAGAGGAAGGGGCTCAGAGCCTCCTCTAGTGAAGCCATAGGAAGCCACCAGCAACTTACAAGTGGGGCCAACTCCAGGATGTTCTCTGCAGAGGCTGACAGATGCTGAGATGGGGCCTGGATCCCACATGGCCTGGGCCTCTTCTCCTGTGTCTGTTCAATGAAGAAGGCCCCTCCAGCTCTGCTACCCCACCGTGGAGCCATGAGTTGCTACACACCTCTTCTTAGGGCAAGAGGTCTCCAGGCTGGGCTGAGCCTTAGACTGCAGGGCCCTCTCCCTAGCTGGAGTTCAGCACTGATGTTCCCATTCAACCTTGCCTCAGAGCGAGAGCCCTAGGTCTCTCCAACAGGATCCCTACCTTCCTATTAGTCTGTCCCCATGAGGCTTTGTGTAAAAAGTTTGGCTGGAGCCCAAGGAACTTTTAAAAACTCTATGCACTAGACCAAGATGTACAGACCTGTCTTCCTCCCAGAATTGATAGAGGCCAGGTTGTTCACAAATACAGAGATGGAAGCTGGAGATGGAAGAGAGGAGAGGACTGTTTAAAGTGGCCTTGCCTATTACAGAGCCCCTGGCAGCAGTCTACCCATGGGAGTGAGTGGGATGTGGGCAGAGGTGAAACCTGGAACCAGGCGACTCCCATAGACACACATACGACATATATGAGACATATATGAAGTCACCCACACTAACATGTTTAGGTATAGATGTGTTATATAGATAACAAACTTCAAAATTATATACTATCATGGCTAATGTATACAGAGAGAGGGGCATAGATGACCCTGGAAGTACAGCTGCAGAACCATACGCAAACATGCTTTTATAGAGACACAAACATCCCAAAGATATAACAATGCCAAGTCAGACACGAGGTTAAGAAAGGGCTGGAATTGCCGTGCATCCAGCCTGCTGGGACCCAACACACATGCATGTGTATATGTACATATGTGCCCCTGTGCATGCACACATACATGCATATACACACAGAGAAAACCTCTTCCTCCATGGTAGTTTTTTTGGGATTCTGGATAACAACATTCAGTCAAGAACTGGTGCTGGGGAAGAAGGCAGCTTTGTCTTCTGGGAATGGGGCTGTTGAAGCAGCTGCAGCCTCCTCCCGAAGTGCCAGGCCAGTTCGTCATCCTAGGAAGGAAGGTCAAATAAGGCCCAGGATAGGACGGAGGGCAGGGAGGGAGCTGGGAGCTGGGGTAACCTCTGCCGCTCATCCCAAAGGCTATGGCACAAATTCTAGAAAGCCAGTTGTCCCCAGCCATAGCTACTCTGACTTCTGACCTTGGGCTAGCCTGAGCTACATGCCTGCCATAAGCCTATAGCTCCACCTTTTTAGTGGAGCGGAAGGCCAGGCTCTGAGTTAGAAAGACTTGACAATTAGAAAGAGCCTTGATTTTGCTGTGACTGGGTGGTTTTGAGAAAACAGCGAACAAGTTTGAGCCCTACATTTGAGTTTCTAACAAGTAATCAGTGCTCAAAGGCAAGACCTCTTTATCAACCTGGGAGCTCCATGGCCTTCTCTTGGTGTGCAGAGTATCCTCTAGTAGAGCTGACCCAGCAGGCCCCAGTATTCCCACCTAGCCCACAGCAATCTCTCCTGCTGTTCTAGTCCTAGTGAGGAGGCCACCGCTATCTCTAGGACTGCCCCTCTTTCCCTCCCCTGGGGTCCTGCTGGGGTGCCTTGGGGTGTCCTGTGCCCTGTTTATTGCCTGATCTGTCCCTTTAAAGCAGATACACTGAAGGCTTATTTTCCTAACTCAGGAAAAGCATTGTGGTTCAGACATAGTTTGGTCTCTTCCAAACTCAAGTTGAAATTTGTTAGAGACAGAAAATAGAGTAAGACAGAAAATGATTTTGCTTTGGGAGACTCTCCCTAGGTAATCAAGCAGCTCCAGACAGTTCTAGAACTCAATCCAGTCATCCACACAAGGAGGGTTTACTTGAGGGCTTCCTGAACTAACCTTGATGCTAGGATTCAGGGTGTTGGGGGTAGGGGACAGATAGACAAAAGTATCTGCGTGGGCTTGGGTCCTGGTTCCCCTCACAAACCTGCATCACACATGTCCATATCTGCTAGTGAGTTGAAATCACCCCATAAAAGCAGATCTTTGTACCCCAACAAAACTTTGAGGTGTTACTACCAAAGCCTTGTTTCCCAGTCAGCTCATCCCAGTCAGCTCGTCCCTGGTAGACTGCACGTCTCAAGGACAGGATATGGATAGACCACAGCTGTGTGAGCCAGATTGTCAGAGACAGCAGGGACTTTCAGGGGCATTAGGTAAAAATGCCCATCGGTTACTCTTTATGCGTGTGTGTGTGTGTGTGTGTGTGTGTGTGTGTGTGTGTGTGTGTGTGTGATGGAGAGAGAGAGAGAGAGAGAGAGAGAGAGAGAGAGAGAGAGAGAGAGAGAGAGAGATGCAAGAGGGTATGGGACAAATTTCGGGAGTCAGATCTCTCCCACTATCTGAGAATGAAACTCCGATTATGAGCTCTTTTCCCTTGGAGTATCTCACTAACCTGTTTTCATGTGAGTGGAAGGGGTGCATTGTGTGGTAGGGTGCACATACCAGATGCAGAGAGAACAAAAGCCATCTCATAGAGACCCCTGTCTAGACCACAGCCTACACGAGGACTGCCCCAGCCCATTTTCTCTTGCTATTACTGGCCACAGACCGGAATATTTACAAAGCTAAGAGACTGATTCAGCTCCTGGTTCTTGTGTCTAGGAAGCCCAAGAATGTGGTGCTGGAGGTGTAGGTGTGTGTCAGTCCTGGGCTGCTGTCCTTTTTCTATAAAGCCACAAGTCTTATTATGGGGTCCTAACTACCTTCCTCCCAGAGGCCCCAACTCCAAATACTATCAGCGTAAGGTTTCTGGACATTTCCACATAGTTTCCGAGGGGGTTTTATAATATGACCCTGGCCCTGTGCTGATGAGCAAAACCTGACACTGGGCAGAGCAAGTGCTGGACAGGATGGTAAGCTGGTGCTGTAGTAGTCCCTGGAGAGGACCTTGACTTAAAAGATGATTTTTCAAGATGGAAAGCCAGAGATGATCCAGGCAGAGTGACCAGCACAAATACACATCGCGGAATTAGGGAACAGCCTGCTGCCTGATATGGGACGGGCTGGCAAAGTGTGGGGTGTTCTGGGCGGAGGGAGGCCAGAGTGTTTGGCTGAGCAGGGAAGCTACTGGCAGCAGAGGGAATGCGATTGGCAGAGAGACTGGGGAACCCCTGCCACACGGAGGGCACCTGGCTTCAGCCCTGGAGCTGCTCTTCTGAGCCATCTCCACTTAATGTGTCTGACTCAAACCCACTCTCCAGGGTTCATCCTAGGGAGCTGCCTGCTCAAATCCACTGTGGTCAAATTCTCCTTGTTTCTTGGCTTGAGGTCTGTCTAAAATCAGTTCCTTCCCCCCTTCTCTCTCTCCCTTCCTCCCTGCCTCCCTCCCTCTCTCCCTATCTCCCTCCATCTTTCCCTTCTTTCCTCTCTCTCCCCCTCTCTCCTCCGCTCACCTAGATGGGAAGAAACCCCTCACACTGTAAGTTTGTAAATCTATTGACATGCTCAGATATTCTCTTTGTTCACACTGTATAAGCCTCTTGAGTTCTTTTACAGTTTCGTGTTTCATTTTTTTTTTCTAATATTTAAACCTTTAAGCCATCTGTGGTTTATTTTGGTATAAGGTAGGAATCTAACTTTATTTTTTTCCAAATCCTTAGCCAGTTATTCTGTCCCATTTTCTGAGTAATCCATCATTTCTGCAATATTTTGTTTATTTTTTTCCAAGATTTCATTCCCCTCCTGCTTGGCTTTAAAGATATAGTTGCTGTGTAGAGAAAAGAAGAATGAGAAAGAACCAGAAGAGGAGAAATGTGACAATCCCACAGGGATGTGTGGCTCAGAACATGAGAGTCCTCTCTTCCTACCTCCCTACGAAAATGACAACTGACTGTTACTTACTATGTATCTGCTTATTATTATGTTGTGACTTGTAACTGGGTTTCTCTTCCACACATAGATTGAGAGAGGAGAAAATCTAAAAGAGATCATCATATCTAGATAATATATATTAGCATAAAAATATATTAACTTGGGCTGGTGAGTCATCTCAGTGGCTAACGATGGTTGTCCCCAAACCTGAGACATGAAGAACAGCATGGTGGGAGGAGAGAACCAACGTCCACAAGTTGTTCTCCAACCTCCATTCACAGTCAATGTTCATGCACGTCCACATACAAAAGCACACGAGCAAATTAACAGACAAAACAAGCAAGGGACGTGAAGAGACGACTCAGCAGTTAAGACCACTGGCACTCTTCCAGAGGACCAGGTTCAGTTCCCAGCACCTCCACAGTGGCTCACAACCATCTGTAACTCCAGTTCCAGAAGGTCTGACACCCTCTTCTGGTCTCCCTAGGCACCTGCATTCGTGTGCACCTACCTCCACATAGACACACATGCAAACATAGAATTTGTAAAATTTTAAGTTAGTTTTTTAAAAGAAGATATATATATATATATATATATATATATGAATGATTGGAAAAGCCAAGAAATCCTGAAAGATACAAAATAAAAAAATAGAGGGTTAACATGGAGTTGAACACCTCTAATCCCAGCACGAAGCTAACAGAAGGATCAGGAGTTCAAGGCCAGTCTGAGTTACATAGCAAGACTGTCTAAAAAGAACAAAAGGAGGAAAAGGGAGCTGGGAAGGAGGTCAGTAGAGTAACTCTTTGCCACTCAAATGTGAAGACTGGAGTTCACAGTCACAGCACCCAGTAAAAGCTGGGTGTTGCAGGCTGCCTGTAATCCCAGCACTGTCAGGAAACAGAGACGGGACATCCCCCCACCCCCACCCCAGCAGGCTGGCCAGCAAGACTAACTGAATCTGCAAGCTCTCACAGTTCATGTGACACTCAGCCTCAATAAATAAGGTAGAAAATAACCATGGAAGACACCCTTGGCCTCCACATGTGCATGCACGCACGCACGCATGCACATGCACACACACACACACACACACACACACACACATACAGACACACACGTGCATATATTTGCACACCCCCCACACACATGTAGGCCCCCCACACATGTGAACAGACATACACACATACAAGAGGAGGAAAATAAAAGATGAATATTTTTGTGTCACTCACTTCTGGCCCTGCCTGTGCTGAGACCCTCTCCCCAAATGCAATGGCTGAAATGGCTCTTTGCTTTAGTCTGAAGAGAGTGTCTCTCTTCCATTCCCAGCATTCATCTGTAAAGGGTCCACTTTGGGATCTTGGGTTTGCTGTGCCAGACTGTGTTTTTTGTGCCAGCCACGAACTGTTGAAAGTATCTGAGTTTTACCACAAGGTTCAGCCCCTGGGCACTCAAGTCTTTGCCTCATTGTTTGCTTCAGAAACACAGTAACTATTCTATAGCTATTTTCCTCATGAGCCTTATATTGTACGCTCCTCCTCGTTGACTGGAATTTTGTTGGAACTGAATTGTCCTTACAGATTATTAGATTATTTTGTCTGTGGAGTGGATTTCCCCTTTGGTGTCTCTCTTCTGTGACTATGTTCAGACTTTGTTGCTTTTTTCACGGGTCCTCTGTATCCTCCTGGAGAGTTATCTTAATCTCAAAGCACCTGGTGTAAGCCACAGCCACCTGAGAGGAAGAGAAAGCAGGAGGCCCTGCGGCCAAGAGGTTAGGAGGGGCTGTTGGTACTCAGCAGAGCTCTAGTGAGCACAACTTGCACTAGCTCCAAGGGTCACCCAGGGGCCACTTTGGCTCAGCAAACAGAAGAATGTTCTATCTGTTGGCGCTGTGAGACCATGGAATGACTTCTGGAGGATGTGATGAGCTCTCCAACCCTGGCTCTTTCCCAGTGTTCCAGGGAAAAACGGAGTCTGGGCTGTCTACAGGCTTCCCAGTTGGTGACAGGCACAGGGGAAGGTGCTAGGCCAGAAGCAACACACACACACGCACACACACACGTGCACACACACGTGCACACACATAACACACGCACACATACACATACGCATACACGTATGCACACGCATGGCACTCGCACACACTGGTGGTATTGATTTGCTCAGAGACTAAGCCTTCCCAGCCTCTGCTCTGTTCCTCTCCGCTCATTTCTCTTTTTACACTGGCTTCCTTCAGGTGGAATGGTGTTTCTCTATTTCACATTCTAAGACACAAGTGTCTCTGCAAGCCAGGTGACTACCAAGAATGCCTAACAAGGACCTGGATTCTTTCATACGGACTCTTCCCTGGCCACCATTCTGATTGTCTCCTGGGGGGGGGGGGGTCCTTGTTCAGAGTCAGACTGACAAATCGAAACCTGTGTCACACACACACCCCCACCTCTCAGTCCTGGGACAGTTTCTTGGCCAGTGAGTAGCCCAGTGGGCAGTGAACAGACACCTCCAGCTTGTCTCCCATCCCTGGTTCTATATGTACAGTTCTCTTTCTCCCCCGAGTAGCACTCAGCTTGGCTTGCAGTGTCCTCAGGGGGCCAGTGGGCTTCTTGATTCCAGCCTGCACATCTGGAAGTTGACGCTATTAAAACAAACCCCATTATATAACAAACGGACATCTGGAACCCTTTAGCACCGAGTTTTTAGAAAAAGACATTGTTTTGGATATGGTTGCTCCTAAGAATGTGGCACAGCGCCCTCCTTCTGTCTGTCCAGGAACCCAGGGTCCAAGTGGCCTCCCCTGATTCCATTTCTCAAGCTAAGGGGCTAGAGGTGGGCTGGGGCACAGACAGGGAAAGAGACCTCACACCAGACAGACAGCTTCATGTGTGCCTGCTGTTGCATCTTTTCAAGCTTCCTTTCCAGACTCATTAGAATCTTTACCCAAAAAACATACCTACTATGTGCTGTGTCTCCATATCAATCAATCACATGTCCATCCCCAATACAATGATAAATCTATGTACTTAAGTATGTCTTCCCCTCCCCCCAGGAGACAGCTCCAGAAGTAACAGTGCTTGCCACACAAACCCGACAACCTGAGTTTGATCACCAGAGCCCACATTGAAAAGGCCAGATTTAGTGGTATGGATCCATAAACCTAGAACTCTTATTACAGTAGGATGGGTGGTGGAGACAGGAGAATGACCAGAAGCTGGCAGACTGGCTCACCTGGGATATGCAACATGGCAGAAATGAGAGGCCCTGCCTTCAGTCAGGGTGGAAGGAGAAAAATAACTCCAGAAAGTTGTCCTCTGACCTCCACATGCGCACCTGGCATGTGCGCACACGCTCAGTCTGGACATACTGACATGCACCTAGCTGTGTTCCCAGCTACTCAAGGAGCCTGAAGAGGGAGGGTGAGCCTAGGTAACACCATGGAAACCAACAAAGGGCGGGAAGGAGAGAAAGATGAAAAGCAGATCCTGGGCTACCTGAATTACTATTCGTTGTTACTACGCTTATACAGGGGTCTTGCCTGCGCGTATGTCTGTGTAAGTGTGCATGCAGTACCCACAGAAGCCAGAAGAGGGTGTGCGATGCCGATTCTGAAGAATAGTGCCTTAGTCACTCTGACTTCAATGTCCAGGATTACAGACCTGAGCGCCCTCAGCCTTAGACCTCCCCCAGGCATCCTCAGTCCACTCTCAATGGACATGATGACCTGGGCATAAGTACTCTCTGAGTAGACCTTCATCTATCATAAAGAACCTCCTCTGTAAGAAACATATGACTGGAGTTAGGGGTGTAGCCCCGGCAGCACATAAAAGCATTGTGACCTCCAATCCCTGCCTCTGGGAGGTAGAAGCAGAAAGATAAGATGTTTACGGTCATCCTCAGCAACTTGGCGTGTTCAAGGCCAGTCTGGACTATATGAGACTGTCTCAAAATTAAACATAAAAAAAAATTAAACAACTGTCTAGATACGGGCCAGAGAGATGGCTCTGTGGTTAAGAGCACTGCTGCTCTTGGAGACAGTCTAGGTTTGAGTTCCAGCACCCACATGGTTGACTTATAACGATCTATAACTCCCACATTCCAGGAATATGATGCCTTTTTCTGACCTTTGAGGACACCAAGCACATAAGTTATCTACATATATACATGTAGACAAAACTACTCATACACAGAAATTAATCCAAAAAGTTTTTTTTTCCTTGTCTGGCTAACATTTCCAAGTGAGAGTTCTAATTTAAAATTTTTCCTCAACAGTTTATGTTCAAAAATACAAAAAAAAAAAATCTTAATTTGTACATAGAACAAGTGTGTGTATATGGTGCCTGCACAATAGTTGGTGTGTGATTGTGTGTTTCTGTCGATTCTGAAGCAAGTTGGAAGGATTAGTATACATTATTGACACTACGCATGTATATCACTGTCTCTGAGTTTTACTTTGTGTCTGCAAGTGTGCATTACAGTGTATATGTGAGTGCCAGTGTACATGTGTTACGTCAATCTTGTGGAGGTCAGAGGTCATCCTCGTGTCTGTCCTTGCCTTCTGCTTTGTTTATGACAACGTCTCTTGTTCACTTCTGTATGTACCAGGAACTCCCAGCAGTTCTCGACTGCTGCTCATCTCCCCGTAGGGACACAACAGAATCACAAACACGTGTGCTACTGTGTCTGCCTTGATGCGGGTTGAGGGGCTCTAAACCCGAACCTTCAAGTTTACAGAGCATGCGCCATCGCACCAGCCTGTTCTGGGGCTTCTTTGAGGTGAGATTGACAGACAGTGAGAGGCACAAGCTTGCCTTCTGTACCCTGTTTCAGTGAACCTGGTGTATGAAGACACCTATGCAATGCAACACCATCTCCATGAGCAGTCCTTTGTCAACCCCACGGAGCCTCAGCCTCCCTCCTGCTCTCTGAACCCTTGCCCCTCCCAGAGACAAACACAATTATGCGTATTTTCACCATAGATGAGGATTCACCAAATTCAGATGTTTAAAGTCACCAGTGCCTCCCCAGGACCTCAAAATACGATTATACTTGAGGTCAGATTCTTTCAAGAGGCTATTCAATAAAAATAAAGCTTACAGTAAGCGCTAGTGTGCTGCGACTGTGGCAGGCTTGAACCTCCAGCATTGGGAGTGAGCACATTTCTGTTACTTAAGCCACCCAGACTGCGGTGCTTTGTTTGAGCATTCCTAACCATTTAAGATAGATTGGACTTGTCTTTTCAGGATTTCATATAAATAAAATCAGGAGCTGAAAACGGACAGTCAGAAA
Organism: Uromys caudimaculatus; assembly: GCA_028551405.1. NCBI lineage: Eukaryota > Metazoa > Chordata > Mammalia > Rodentia > Muridae > Uromys > Uromys caudimaculatus. Next base: position 17,336,407 of record CM052701.1, read on the forward strand.
AGCAACTATGAGGTCCAAAGCTTAGTCCCCAGAACACATGTAAACTCCAGCGTCTGGTGGCACATGCTTGTATTCTTCGTGCTAAGGAGGCAGAGGTAGGTAGACTGGTGACGCTCAGCCAGACTAGTCAGGCTAGTGAGACCCAGGTCCCAACAAGAGATCCTGTCTCAAAAAACAAGGCTAGGCTGGAGAGATGTCTCAGTGTAAAGAAAGCCTGCCATACAAGCATGAGAACTTGAGTTGAGGTTCCCCCAAACCCACGTAAAAACTGGACGCAAGCCAATGAAATGACTCAGTGGGTAGAGGGGCATTTGCCAAGTCTGTTGGCTTCGGTTCTATTCCTCAGACACACATAGTGAGAGAACTGACTCCCACAAACTAGTCTCTGACGACCACACACACATGCCATGTGTGCCCGTATCCTCACGAGGAGGAAAGCCATGATGGAGGTCCTGGGGCTTTTTGGCCAGCCAACCTGGCTGAAAATAGCCAGGTTCAATGACAAAGTCTGTCTCAAGGGAATTAGATAGAGAGTGATTGATAGAGAAGACACCCAATGTCCTCCTCTAGCTTGGGCATGTGTCACCTGCACAAACACTGTGTGTGCATGCGTGTGTGTGCATGTACGTGTGCATGCGTGGGGGGTGGGGGTGGGGTTGTGGCTTACTTTGTCCAGCCTAAGGTGCCGGGGATTCATCCATGATGTCTTGTCCCTTTTTGTTTATGGTTAATATTCCACCATATGACATTAGGCCAATTTGTTGTTGTTGTTTTTTTTTTTTTAACTATTGGTTGCTAAACGTTTACTTTGTGTATTTTATGGTTTGTTCTGCTCAACAGCTGTCAGGTCTGGAACCTCTCCATAGACAGGACATCAGAAGTAGAATTCTGGGCTACTATCAGGAGAAAGTGAGCTTTCTGCGCCATCACGAATAATAGCTGAGAGCGAGGAGCTGGGTGACAATGACAGTCAAATCGCCAGGCGCCAAGATCAACTAATCTGCGGATCATAGGAGAGGTGGTATTGCTTAGAGTTTTATGAAACCCACTCTCAATTGTGATATCAAAATGCTTCTGGGGTGCCCATATTTTATACATGTGTGTGCTATTTAAGGTGATACAATCTAAAATTACCTAGGAAGGGAGTCTCGAGGGATTGTCAGGATTAGGTTAGCTTATGAGCAAGTCGAGGAGTCGGCAGGGGCTGCGGAGGAGGAGATTATTTTGATAACTTGGTTTGATTACTTGATTACTTTGGTTACTTGAGACTAGAATACTTTCCCACTGAGGATGGCACCATTCCCAAAACAAAGGGTCCTGGATTGTAGAGGGATAGAGAGAGCTAGCTGGGTGCATGCATGTGTGTAGAATTCCTGCCTTCCTGCTGCTTATCTATGGATGCAGTGGGACCAGGAGCCTCAAGCTCCTGCTTCTATGACTTCCTGAAATGATGGCTCACCGGACACTGTGAGCTAAAGTACCCCTCCCCTCTTTTCTCTGAATTGCTTTCGCCAAGGTATTTTATCACAACTGCAAGAAACAAAACCAAGACAACATGAGGCTGGTTTTGTATCTTATTCTGTTCCATCTGAATGGGGCCTGGCAAAAATTTGCTTCACTTTGCCATGATACTTTCTAACAATGTGAGTATTTGAATTAGAAATTACAGGAAGTGGGGGCTGGAGAGGTGGCACAGTGGTTAAGTACACTGGCTGCTCTTCCAGAGGTTCTGAGTTCAATTCTCAGCAACCGCGTGGTTGCTCGAAACCATCTATATGATCTGATGCCCTCTTCTGGCAGGTGTACATGCAGATAGAGCCCTCATTTATAAATTAACAAATTAATAAATTAATAAAAAAAGAAATTACAGGAAGTGGTGGTGCCTTTAATCCCAGCACTCAGGAGGCAGAGGCAGGAGAATCTCAGTGAGTTTGAGGCCAGCCAGGTCTGCAATGAGAGTTCCAGGCCATTGCAGGTGAGATCCTGACTCAAAAAAGAAAGGAAGAAAGAGAGGGAGGAAGGGAGAGAGGGAGGGAAGGAAGTAGGGAGGGAGGAAACGGGAACGAGACAGACAGCAGGAGCCCAGCCTTTAATCACAAACACTAATTTAATACTTTTTTAAGTCAGAGAAGTACATAGGCCAAAGTGCCTTCATTTGCTTTATTCCAATAGTTCTTTTTATCTGAAATGCTTTCTGACTTTGAAGTTCTTAGGAATTGCTTTTTGGCACAGTTTATCTGCTTTGTCCCAAGTGGCCTTGGAGCCCTCATCATTTCGCTCCGGTGATGATCATTTTTGGCTTTTCGAGACAAGGAGAATGTCTTTGGTTTCACTTTGAAGCTTGCTAGAGAAAAAAATAAATCTGGGACCCTTATCATGAGGTAAAGAAATCTGAAACGAGATAATTCAGATTTGGAAACCGTGACTGTAGTCGGCTCCCCTGTTGCCGGCGGGATGTGAAGAGTCCTTTGTGGCGGCTCCCTGTAACTTAGTAACATCTGAAGTGGTCCATTTGCAGGGGATGAGGAGGAGGAGAGGCCTCCTCACACTTAGCTTCACCCACCCCAGGGTTTGGGAAAGGCTTTTCTTAGTACAGCCAGTAGCAGAGCTGAACGCAGGTTTTCTCTTCCCTCCCCAGAGTCCTCTTTATCACAACCCAAAGGAGCTTATCTGCTTGCCACTGTGTGCACCATCATCAACGACGCAGAGGAGTTCATTCAAACCAACTACACTTTACTGGTTTAATTTCCTGGCTGGTTTTCTTTTCCTTCCTTTGGTGCTGAGATTTGAACCCAAGCCCACCTAGTGCATGCTCGGCAGACCATCCACCACGGAGTCATCCCCCAGCTTGGTGTATTTTTATAACCCTGTGCTAGAGGGTGTCTCATACCAACACTTGTGACCCCAAGAAGCTCTCTCTGGTTAAACAGCTCTAGCAATGGCAGCTTGGAAGTCTCATTTCTTTCTTTCCCAGCTCCAAACCTACTCCTGTGGCCGAGTTCCAGGGTCAGCCAGCAGCCAGGCCTAGGAAGTGGGACAGGGTTGTGCTGAGCAGGCCGGCTTGGGATTTACTCTCCCTCTGCGCCAGACAGTAGGGACATTGAGCTCAGAGGACTTTGGGTGCGAATCAGATCTCCACAGTTGCAGAACTTGGCACAGGACCCACCAGAGGAGAGGCAGAGCCAGGAGCCTTGGGTGGTCCTAGTAGCCCTCCTACATCCCTCCCCAAAGCAGAGCACTTGTCCTGAAGCATAGGGAGGCCCAATTAGTGTGTCAGCAGGGCGTGGGCCTTGGGGAGGATGAGAATTCCAGGAGAGACAGGGGGAAGATGGGTGGTCAGTGGAGGGCATCCAAAAGATAGAGAGGGAAGAGCCCACGGGCAGCATACTGTGAGAGCCATGGGAAGACTCCAGCCAGGGCTGAAAGGAAGAAACACGGGGCGAGATGCCGAGCGTCTGTCATCCCAGCCCCTGGGAGGCTGAGGCAGGAGGATCCCAAGTTTGATGCTAGTGGTTAGACAATGTGGCTTTGTCAGAAAGGGGGAAAAAAAAAAAAGAGCAGGAAAGGGAGAAAAAAAATCTTTCCTGAGCAAGGTTTTAGGAGACATGGGTTGAAATTTAAAATGAACCGGAGAGAAGGTGGGACTGTGGGAACCCAGATAGGGTGACATGCAAAGCTCAAAGCAAAAGTGGAAGTGGGAACAAGCACTTGGAGGAGAAGAGCCTGCGGGGCGTCGTGTGCTCAGAACAAAAATAAGTATAACATCCTAGAAGGGGAAAAAGCAAATGGAGTAAAGGCCATCGTTTTTTAAATGGAAACGAAAAGTTTCCGTGGTCTGAAGAATGCCCTGGGTTTTGCAGATTGGAAGGCTCACTGGGTTCCAGGCAGAAATGATGGAAAAAAGACTCAGGACTAGGCAAGGCCAGGGAGGAGCCCAAAATTCCATGATTAAAGGGAAAGCTCACACAAGCTTTCCAGTGGAGAGAACAAGTCGCAAAGAACGGGTGATCAGACCAGAAGTCGACGTCTGCTTGCAGTGCTAGATTTCTGGGCTCAGTCTTCAGAGTGCCAGGAACGCAAGAGCAAGTGCACAGCTCAGAACCCCAGCACTCAAGCGAAAAAAGCAGAGTGTGGTGATACCCACATGTAGTCCCAGTGCTGGGGAGGTGGAGGCAGGTAGACAGTCAGCATAGCCAGTATGATGAGCTCCAGGCCAGTGAGAGACAAGATGGACAGCATCTGAGGAATGACAGCCTGTCTCTACATACACAGCATACATGTGCACCTGCACACATACAGGAAGGAAGAAAGGGGTGGAGGAAGGGAGGGAGGGAAGAAGGGAGGGAGGAAGGAAGCTTATATGAATCCCTTCCACATCCTACTGAAAACCCATCCCACAGTGGCCAGGCTGCCATTCACCCATCTAAGCAGGAAAAGAATATAACCCAGCAATGAAGCCAGGGTAAGCTGAGCCACCAACCCATGTCTAACTAGCAACACATGATGAACGCTGAGCTGGTGCCATAGTTTGGTTATCCCCAAGAAACATGCATTAACCTGAACCTAGCGGCACAGGCCTTCCATCCACGAAGCTTTGGAAGCTTAGGCTGCAGGACAGCAAGTTAAGCCCTGCCTGGGGTACAAGACCAGCCTGGAACAGCTTAGTGAGATAAGGTAACAAAAACAAAAACAAATGAGGGCTGGGGGCAGAGTTAAGCAGCAGGACGCTTACCTGCAGTGTCCGGGACCCTTGGTTCTTTCTGAAGTATGGAGATGGAGGTAACCCTGTGCTGGAGTGTAATTGTCACTCTGGTGGTACTGAATGGCGGGATATGTAAGAGGTGATGACATCATGGGGGAAGGGCAGTGTGGGCATGATCAGATAAGGCCATTATCGCAGGACTGTATTGGTCGCAAGCTCTCCCTCCCTCCTTCAGTCTCTCCCTTCCTCTTCCCTTCCTTCCCTCCCTTACCATGCAGTGACTTCATCACATTATGGCAGGGCGGGAAGGCCTTCACCTAGACACAGCCCTTGGACCTCCTGTCAAATCTCTGGTCTCTATAATTGACACACACACACAGTTTGTAGTATTCTGTTACAGCATCAGGAAATGGAACCTGTATTAGTTGCTTTTCTCATTGCTGTCACAAAATACCCAAGAAGGGGTCACTTAGGGGAGGAAGGGTTTATTTCGGGGTACGGTGTGGCGGGAAAGAGGGCGGCAGGACTATGAGACTGCTTGCTCACATCTGGGCAGATCAGAGAGCAGAGAAATTCATACTACATCAGGCGCCCAGGCCATGGGGTGGTGTCCCCTACTTGGGGTGGTGTCTCCCACTTCAGGGTGGGTCTTCCTCATTTAACCCTCTATGGAAATACAAGTGTTTGCATGTGTGTGTACAGATGCATGTGTGTGCTTAGAGTCCAGATTCAGCATTAGGTATCTTCCCTCATCACTCTACACATTATTTTTTTGAGACATGGACATCACCAACCGAGTTGTTTCCAAATGTTCCTACTTTCCTTAGTTTTCTTTTTCTTTCTCACTGAGGTGTGACTTTTCAATTTATTTTTCCATTGTCACATCTTTTTTTTTTTTTAATTTTTTGATATGTTATTTACATTTCCTATGTTTCCCCCTTTCTAGGTCTCCTCTTTGGAAACCCCCATCCCCTCCCTCTCCCCTGCCTCTATGAGGATATTCCCCCACCCACCCGCCCAGTCACTCCCATCTTCCCACCTTGGCATTCCCCTATACTGGGGCCCAAGGGCCTCTCCTCCCCGATAGCCAACAAGGCCCTCCTCTGCCACATATGTGGTCCGAACCATGGGTCCTTCCATGTGTATTCTTTGGTTGGTGGTCCAGCCTCCAGGAGCACCAGGTGTCAGGCCAGTTGACACTGTTGCTCCCTCTTATATCAGTTTCTGTTACTATAACAGAACACATGAGACTGGGAAGGTTGTAAAGGAGAAAGGTTTATTTTGGCTCACGGTGTGGAAGCCTAAGAGCATGGTCCTAGTAGGTACTCAGCTTCTAGGGAGGATATAACCCAGTTCTCCCGGCAGCCCAAAGGCCAGTGGGTGTGACAGAAAGCAAGAAGGGACAAAAGAGCATTTTATAACCTCCCACTCTCATGGTGAGAGCTCAGCTACTCAGAACTGGATTCAGTCTCCAAGTAACCTCCTCAAAGGCCCCACTCCCAACCCCAGGACACTGGCAAGCACATTTCAACATGGGTTTTGGCAAGAGAGCCATATCCAAAACCACAGCAGCCGTAAAACGAATAGCAGAGCCATGCTTTACAGTTTACATGTTTCAGGTGATCCTCGAGGGTCCTGTCGTGCTCCTCGTATGAGCACTGATCTTCCACAGGCTCTCCCCTCCTCCACCCATCTGCCGCTGTGGCCCCTCCATATGTCTCGTGAGTACGTGATTTGTCTCCACCCTCAAGCTGCAAAGGGCTGTGAGCAGATGCAGTGGTCCAGCCCTTCCTCAGACTTTCACTTCTGACCCCCACCTAAAAGATCCCTCCATCCCCACCTTGGGTCTCAGGAGGAAGCTTCAACACCTCTTGTTTAGCAACAGAGGCCACTTCCTACCGTCACCCACCCTGCCTGGAAACACCACCACCACCCACCCCTGCCCGGAAACCACCACC
>CM052701.1:17343566-17423446 GCA_028551405.1 Uromys caudimaculatus
GCCCGGAAACACCTCCACCACCACCCACCCCTGCCCGGAAACCCCACCACACCTTCAGGCCTGTGCCTCCCAGGTCTTGCTTTGCTGACCCTCATTCTTTGCCTTCTCCTTGAAACTGTTTTTTGTTTTTTTGGGGTTTGGGGTTTTTTTGTTGTTGTTTTGGGTTTTTTTGTTTTGGTTTTTTGCAAGGCCCTGTCTTTCTGGATGGCTCTCTCTCTCTCTTCCTCTCCCCCCCCCCCCATCCCTCCATCTCAGCACATCACACCCACTCTGGACTTAGCACTTCCTGTTCACCTTCCTCTGAATCCCTGACTCTTCTCTCCTCTACCCTTGGCTCCATCCTTCCCTCGATTCAGCCCAGCTCAACCGAGGCAGGGGTGCCCCTGCCTTGGCTTCTGTGTGGCTCAGAAACTTCACCCTACCTGGGCTTGGCTGGTGTCTCTCTCCTGTCTCTGGCCACATCTTTCTGATTTTCTTCCACAGTACCTTTCCTTGTATTTTACCTTCGGTGTCCCCAGATAGCTCCTCAAGACACAGATAAATGCCTCCGGAGACCTTCAGTCCCCTGCTCAGAACTTTTGCAGAAGAATTAATTTCTCTCCAGTTTCAGGTAAAAGAGCCAAGACAGATTTTGAAAACCCAGCTTGTTTTTGTTATGATTGTTTTTGTTTGCTTTGCATAAGAAGCTCTGTTTCCATTCTTCTTTTCTGTGTTTAAAGCACATTTCTTTTTATTTTCTGTGCGTTGGTGTTTTGCCGGCATGTGTGTCCATGTGAGGGCGTCAGGTGCCCTGGAATTGTCATTACAGACAGTTGTGAGCTGCCACGTGGGTGCTGGGAATTGCCTCCGGGTTCTCCGGAAGAATGGCTAGTGCTCTTAACCACTGAGCCATCTCTCTAGCCCCAGAGTCCCTTCTTAAGACAACCTCCCCTGTGGCAGAATGGGACACTTTTTCTTCTTCTCAGGAATGCAGTCAGAATGGCACTTGAGTACCTAAATTGGGGAAATTAGTTTCTCACTGGCTGACAATTTGGGTTGCAGACATAATGAGCAATCAGGCCTCTTCCTGATTGTGGGAAAAAGGAGTGGGGTTTAAGAGGAAGGGTCAAGGCCCTTGGGAAGGACACCCAGGGAGAATTAGGAGGAGGCCTGAGAGGAAGTGGTGGGAATGGAAAGTGTCAGGCCAGAGGATCAGAGAGGGAGAGACTTGGGGGCAGCAACCAGCTGCCTGGTCTGCCCTCTGACCAGGGCCGTGACAAGTATCTGGGAGGATAGGAAGCCAGCAGGGCCAGCAGCCAGCCATCTACTTGTGGCTCCAGGGGCCCTGGATGACAGCAGGATGATAAATACGTGGGGCGGGCTTCCAGAACCAGAACCTGAGCCTGAAACATTCCAACACCCAAGCTGAGAGTGCAGAGGACAAATGAACCCATGGCTAGACATAGCCTGTTACCCTGGGCAGGCTCCTCTAGGGCATCTTCTGGGCCTGGGTGTTCTCTTCTCCGGCAGCTTTTCCTCACTCCTTCCTCACAGCTATAGAGTGGCCTGCCTGACTTCCCTGCAAACACCTCTCTGTCCTGTCTCAGCAAAGGGACTAGAATCCAGAGGTCACTCTGGAGCCCCTCAGAGGTCACTCTGGAGCCCCTCACAAGTCCCCAGGGCTCCAGATATTTGTCAGCTCCTGCTTCTCCCTGGCTTGGCCATGGCCACAGCACATCCTTCTGGGCAGCATTCCTGCTCCTCTCCCTCACTTGTCCAGGGAAGCCATGATGAATAGCTTGGGCAATGGTGAGGCCCTTTGAGAAGTCAGAGTCTGAAAACGCTAAGGCAGAGGTGGCAAAGAGAGAGAAAAGGGGAGACACATGGAGATAAGAAGCAGCCATAGTGGCAGGGGTGGGAGGCAGCCATAGGGGCAGGGGTGGGAGGCAGCCATAGGAGCAGGGGTGGGAGGCAGCCATAGGGGCAGGGGTGGGAGGTAGCTGGGATCAGGGTGTCCTAATCTCAGCACAAACCTGAGCAGAGGAGGGACCGATGGGATAACATCCCACCCATGGGAGCCTCCTGACCTCTCTCCTTCCCAAAGGAACTGGGGCTGTTAGCCAAGGCCAGAGTAGCCAGGGATGCAGGAGGCCTCACTGCTGAGGTTCAACCTCAGGGAGGCCCACATGGCAGTGGCAGAGCAGATAGATAGAACCCGGGCTGCTGGACCGGGAAGGGGAGGTCTACAAGTCCAGGCCCTGGCAGGGAGCCCTTATAAATAATTGTCAAATGTATCATCATCCCTAAGCAGAAGACAGAGGAGGCTAGGGCCCCACAAGGGATGGGAGCTCCCTGATGCTAACCTCAGCTCTGACCTACCTCTAGTCAGCTCCTGAAACTTGACAGCTCCAGAATGGCCTTCCTTTCTGTCAGCAGCAGCCCTGGATTTACAGCTGGATCACTCGTGCACGTGTATGCGCGCACACACACACACACAAATACACACACACACACAGGACTGGTCCATTTTTCAGATGTGAGCAGGAGATGGTCTGGAATTGCCAGTCTATATTGGAGCACAACAGAGATACACCCAGAAGCTGTGCTGTGTTGGAAGGAGTCTCCAGTGGATTCATCGAGCTGGACACCAAGTGTGTCTCTTCACCATCTCTGGTCTTCAGGCTGCACGTGGCCTACACCCATCAGAATCCCTTCACCCTGACTAGAGCACACTTTTCTCCCAGGCTTCCCTCCTGGGACATCTCCCACGCCCCTCCACCTCTGTTTCTTCCACCCTCCGAGTGCCTTGAGGAGAGCCTGGGCCACAGCCTGTCTATGCTTCCTACACCAAATCGATGGCCAGCAGATGTCCCAGACAATTAGGGAGTCCCAGCAGAGCAGGTCTGCGATAAGAACAGTGTTTGGGTGAAGGTCAGGTTCTGTCTGCCCAGGCATGAGTTTTCCATGGCAACAGCAAGCCCCCCCCCCCGCAGGGGCCGTCCTTTCTCTTGTCTGCTTTGCCCTCTCCCATCCTACCATCCATCCTCGCCTCTTTGCCCGATAATCCCGTGTGCATCTTTTACTCCAGTGCTTGTGAATAGAAGAGTTAGAGGTTAAAGGAGAATGAGCAGAAACCATTCCCAGGGCCTTCTCCCCCCCGCCCCCCGGGGCTTGATGCCTGGGAATCTCTGCTCCCCCACACATACATAGCCTGTCCCTACCCTAAGCCCTAGACAGATGCCAAGCGCTCAGACAGGCCTGACTGGGGCTGGAGCTGCCTCCTGTCTTCCACCCCCACACGCCTGTCTGGTTCTAGCTTTGCTTGAAGGACACAGAAAATGCAGGCTCCTGCCCCTCTCCCTGCACTTGCTATGCCCCCCCTCCAGTCACTTTTGTGCTAGTCCCAGGGTTTTGTGTCCCTTCTGCCTAGCACCTTCCAGATATCTTTGTATACCTACAGCCTCGGCTCAGCCTCCAGGACCTGCTGGCTCTTTACCCTAACAGCCTGTGAGGTCTAGCCTCGACACCCACCCTGATGGGTTCTGTTGGCCTGGTAACTGAGCCTGGCAATGGCTGCCTCACTGACCCCCTGCCTGGTGTTCCCACGCCATCACCAGCAGCCTTATGTGCTCTTCCCATTAGAATGTCCAAGATCCTCTTGTCCGCTCCTACTAAGCTCTCTTGAGACCTCAGCTACCCAGAGCCTTGATATGTTCACCAAACACACCAAGCTCTCTCCTAAATCTTGGTCACGGGCATGCTGTGAACACCACCTGGGGCCCTCTCCTAACATGGTGACCTCTGTATGACCTTTCTTAGAACACACACACACACACACACACAGACACACACACACACACTCCAACCATTTTGTTTCCTGTGGTCCCTGACCACACAAAGTATCACAGTCAGGGATTCTTCTGCTTACATATCTGTCTCCCTGAATTGGGTCAGGCTTCTGGAATCAGAGCCTGAGGCAGGGATCTAGGTTCTGGTAATTTATTGGGATGTGGGTAGGTGCTCTCAAATTCATTCATATTTCTCTCTCTCTCTCTCTCTCTCTCTCTCTCTCTCTCTCTCTCTCTCTCTCTTTCTCTCTCTCTCACAGGAAGCAGAAAAAAGACAGGAATACAAAATGGATGTCAGGTAGAATTAAGACGGATAGGCAGGGCCCAGTCCAGGTGCTTTAGCATAAACCATACTGCCAACCTATCCTTAAGGCAAGAAGGCTGTCTTTTGTGTCCTGTATCAACTGGTCCTATGGAGGAAGGTTCTAGAATCCCCTGTAGAAACAACTGTCATCAACCAGGATGATTCACAGCTCCTATAAGGGGATTAGTGGGTGTACTGGCCAGGTGTGTGTGTGTGTGTGTGTGTGTGTGTGTGTGTGTGTGTGTGCGCGCGCGCGCGCGCGCACATGTGCGCACACGGTACAGACAGTGTCCCCTGTGGAGTGGGACCTCTGACAGATTTCTGAAGGAGCGAAAAATGAGGATTCCTGGCTCTCCCAACACCACCAAATCCACAGGTGCCTGCTGCCCCAGAAGAAGGTTCTGCCCACAGTCTGAGAGAGCACAGTGGAACTGTCATAGGGACAGATGGCTGATCTCCAGGGATGGAATCTCCACTTGAGCACTGCCCCACTCAGTGAGCATCTATGCGCCCAACTGTGAGGCCACCGTTCTTACCTGTTCCTCTATAATGTTATAGAAGACTATTATAATCCTTAATGGTCACTTTCATTTGGGAAAACAGGCTCACAGGAGTGATGGGACCTCAGACAGATGATATAACTTATGCAAGGAAGAGCTGGGATTCACACTCAGGTGAGACCCCCTGCCTGCTTTCATCCCCTCCTGTCTGAGTAATCTTGACTCCAGCTCTTCCTGCCTACCATAAGTAGTTGGGTCATGCTTCTACTGTACAACAGTGCTCAGTTAAATTCAGAGTCCCAAAGGGTCACATCTGGTATTTGCAAGTTGGGAGGCCCACACATGTATTTTGCATATAATTTGCATAATGGATGCATCTGGCTTGCACGTGTCCACATCGAGACCCCCATCAGCACTGCACAATGCCAAAGCTGTTTGTAAGCCACTCTTACTCCAGGCTTTTCAGAGTCCAGGTTTCACGATTTCTGGACTCTCTCCCTGGTCCTCACACCTAGGCTGTACACACTCTGGGTCCTGAACAAGTGATGTTTGTCTAACTGGAAAGCACCTCTGTGAGCTGTAGCCCCAGAGACTTGTGGTAACTCTGACAGTCACCCTTTTTGGTGGTACATGTGTAGTCCAAATGGGTTATGATGGGCTTTGAGAGAGCACAGCTGGACAAAGAACCTTGTTACAGAAAACTTTTAACAGAGAGGTTCAGGTGTGCGTGCATAGAAAGAAGAGATCGGGAGGGAGTGATAAGCATGGCTGATGGTCTGAGTGGAGTCTAGAACCCACACCTTGGTGTAGGTGCCTCCACACTTGACTTAGGGGAACATGGACTGTGCCTCTCCCAGCAGCAGGGAGGGCTCCTGCCAGAAAGCTGGCAGAGTCTGAGCTTTCTATTTCTGTCTCTTTGGGAAGAGCTACATTCTATAAACTGTGGCTTTCAGTGATCGTAGGTGATGATCTCTGGATAAACAAGGAGCCACATACCCTGGGTGAGACAGAGGAGGCTGGAAGGAAGACAGGGACTCACGTCTCAGGAGGGTTTGGGGGCACAGATGGGGTGCATCCAAAGCACACATATGCCAAGCTTCAGGGCTCCAAGTTCACACAGCACCAGCTGAGTAAGCCCAGCTCTTTGCATCCTCCCAGGATCCATCCTCTCCTGCCTCTGTCTCCAACACTTGGTTTATCCTGCTAGCATCCTTGGCTATACCTGTTACCAGGGCTATCAAGGAGGACAGTGTGTGACTCTGTGGGGTGTGCATGTTTCCATGAGACAGCGCAGCTGGAGGTGCCTGTGCATGTTGTGTGAACAGAAACCACGCTTCTGTGTGTGGTGCCTCTGGAGTCTCCATCCAGGTGGAGACGCTCCCATCTGAGTCAGGGAGGACATGACTGTCTGCCTCCCTCTCCTGCCTCTGGCCTCCCTAGGTTTCCTGTCTGGCAAATGCAAAGTGGCCTCATCATCCACAGGGAGACCCCAGTCTCTGGCTGTGTCCAGCCAAGCCCCTGAGCAGCTCCCTGTGCTGGTGTCCTCCTCCTCCACTGGGATGGAGCCCAGGTCCTGGCTCCCCAAACTGTTCCAATTAAAGAAGGAGCCTGTTTTTGATGTCAGCCACCTGGGAAGGGGAAGTAAGTCCCATCTGTCCTTCTAGCCCCCTGCTACATGGACATTTTCAAGTTCAAACAGGGTCCAGCCTCCTTCCTGTGAGTTGTGGGCCCCACATCTGGGGCTGGGGAAGGGAGTGAGAGGAAGGGGTGGGACCCTTTGGAAAAGGATCACAGCTTCTGGGGTGGGGGAGTTTTCTCCCAGAGCCGGCTGAGTGGTGCTGCTAAGCGGTCAGAACCCAGCTGGGTGAGGAGCTGGGCTCTATGCATTTGCCCCCTCAGATGTCTCCCTTTGTGAGAAGCAGGAAGTCCATGGCTTCAAGAGCATGGGTACCCTGTCCTTGCAAAATGGCTACTAACATCTCTGGTAAACGTGAGGCTTTGGGTGCATCCGGAGTTGCCTGAGTTGCTCAAACTAGATCAAATGGTAGGTTATTAGAAGCAGATCAAGGAAGCATGGCTTGTCACCAAATGGCTGTGTTTTCTAAGCACTGCAGTCTCCTCTCTAGGCTTCTATCCTTACTTCCTTCTAATTGGTACAGAGCTGTGACCATAGCATGCCCCGGGGTGTCTTCTCACCTCCAAAAGCCCCTGCAGGGGCTTGAACAGAGCCCCATCCTGCTAAAATCTAGTTCCACCAGAACCCCAGATTGTGACCTTATTTGGAAATAGGGTCTTTGAAGATATATTTACTTAAGATGAGGCTGTTCAATGGCTGCTGTCCTTATAAGAACACAGAAACCCAGAAGAGGGTCGTGTGACGACCAAGCGAAGGGCACGGGATGCCAAAGCAGAAATGAGAGTGCTGTAGACCTGAGCCAGAGATTGCTCAGGGCCACCCGAAGCTGAAGAGACAAGGAAGCATCCCTCTCTATAATACTTTGATTCTGGACATTAAGCCTCCAGAAGCATGAGACAATAAATTGCTGTCATCTCTAAACAGCTTTCCTTAAGTTTATTATCTTAGTTTGTGTTTGGTGTTTTGGCTGCAAGTATGTCTGTGTATCACAGTGTGTGCCCAGTACTGCAGGAGGCCAGAAGAGAGCATTGGATCCTCTGGAACTGGACTTCAGACATATGTGAACAACCATATGAGTTCTGGGAATCAAACCTGGGTCCTCTGGAAGAGGCGTCCCAGACACCAAACCATCTCTCCAGCCTCATAAATTGCTGTCATTTCTCAGCCACTTGATTGGTTAGTTATTATGGCAACCCTAGAAACTAAAACACTCACACCTTACAGGAGATTCCAGTCACCTGTGTCCCACCATTACCCAGTTCAGGAGAAGGACCATCAGAAGGACCACCAGAAAGGCTTAGGTCAGGTATTGGCCTTGAGGGACCCGGTGGAGAGGGCAAGGCATAGGTGTTGGTTCAGAACCTCTCTCTCCAGCATCCTTGATAGCATCACCTTCAATTGTCTATTCACACCTTAAAGTTACTTTTAAAAAAATTATTCCACATGTATGGTTATTTTGCCTGCATGTATGTGATGTAACGTATTCATGCTTGGTGCCCAAGGAGGCCAGAAGAGGATGTCCAGTCCTCTGGGCCTGACCTCTGGTAGTGCACCAAGTGCTCTTTAATACTGAACCATCCTTCCAGTCCCTCAAAGTTACTCTCGAAAGAAAGCAGAGTTGGGGAGACAGCTTAGTCAGTGTCTCAATCATGAAGACCTGAATTTGATTCTAAAAAGAAACATTAAAAAAGAAAGAGAGGGAGGGAGGGAGGGAGGGAAAAAGAAAAAGCCAGGCATGATTGCAAGCACTTGTAACCCCAGTGCTGGTGCGACAGAATTGGGATCACTGGGGCTTTCTGGTCCAGTTCACTGGCCGGCCAGCCTGGCCTACCTGACAGACTCTTAACAGTGAGCAATCCTGTCTCAAAGAAACAAAGTGATGGTCCCTGGGAAACATCACCTGAGGCTGGACTCTGGCTCCATGTGCATGTGAATACATACAAATGAACCCCAACACACACACACACACACACACACACACACACACACACACACACACACACACCAAAGGGCAGGGCAGGGACCTCCAAGCAAGTCCAGTATTTCCTTGGTACAGATTCCAGAGAGCTGTGGTGTTGTGGGGATGAGACAAAGCCAGAAAGAAGTGGTCCTCTTGGATGACAGAATCAGAATTCAAAGGCTTCTTGCAGGGTAGGCATTTAACAAGATGATGTCCAATAGGAATGACTATATAGAAGAACTCTTAGGTTTTAAGAGTCATGTTCAGGAATGAAAAATGTAGGAAGCCTGGCTTAAGATTATGAGGATGTCCTAGCAATATTCTTTGACTAGAAGCTTAGTGAACCAGACACCAGACTATGGCCCACTTAATTAAAAGCTTTTATTGGAGACACGCGTGCACACGGGGGTGGGGTGGGGGTGAGTTATTCTTGGAGGGGTTGGAGAAGTAATGGCTGAGTGGTACAGCCATTACCAGAAACAGACAACGCTAGCCTAACATTGAACTCAGACAGGCAGCCTGACCATCCTCCCGGTATGCAAAAGAATGAAGAGAAACCTGCAGTTATCAGATCTCCCGGGACACCTATAGACAGTGGACAGTCTGAACCTTCTTGCAGGAAGGTGGCTGGGACATGGTTTCCTGGTGTCCTACACATGTTCATCTCGGGTTCAGGGCCTGGACTGCGGTATCCATATGCACTAGACTTTTAAGACTGAAGTGTCGCCGGGCAGTGGTGGCGCATGCCTTTAATCCCAGCACTTGGGAGGCAGAGGCAGGTCGATTTCTGAGTTCCAGGACAGCCTGGTCTACAGAGTGAGTTCCAGGACAGCCAGGGCTACACAGAGAAACCCTGTCTCGAAAAACTTTAAAAAAAAAAAAAGAAAGAAAGAAAGAAAGAAAGAAAGAAAGAAAGAAAGAAAGAAAGAAAGAAAGAAAGAAAGAAAGAAAGAAAGAAAGAAAGAAAGAGAAAAAGAAAAGAAAGAAAGAAAGAAAAAAAGACTGAAGTGTCCTGCTAGATAGCGAGTCTTGGGGATCCCAGCAGGGAGGCCAGGCCTGCCTTCAGGCCTCGCTGCTTCTTGCCGGGTACCCTAAGAGTACCCAGGGGCTGCCCGTATTTGGGGAGCCTCCTGGAATTTAGCGCCCTGCGTCCCGCCTGCTCGTTTCTTAACCTCGTGTTTGTACGCGGCCCTTCGGGCGTCAGCTTGGAGCTGGGGCCGGGGGCTGGCGACGGGGAGGGGGCTGGCGGAGCTCGCAGCGCGGCCCCAAGTTTATGCTAATCCGTGCAGAGCCCGCCTCCCGCCTCCCCTGCGCGGCCCCAGCCGCAAGTAGCCCCGGCCACTCGGCAGGACGCAGCGGCCGCACAGCTCCAGGCGGCCGAACAGCGCGCTCCTGGGGTCGCGAGTGGAGGCTGGAGCCGGGAGCCCGGAGGGCGAGCGGAGGATCCCCCGCGGGAGGCACCCCGAGGTACCGAGGGGGACCGAGAGCGATGGGCCGCCGTCTGCCCGTGTGGCTGTGCGCCGTCGCGGCGCTGCTCTCGGGGGCGCAGGCCAAGGGTACCCCGCTCCTCGCACGGCCCGCACAGTCCGGTGCCTCCCGTTACAGCCTCTACACCACCGGATGGCGTCCGCGGCTGCGCCCGGGGCCGCACAAGTAAGCGCGGGGCCGGGCCGCGGCGGGAACGCGAGGGGGGCCCCCGCGTGGCGCGCCGCCACTCCCACCTGCCGGGACCCACGCGGAGGCGTCGAGACATGGGTACCCCAGCTACGGATGGGGCGGTTCCCCCGGCGCGATCCTTTGCGCGGGCAGGCGCCCCGCCATCCAGGAGGCTGCGGGGTTGGCGAAGAACAAGTCAGCCGAGGGGGCCTGGCGCGGCGGCTGGGATCCTGGCAGTGCCCGTGGAAACCTTTCCAGCGAAGTAACATTTTCCAGCTGCGCTGTGAGCAAACTCCAGGCGCAGCGGACCAGGTGGAGGGAGAGGAGGAAGGGCTGTCCGCGCCTGGAACACGCGGGGCTCCCCAGACCAATGCCTTCTGTCTCTCCTCTGCCTTGCGTGGTTGTAGACAGAGCCATGCTTACTGTAGGTAGTTGCTCCTCCCTTCCTACCGTCTGGCCCCAATAACCCTGCGGGAGCCCCAAGGTGGATGAGATGCAGAGCTGATGAGGACTTGTGGGTCCTGGGCTTGTACTGTAGAACAGACAGACTTCCACAGTTGTTTATGTCCGAATTTGAATTCCAATCGAATGTACGATCTTGAAGGCGAGTACCCAGACCACAACCACACTCCATGAGCCCAGGAGCATCAGAGAGGCTTCCTATAAGAGAAGGCACAAGTACTGGTCTTGGGAGCAAGGAAATGGCAAAGTTGAGGCCAGAAAGCGTTTTCACAGGAGGAAGGAGGAAAGCCACTAAGTTGTGCTCTAGAATCCTTGACGGCCAGGATAAGGAGTTCAGAACCAGGAAAGGAGCTGGAGGATGGGGGACTGGGAAAGAAGGCCAAGTGAGGGAGGAGCTGAGGCGGCCTTCTCAGAGTGGTGTTGGGTAGACACACAATCTTCTGGTTCAATTGAGCACTTGGCTCAGTAGCCACCCATCAAGGACACAGGCCCAGTTCAGAAGATATGGACCCTAGGCAAAAGTCCAAGATACGGGGAACTCCCAAGACCAACAGGTGGGAGCTCGGGCCAAGTATTCCAGAGGTGCTGTTTCCCCTCCAGGTCTCTCTGTGCCTATGTGGTACACAGGAATGTGACCTGCGTCCTACAAGAAGGAGCAGAGAGCTATGTAAAGGCTGAGTACCGGAACTGTGGGTGGGGGCCCAACTGCCCCTCAACAGTCAGGTGAGTGAGTACATCCCAGGGTATTGCCTTCAGCTGGGAACAGAACCATTTCTGCAAAGGGCTGCAGTACCCTGGGCTTCAAAGAACCTAGCTGAGCCACAGTGCTTGCTAGAGCGGACCAGGATCTCTGAAAGAGGCCATGAAAGACCCCAAATTTTGAACTTGCAGCAGATCCTCCCCCATACAGACAAGGACAGGCTCGGTTTGGAGCCCAGAAGCCTCAGGGATACAAGAGGGAGGCAAGACTAGAAGATATGACAGAGGCAGAGAGTATAGGGAAAGAGAGGAGAGGTTGATACTACAGGGATCTGGACCAGGAGAAGGTGGAAGCTAGAGGCCCTGGTATAGACAGGCCACGTAGGACATGAGATATAATTAAGTCTGCATTTGTATGTCTGAGAACAGACCTATGCCCCATTGTGACAGCGAGTGAACAGGCACATGGCTGATCAGGTAAAGGAGATGTTCTCGGTGAGCTCTGCCTGTGTCTGCTCACGATCAGAGGTGCCCTCACACCAGCCTCTGAGCAGAGTCCAGTTCCCTGATTAAGCTAGAGATGGGTAGTAAGAGGGAAAAACTGCTGGGAGCTGAGAGTATCCCAGGGTAGTGAAAGGGGCTGCCCGCCCAGCCCTGGTGAGATATTTCTTCTATAGACCAGGAGCTTTGTCAGGATGAGAGGCTCTATTAGAGCCAGAATGGAATTTCTCTTGACAGATGGGGACCTAGTGGTCTTGGGAAGATTGTGGTTAAATTCCTGCTGGCTTTCTCTTCAAGCTAGCAATATGGTGGGACTTCTCCACACGTCCTTCCCTCCCAGGACTCAGAGCCTCCGTAAGGTCTGCTCCCTTGTTCTCTCTGATCCAGGTACCGCACAGTGTTCAGACCCAGATACAAGATTGGCTACAAGACTGTGACAGACCTGGCCTGGCGCTGCTGCCCTGGTCTTACTGGGGAAGGCTGCCCGGAACACCTCACAGACCATGGAGCCACCCCACCACACCGGGAGCCAGAGCCTCAGATTCCCTTGGGACAGCTGGGCCCAGGTCCCAGGCCTTCTTCTTACAGCAGAGAGGCCCCGCGTCCACGTGGTAAGTCTGTCCAAGGCCGTCCTCCAGGGAGGGTTGGGTTTCGTAGGCTTAGTGGCAGGGTGAGAAAGGAAGTGATGCAGACTGGCTAAACTCTCGTAGAGTTGTGGTGGGGAGGGTGGCGCATCTCGCGTGGGCCATGACTGTAAAGCCCCAACCTTCCCCACCCAGACCCCATCTTAAAGGTGAGAGAACTGTGTCCAGGGATGAGATAACATGTTGGAGGGCCAGGCCTGCGATGCTCCTGGGGCCATTCTTCCTCCTTAGGAAGAAAAGGCCAAGGGCAGTTTGGTGAGCACCTATCACAAGCATATGGCACCCTGAGTGGATTGGTGGCCAGCCATGAGGATCCCAATAGGATCACTGGTGACTCCAGGGCTCCTGTTGTACCTATAGGCTTTGGGGTCATCCCTGAGGAGCTTGTGGACCCAGAAGACAGAGGCAGAAGACCACTCATTCCTCCTCTGAATGAGATCCTGAGCAAGGTCACAGAGGTGAGCAACACATTACAGACCAAGGTGCAGCTGTTGGAGGAGGTACATGGGCTAGCCCTTGGGCACGAGGCTCACCTGCAGCGGCTACGGGAAGCCCCACCATCCCCGCTGACCTCCTTAGCACTGCTGGAGGAATACGTGGACCAGCGGCTACAGCGACTCTGGGGGAGCCTGCTGGATGGCTTTGAGCAGAAGCTGCAAGGTGTCCAGAGTGAGTGTGACCTTCGGGTGCAAGAGGTGCGGCAGCAGTGTGAGGAGGGCCAGGCGGCCAGCCAGCGTTTGCACCAGAGCCTAGATGGCCGGGAGCTGGCCCTGCGTCGGGAGCTCTCACAGCTGGGTACTCAGCTGCAGGGCCTGACTCTGACTGGAGGGGGCACCTGCTGCAGCCAACTGGCTTTGATCAGTGCCCGTGTGGACAGCCTTGAGAGGAACCTACAGGCTGTCACTGAGACCCAAGGCGGCCCCAGCACCCTGGCCGCAGATGAGCTTGCCCGCCTCTCTGCAGCTATGCTCCAGGGAGGTGTAGACGGGCTGCTTGAGGGCCTTGAGACTATCAATGGGACAGAGAATGGAGCAAGGGGCTGCTGTCTGAGAATGGAGATGGGGGGCTGGGGTGTCGGTGGCTTCGGGTCTATGCTGGAAGAGCGAGTACAGAGCCTAGAGGAGCGGCTGGCAACTCTGACTGGAGAGCTAAACCCCAAGAGCGCCATGCCGGACAGATCAGCGCGGCCTCTTGTTCATTCAGAACTAGCTGTGCTGGAACAAAGGCTGGTGTCCCTGGAGACCTCATGCACTCCAAGTACCACCACGGCCATCCTGGACAAGCTTGTGGCAGAGGTGAAGGCCTGGCAGAGCCGGAGCGAGGCCCTCCTACACCAGGTGGCCCATCACACTGCCCTGCTCCAGCAGCTTAATGGCACAGTAGCTGAAGTTCAGGGGCAGCTGGCAGAAGGGACAGGCAGTTCACTCCAAGGTGAGATTACTCTGTTGAAGGTCAACCTGAACTCAGTGAGCAAGTCACTCACAGGCCTCAGCGACTCTGTCAGCCAGTACTCTGATGCCTTCTTGGCCGCCAACACATCCCTGGATGAACGGGAACGAAGGGTAGAAGCCGAGGTCCATGCCATCCAGGAACAGGTCAGCAGCCAGGGCTCAAGGCTTCAGGCTGGCCACAGGCAGGTCCTGAACCTGCGAGGGGAACTGGAACAACTCAAGGCTGGCGTGGCCAATGTGGCCGGAGGGTTGAGCCGCTGCAGGGACACAGCCCAGGAGCTCCAGTATACAGTGGGCCACTTTGACCAGAGGGTGGCCCAAGTGGAAGGAGCCTGTGAGAGGCTGGGCCTGCTGGCAACCCACCTGAACAATTTACCTTCTGAGCAGCTGAGGTCCAGGGAGGGCCTGTGGGGCCACATAGACAAGCTGAACCACACGCTGGCCCAGCACACGCAGGACATCGCCCGGCTCCAGGATGACCTGTTGGATTGCAGAGCTCAGCTGGCTGAGGTGAGGCCAGGGCGAGCTCACTAGAATGGCTGCACAGAAATCTAAAGCGCAGATCCCACCAACCCTGGGAATATCATCCCAGAGACCAACCCTACCCGGGAGCACCTTCCAGCCCTCCCTGGCCGCCAGAGGCCACTGGATAAATGGCTTGGTCCAGCTCAGCATGACTGTTTCAGCCATCAAAAGTCACTCTCAGAGCTGCAGCCTGGACAATTCAGGGTAAGCTACACAGGATGCTGTCTCAAGAGTCAAGGCAAGGACGCCATACCCAAAGACAAAGTTGGGCTTCTGAGATGGCACGCTGCATCGTCTGCATGTCCTCTTTTTGCAGGCACACTGGAGTTAGCAACTGTGCAGAGCATCCTGGCCAAGTCTCAGACATGCCTGTCCACTGTTCCCTTTACTAACCAGGGACCAGTCACAGCACTCGGAAGCATTTCTTCCCTTGGCCCTGGGCTTCTATCCTTAGATATCTGGATGAGGTTTCTACGTGAAGATGATGCCCACTGGACCTATCTGGCAGTTTCATAGGTGCTATTTCTGAACTAAAGACCAGAGACCACCTGAGGTTTCCAACTCCCCAGACATCCTTCAGAACAGAAAAGCCCAGCAACGCAGCCAAGAGCACTCCATATTCCTTTTGATCTTGCCTCATGATGAGGGTGTAGGCAGCTGTAGAATCCCAAAGAGAAGAAGGGATCCAGGCAATGTTTGAAGACCCCACCCCAATTTATCTTTTCTCTTTGATTTCACAAATACACCCACATGGTCCTCTCCAGTTAGAGTAGAATCTCTCCCCGCCACCCAGGTCAGTACCTCTTGCCAAGTGTAGCCTTAGAATCTATTGAGGCAGACCCCAAGAAAGGGGCTGGAACTAGATGAAAAGGGAGCTGAGCATTGCTTTTAAACGTCCATACAAAACCCCAGCCTTGCCAGGAGCTTCACACACTGGAGAGAAGCTGGGGTAGGAAGCCCTTAAGGAACGACTGGAAAACACATGTGCTTAGAGACTGACCATTTCTGCTGAAGCCCCTGGCCTCAGTTTCCCCCAATGCACCCTGGGCCTGCCGTGCTGCTTGTTTCTCCCACTGCCCCGCATTCTGGCTTGTGACCATTCGATGTTTGCCCTCTACTCTGATGTGGGTTGGGAGACAGGTTGAGGATTAAATCTTTTAACTGGTCTAACGGTGCTCTCTTCGCTAATGGCAGTGGGAGGGAAAGCAACTGTCATTCTGCGTCCCGTTGTGCTTTGGATTGCTGCTTGCTAAGCCAGCTGGCCACTAGACTGAGCTGCAGAAGCCAGGGCAGGATGGTCAGCAAACGCCATCTGCTGTAGCCAGGACTAGGCTAAGCCCCCAGGAAGGGGGTGAAATCAACAGAGGCAGGCAAGAACCACACTCCATGAGCCCTTGTGTGACCCCAAAATCATTTTTCTTTTTATCAGAGAGGCTTTGGACCATTCAGGCTTGAAGCTAAGATTTCAAGGTCGAGGAAGAAGTGATGCTTAGATCAAGACCTGTGAGCAGAGAGACAGGACCACAGAGATACCTGGCTTGGAGGGTAGCCTGGGCTCCTGAAAGGCGTGGAACAGTAGTATTCCCAGATGATACATCAAGGACAGTGGTTCGCAACCTTTTTAATGTTGTGATTCTTTAATAATACTGTTCCTTGTGTTGTAAATAAAATTATTTTCATTGCTACTTCATAACCGTAGTTTTGCTACTGTTATGAATCATATTGTAAATATCTGACAAACTGGATATCTGATGAGATCCCCAAAAAGGGCCATTTGACCCCCAAAGGGGTTGGGACCCACAGATTGAAAACCAATGGCCTAGGGGCTAGAGAACCCTGCAAGGGTCTAGTGAGACATTTCCTTGCTGGAGGTCAGGGCTGTACTGAGGCCTGGGGCAGCTGTCTGACCCCTGATAGGGCTGTACTGAGGCCTGGGTACTCCCCATGCTCCCCACAGCCACCTGGGCCTCACTTGGTGATGTGATGGTGCCATCTCTGTCAAGATGGACACTTGTTCCAGTTCTTCAAGTAGATGGCCTTGAAGTGGCCGGCACCCTGGTACCAAGTAGTCAAACTGATGAACACAGCATTTGTGTTTCAAGATGGTGGTAGGAGCAGCCACCAATCAACTCGCAGTCTTTGTTGGGTTGAGCCCATGGCACACATCTTCTAATCCTTACTGTCCTAAGTACTCCAGTCCTGTGTCGGCAAAGGAGAACCATCAAGGCAAGTTCAAGCCAGGGTGTCAAAGTCCACACACAGCAGTGGCTTCCGCCAATAGCAGAAGTTGCTGTATTCAGGGCTGGCCAGGTCTGTGCTGGGGCCACGCACTACCGGTGGGAAGAGGAGCTCAACCACCTCTCCGAGCCGCTGGTACCTGTGGGCAGAAGGGGCTGCACTGAGTCAGGTTTGTCACAGGGCGGTGGCCTTCACAGCTGGCGAGGCCCGGGATTTATTGAGGAGAGGAGGTGTAATCAGGGTCCTGGGGGAGGCTGGGTGTGGGGGACATAGGCCTTACGTGGATTTGTGGTTCTTTATGAGCTCCTGAATGAGCTCTCCCCGAGGGTTGACTGTGAAAATTCGAGACTCAGGGAGGCCCACCTGCCTGTAGGCAAAAACATCCTGCAAGAGACAGAAAGGGTTAGGGCAGCGGTGAGACTGCTGGAGGCAGGGAGATGGGGCTCTAGATGTAAGGAGGGGACACTCACGTTGGGCCTGTTCCCAAAGGCAGCATAGAAGGGCTGCCTTTGGGGCAGAAACAGCTGCTGGATATCACTCAGGCAGGCAACCTTGAACACCTCTGGCTTTTTCTCGATTACCTCCCTGGGGAGTGTCATGGTCATAGACAGGGAATAGGGCAAAGAAAAGACAAGACACCAGAGAGTCAGAGGACATGTTGTCGGACCAGTCTTGTGAGATACCCACGAGCAAATGTGTGCTAGGCTGGAGGCGCTCTTGCCTTTCTCTTGTGTGTGAGGGTGGTTACCTGTGGAGGGCGGAGAAGAGGCTGCTGGGAGACAGCAGGATGGGGCCCTTAGGAAGGCCGCAGCCATGCTCGCTCACCCACTGCAAGTACCCCTTGGTGAGGTCGGCCATGCCGATAGCCCGTGCTGAGCAGTACAGGAACTTGTACCCATTTCTGGGGTTGAGAGACAGAGTTATCAGAGACATCCTCCCTATTCCCATTACCTACCCATTTGCAACAAACAAAGCTCAACGGGGACTCAGGCCTTCAAACCCAGAAGGCTTTGAACGAAGGAGACTGAGGAAGGCCTTGGGGGTATCCTCAGCATCTGTCTCAGCTGGAACGTGAGAGAACTAAGGACCAGGAAGGTCTGTTTCATGGACTTTCCAATCTGCTTCTGTTGTGGGCTCTGGTGGTACCCAAGACTGGCTTCCCAGAGCAGAAGTTAGGATGGCCTAAGATACTATATTACCCTCCAGCTAGGAGCCCCGACCCAGCCAGAGCTCAGCACTCACAGATGGACTTTGTGGTAGAGACTAGTAATGCCCTGGTGTGTCCAGTCTTTCCCCAGCTGGGGCAGAATGTGGCCCAGAGCATCCGACCTATAGCCAGGGAAGAAAGGTCATTTAGGCTACCCACATGGCTGCTCTGCTCCATGGGTGTGGCCCAGTGTGGCTCAGCCCCACCTTGGCCCACCCACAACAATGGGAGGAAGGTCCCCAGGCACTCCCTTAGGCTCCTCACAGCCAGCTGGGTCTCACTTGGTGATGGTGCCATCTATGTCAGAGATGACCACCTTGTCATCCCAATTCCACAGGTAGATGGTGGCTTTGCAACGGCAGGTGCCTTGGTACTGGGTAGTCACACTGAAGACCACATCATTAGCTCCTTCATTCAGGTTTAGACACCGCTGGGGCAGACAAAAGGGGAAGGTATGATCCCCTACTACCCTGCACTTCGTGGCTTTTGATTCCCACGAGCCTCTTTCTGCTCTTCTTGTTAGTTCAGAGACCCTTCCTGAGGAGTTTGACAGCGGCCACACACAGACACGTGTATATGGAAAGAAGGCATCTGTGCTGCCCAGGGACCTGCACAGCGCCTTCTGCTCCATGGCACAAATATCAGACAAGCCACATGTGTGACTCTCTGCCTGGGTTTCAAGACCAGCCCCAAGGCAAGGACTGGTCTTGACAGGAAAATACTTTATTCCAAAGGAGGTGGGGCAAGAGTACCTGAGTCAGTACTCCCCTAAAGTGAGACCTAGCCCTGAATGTGATCCTTAGAGAATGATGCTGGCTTCTCTCCATCACAGCTAGGAGACCTCTGTGTCCTGGCTGACCCAAAAGTGGGCAAGTACTCTAGAGTACCAGGCAAGTGGCTGCTACCTTGTAACAGGCTGGTGAAACTGTGGATGGATACCTTCCTGACCGTGGGGCTACCAGCTACAGAGCTCAGGGAGTCTGTATAGTGAAGGATGGATGGGGTTGTCAAAATCTGTTATCAGCACTGATGGCTTCAAAGAGGTTTCCAAGGTATGCTGCAGTGCACTGCAGGTAGATATTTTAGGACATGAGAGGACTTTTCCCATTAGAGCTTCTAACAGAAAAAAGCTGGCCTATGAAGACATGACCCCCATAGGTATTCAAGCACAGGCTATTAGAGAAGCTGTCTATGGGGCAGATTCTGGCCTGTGGTGAACTGCACTTCATCTTGGTCCTGTGAGACCTGAATAGAATTAACCCAGCCCAGCCCCTCCACACAGGAACACACGGATGTGCACTCACAATCTGATCAGAAGAGAGACGGAGCGACTTCTTGTAGGTAGGGACATAGCCTGGAGTGGAGGATGGCAGTGGGGGGGCTTCAAGGATCACAGGGCTGTCTGGGACATCGTCATCGCTGCTTAAGACTTCTGTCTTCTCTCTGTGGGCATTACTGGCATTTGAACCACATCCCCCAGCCATAGGCCTTTTGCTTACCCTCAGTGCAGGCATGTGAGCAACCCAGGCCCTGGTCCTATCACTCTAGAGGCTGCCTTTCCTTCAGGGTCTGTCTTCCCAGGGAACTGAGAGCCAAGCTGGAATGGAGGCCCAACCATCCAGCTACAGTATGCCTCTCTGGGATGTCTACCCTGGAGATACCTTCCTGAACACATATATCCTGGAACTTATCCCTAATCCCATTTGTTTTGGCTCCAGCTGGCCCACCCTTGGTCACTCTTTCCACAAACTGGATGGCTGGCCTGCTTCCAAGATTAGAATCAAGTGTGGGCCGGGGGAAAAGAGACCCTTGTCCCTCCCCTTAATATAGCAGCCACTTTCCCAGGCTGGGAGTCTGCATACCTGCTCAGCTTTGTCACTTCCTACCTGAGGGACATCTGGTATGTCTCTAGGGCAGTTTCCCATCTTAGAGGTGGGGACATTTCTCAGGAAATAAAATGGCTGGAAAGAGGTTTTGGCACCCTCCACCACCAGGCTGGTCCTCACTAGACTCCAGCCCTGAGCCCTGACAACAGGTCCTACTCACCCCTGCTGTTTCCTGGTTGCGGCTTTCTCCCTCTGGGCACTGTGCTGTGGGAAGAACTTCCATAAGAAAATCCTGCTTCCTGCCCTGTGCAGGCCCTGCCCTGTGATCACTGGCCACCCACCTACCTCCTCAGCTGGGAAGTCCCTGCGTCTCCAGGAAAACCACCATCGCCCACCCTTCCGGGGCATCTTCTCTTTCTCAAGCTTGTCCACGGTGCTCTGTGGGTAGATGATGGCCACGAGTTCTTTCTACACCACATAAATCTACCTTATGTTGACAATGGGAACCCCATGAGCCCAGAATCTCAACCCACCCCAGAGCAAGGTACTGTCGACCTCTGGAGGCTGAAGAAAATGTTCACCTCCTCCTGAGAGCCCAAGAATGGCTCACAGAAGTCTGCATAGGAGAGCCAAGGCCCTTCCTGCCTCACCAGAGCTCCTGGCTCTAGCCAAGCTTCCAGATCTCATGAGCCCATGCCCTACTAGAGTGACTGAGGGTAGTACTGTATCAGGAGAGTCTTAGAACTGGTACTCCATGCAGGATCCCTCCCAATGGCCCCAGTAACAGGCTGTAGTCAGGATCCTCTTCAATCCCAAAGACAGACAGACAACTTCCTGAAGTCAGTGATCCTAACTCTCTCTTTGTGTTCTAATCAGTATCTGATTGGGGCACCATTACCTTAAGGGAGAAAAAAAGCTAGGTAACCCGCTTTGATGACCTATTGGCACCCTACAGATGCAGTTTACAGAACTCAAGTCAGAAGGATATGAGCTTGGGGTTTACCAGCCTGGATGCCAGTGGGCTTGGGTGGGGCCTCTCAAAGGCCTCAAGTGGTGGGTCTGTCTGGATAAAATGAGGAGAGTCACCATATGATAGAGCCAGACGTCACTAACGGGTTGCTGTCAACACTTAGATGCCCTTTGAAGCCGCCTGACTGAGCTAAGCGTCACGGATAAGGCAAGAGTGGGGCCCTGGTTGCCTTGTGGAGGGCAGAAAGGGCAGGTAGAGTCACAGACCCCCTCTCCGTTCACCATCCACTTTCTTGCCAAGGCTATTCAATGACCTCACAGAGAGGGCGGGTGGCCGCAGAAGGCCAGGTGATATTTCTTCTGAGAAGGAATATAAACACTGGCTTCCTTCCCCCACCTGAGTATCCACTCATGCTGTTCTCTGCCTGTCCTGCTCAGGACTGTCACTCATTTGACTAGCAGTCACTTACTCAGGTCCCTAGGCTACTCATCCCCACCAATCGGTTAAATTTGATGCCCATCTGGATGAGTCTTTTATCAACTGTGCCTTCCTGGAGGTTGGGTTTGTTTGGCTCCTGACTCCTCAGGCTGGATACGGCACATAATAGGTACACAACACAGGAAGGCTGACCAAGGGAGCAAGTACCCCTCAGCTCAGCAGAGGAGGGGCCTCATCTTTCAGAGCCCAAACTCTCCCATTGAAGGTTTGTCTCTGTTTGGCCATCTGTTGGATGTTTATCCTGCTCTGATTTCACATGAGTTCTGCTGATGAAAAGCCCAAACCCAGTAGGACCCAGCCATGACTGAGAATCCTCGGAATGACAGGCTTTGTCCACACAGGATGGGCAAGACTTTGAGGACCTGTGTTTCCCGCCTCAAGAGTCGGTCCAGGAGCCAGGAGCCACAAGCTCCAAGCCCCATCTTTGTTCACCATCTACTTTCTCGCCGAGGCTATGGCTTCAAGGCAACAGCCCCAGTGGTGTTCTAAGCATTACCTCAGGTAAGTTCTTCTGGAAGGCTTGCAGAGAAAGGATCATGGGGGCAGCTACAGCCCAGTTGTAATGCCTAGAGAGACAGAATGAGGTGTTGGAGCTGCTGCAGCTCTGAGGGTATTGAGAGTGGGTCACTCAGGCCGCCAGCCATCCCAACCAGCCACTCACTTCTCATTGATTTTCACCACGAGGTTTGGGTCATCCAGGAGCCCGGGATTCTTAGTGAGGTCCTCATAGGAGACTATGTGCTGGGTGAACTTCTCTGGGCACAGAGGCAGAAAGTGAGGGCTGAGGCTGTCGTGCCCCACACAATCTGCCTCCCCCACATCCGCCTACATACCTCCCGTTGGCTAGGTCTTTGGCTTGCCAACATTTCCTGCCTGCTGTGGTTTTTATACCTATCTCCACTCCAGGGATTACGGGCTAGGTCAAGGCTTCCTATCAAGCGTGTGTGTCATAAAAAGGTTGGTTGAGAGTGGGCACCACAGGATAGCTATGGCAGGAAGCCCAACCCAACCTCACATCTGTGCTACCCCACCCTCAATCGTCTTCCCTGACTTCTGGCTCCTGGGGTCCTCCCTGCTCTGTGGTGATCTCTGGAGGTCTTCCTTGCTCTTCCTCGGCCCTGCGGGATCATTTCTGTCCTCCAATGGCTCCTGCGTGTCATGTCTGTTCTCCTTTTCCCTCTGTCCATCCTTAAGAGTCTTTGTCCCTTCTCTGATCCCTGAACACCTTCCCCATCCCCCCTTGGCCCTGGGTCCCTAGCTCGGCACTAACCCTTGGAATGGCTGGCACCATGGGTGGTTGAACATACCCAGGGAGATGTCTCGGGTGTCAGCCAGTCCACCACAGAGGGACAATTCTATTTTGTCCACTGAGTCCAGAGTGCATTCTGCTATGTGCTCAGGGTTGGGGTTCTCCAGGAGCTTCTGGTTGCTGGGCTCACTCCACCTCCTGGACTCTATCCCACAGTCACTGAAAACAAAGACGGCAGCAGTGATACGAATACAAAAGAAGAGAAAGGTGTCCCCCTTTCCTCCCTGCCACCCAGCTCCCAGGCACCTCTTGGGAAAATAAAGGGCTACGTTCTCAGAGTCCAGGGATGGCAGGTCATCCAGGTAGATGTCACTTGGGCCCAGGCGCTGGTTTCTCTTTAGGGAACCTGAGAATGAATGAGCAGACAGTCACACATCAAACATGGATTCAGTGATATGAACATGTGGCCCTTCTCCTCTGAATGTCCTAAGGTGGTGCTGTCCAGTAGAACTCTTCCATGACAGAAATGTCCCATATCTGTATTGTCCAATATGGTAGCCACTAGCCACATGCAGCTACTAAGCACACTTCAGATAGATTGGTGTAGCAGAGAAGTGGAATCTCAGTTTGTTCACTTGAATTATTACATCTAATTTTATGTACCTATGTATTGGCACCTTTTAAAAACGATTTATCTTGTGTGTGTAGGGACGTGTGTGCCGTGCTCTGAGAATGACAGTACACGTGTACAGTCAGAGGACAGCTTGCAGGAGTCAGTTCTCTCCTTCCACCATGTGGATGCTGGGATCAAACTCAGATTCTCGGGCTTGGCACCAAGTTCTTTACCCACTGAGCCATCTCACCAACCCTATGTATTGTTTCTTTGAGACAAAGCCTCGTATATCCCAGGCTCACTTTGAACTCATTAGGTAGCCAAGGACAACCTTGAATTCCTGATCCTCCCACCTGAATCTCCCAAATTCTGGGATAAAAGCTTGTACCGCTGTCTAGGGCTCGAACCATGGCTTCCTACATGTTAGTCAAGCATGCCACCAACCACACACCATCCCCAGCCCTTTATTATTTAACTTAATTTAGCCTCCTATAAATCAATGGCTACCAACTTGGACAATGCACTCTTCAGTAAAGAGAGGCTGGGTGCTGAGGGAGGTCCAGCCTTGCTTGGCCTGCCTGACTTCCTGTCCCAGCATCTGTCATCCCTCCCCACTCAAGAGGAGTCCCAGGCCTGAAACCTGTCTCGTACCTTGGAGGCCTAACTCAACACAGCCTTTTCTGCCTAGAATCTTCTTCTCATCCCTGCCATAGCTGGGTCTTCATTGTCTGTGTCTTGGTTACACCGCTCATTTTTCAGAGAGTCATTCCATGACCACGTGATTTCACAGCTCCCATTCCCCCTGAGCTAATGGCTCTGTTCTAGGCTCTCTCTTGTTTATGCACTTGTCATTTGGCTCCTCCATGGGACTGGACCCTGGGAACACTGGCCATGCACAAGGATTGGCTTATTGCAGCTGTACCTGAAGTCCTACAGCTCACCCAGGACATAAACTGGGGCTAGGGATGCAAAGAGAGACACCCAACCATCACTCACCTTTTTCCTTGGAGACTTCTGGATGACCAGAGGGAGTGTGGCTCTCTGGAGTGGTCCAGCTCCATGATTTAGTGGCAGGAGGGTGGCCTGCACCCCTGGAGTTCTGAGTCTTGGTTTCCTTATTCTCTGGTGCAGCAAGAAGAGAATCCACTGGCGTTTCCTCACAATGTGCCTCCACATCTGGATGAGACGTATCAGCCCTGGCTCCTGGGTGCAGCACTGGGGGTCTCAAAGTGTCCACACCAGCCACAGAGGAAGAGGAGGAAGGGCTAGGTTCCCCAGGAAGAGCACAGATAGCCTCAGCCATACTTTCAAGGACCAGTGAGAACTCAGGCCGCTCAGCTTTCGCCACCTTCAATCAGATAAATACAGGAAGACACGGTGGGGTGCATGTTTGCTCACAAGGTGTGCATCCCAGGGACTCCTGTTGAAGAAGGGCCAGGGAGTCCCTGAAAGGCACAGACTGGGAGAAGCATGCCGGAACTCACCTTAGGCAGTCTTCCCCAGGCCCACTGCATGTGAGACTCAGCTCTCAGGGGACTGGGCTCCAAGGACCGCAACTCTAGCTCTGAGTCACTCTTAGGAGACATTAGGTCACCAGATGAAAGGCTGCAAAGAACAAGCATGCAAAGATGACCACTAGTCAGCCTGTCACCACCCCTCAATTACAGACAACATAGAAAACCATTTTCAACACATATTTATGCCTGTACTGAATCCAAAATATACACACACAGATATAGATAGATATGTGTATATATATGAATATATACATGTATAAATGTACATATATAAAGAACTCATAGATCAACAAGAAGGTAATCCGATTTTAGTTTTTTAAAGCTAGATGTGGTAACACATGCCTGTAATCTTAGCACCATTTTCTGCTACATAAGGAGTTCAAGGCCAGCTTTGGCTGTGTGACACCTTGTCTCAAAAAACCAAAACAAATAGGATGGCAAGATGTGACCTCTGTGAGATCTATTTGTGTGTGTGTGTGTGTGTGTGTGTGTGTGTGTGTGTGTGTGTGTGTGCACGTGACTGCAGTGCCTGTTATGACCAGAAGAGGGCATCAGATCTCCTGGAGCTGGAATGACGGGCAGTTGTAAGCTGCTTCATACATGTGAGAAGAACTGAACTTGGATCCCCTGGAAGAGCAGCAAGTGCTCTTAAGTGTGGAGCCATTTCTCTGGCCCCAAAGACGTGACTTCTTAATGGGTACAGAGTTTCTGTCTAGGATGGAGGAAAGTTCTAGAACTAGTGAGTAGCTATGGTCACATAACATTGTGAACAGACTTCATGCCATTGTACACTCCGAACTGGCTAAAATGGTAAAGTCCATCTCAAGAGTATTTTGCCATAACTGAAAAATCAAGTTTGATCCTTAGCCAAAACTTTATCAAAACCAAGACAAAATAAAATAAAAATTGCCCCAAACTTGAGCATTTTACAAAAGAGAAATATAGATAGGGGAACAAACCCACTGAGTGGGTCCTGAGGTGTTAGTCATCACAAAGATGTAAGCTGAGAGCAGTCTCACACCAGCCTGCTGCCCACTTCAACACTTACTTGGCCTGGGGGGTACACTCGCCATCAGAGTAGGGGTAGATGTCTTTAGGCTGTGATGAGGGCTCCTCTTCCTCCTGAGCACTGCTTAGGGAACACAGAGAAACTCTCACTAACAGGCAAGGGCATGGAAGCCTGCCTATCAGGACTTTGGACAGGAAAGCCCAGAGACATCAAGGCTCTTGTCCAGAGCTGCTCAGCATCAGCAAAAGAAATGCTCCAGCCAGGGCTAGTGTGCCCCACGCCTCCACCTGGTCCCTACCCACCTTGGAGACTCTGGCGTTGGCTTTTCCAGCAATGTCAGCTCACTCTCCACACCTGCCTCCAACTCTTCAGAACTGGAGTCCGCAGTGTCCTCCCTGCGCCTGGGTTTCCTCCTGCGCCTCCTCTTTCTCCGCCCAGTAATGACTAGGCCCTCAGGCTCACTGGCTGTGCCCCGCTGGGAGTCTGAGGGAAAGCCCGACAGGCCTCCCCATGGGATGGGTGAGGTGCACAGACGAGGAGGCACATCTTCCTGTGGAGAAAACAAGGGCTAAAAGTGGTAGAGCCATCGGGTTATCCAGAGCCCCACAGCAAAGTCATTTAGAGCCAGGCATGGGAGCTGAGTAGAGGTGGTGGCAGCCCACACTGGCCTCAAAGCCCCCTCTAACTGAGGTGATGCAGCAGTCCAGGCAACTCCAGCAGAACAGGCAGAAGCAGGGGCTCAGACTCTCCCTGCCTCCTGTTATCATCCATCTCTTCTCAAAGGCTTAGCCAGGTGCCACCTCCTCCAGGGAGCTTGCCCAGACTACAGTTCCTTGCGATGACCAAGTAGTTGCATCATTGGACATTCAGATGCTCGGACTCCGGACTTGTCTGGGACTCTTTTTAAGGGTAAAGGAGACACTTGTTTTGAGCCTACTGAATACTGTCTTGCATACAGTAGGGGCTCAGTTGGAGCTCATCAAATTCAAGCAGTTTAAACTCTTGTTGGCTTGGGCTAGGCCTGCAAACACTCCTCTTTTCACACATATCCCAATTCTGTATGGTCTGATACAGACCCGAACAGCCAGGCTTTACTCTATTCGGTCCCCTTAGCCTTGTCTTTTCTGAGCTTTCAATCCAAGCTGTCAGCTCGGAGGGCCCCTGCTTCAGAAATCTTCCCCAGGAAGCAGAATCAACCAGAGTACCTCTCGCTGCTTTCTGGGCTGTGAATACATGAAGTTTGAGGCCAGCCTTAAGTAACTCTCTTTATCAGATCTCTGCTGAAGAGATGTCCCTGAGGTCAGGGACAGTGACAGACTCCAGGTTCCCTCCTGGCAGAGCACCAGTGAAGAGGTGACATCAGGCACAAGCCAGGAGCATGGTCCCTACCTCATCACTGTCCAGCTCCTGGACAAAGAAGGCCTCGCCACTGTCCCCCAGTTTCATGTGCAGGTCCACAGGCTCTCCATTGATCTCAATGTCCACCTGTAAAAGGAATGGGGGTTGGGGACTTCATGGCCAAGGTATGGGTCCTCACTCCCGCCTGCCTCCAGCCCTGAGATGGATGGAGCACTTTCCAGACTTCAGTGGCCCTGGTCTCTTGCTCATCACGAGGACACCAAGAAAGCTCCGCTGGGACCCGAGTCTTCTACTTTTCCCCAGCTCCCAGGTGTTGACTGCAAGGACTATGGTGAGAATTCCCATTTGCTGTAGAGTGTTTTATGTAGGGCATCCTGCTTAACAACGCCTTGTAGTAACTCTTATCATTCTCTTTATAGACGAAGAAACTGAGGCACACGTGTGGGGGAAGGGGGGTATTTGTAAGGACCTGCAAAAGGTCTTCAGCTATACCCCACTCTCTTTGTGTTTTGTTTCATGCGTGTTTACATGCATGTGTACTTGTTCGTGTGGGGAGGTCAGAGGTCAATCTCAGGCGTCTTCCTCAGTCACTCTCTACCTTATTTTTTGAGACAGGGTCTCCCACTGAATCTGAAGCTCACCAAGGCTGGAGGGTTAGTGAGCTCCAGAGATCTACCTGTCGCTGCCTCTTCGTGCTTTATATATTTAAGCTGTACATTACAGACTTATAGTGCACCATGCTATTGATATTGAAAGAGTCTGCTGGACACCGAAGCTCAGCACCATAAGGTCTTTATTCACTCGGCCATCCGCCCAGCTCTACGAGCCAACCTCTTACCCTGACTGCCTTGTCTTTTACAGATTATAACTTCCTATCGGTTCTGAAAAATTCAGTTACCTCAACTTGAATGGTGTTTGGGTCCACTACGCTGTTGCTCACACATGGACCCAGGTGCAAAAAGAAGCCATGTTTGTCTGAACTTGAGGAAGTGGATATAGCCCTACTAAGGGACTAAACCTTGTCCCCACACACCTGGTCTCAAGGCCACATTATCATTTCCTGTTTACTGTCCCAAACTTTCCACTTCTAGCACTAGGCATATAAAAACTTGTCCATCCCTAAAGGTGGCATGACTTTGTTTGGAGACCTGAGGTGATTTAGCAGGGTCCCAGGAGAAGCATTAGTAAGTTGAGCCAGGCCTGATAGCCACAGCATTTGGCTCTACTCCTCTGGGCTTCCTACCTGGGAAAATGAGAATCTTCCTGATCAAAGCTCCAAACCAACCCAAAAACAGTGAGGACCGGTGAGGTGGCTCAGCAGGAAACAGCATTTGCTGCCAATCCCTGGAACCCACAGTGGAAGGAAAGGACAGCCCCCCACATTATTTTCTGACGCCCACAATTGTATGCGCGCACACACACACACACAATGTGCTCACACACAAATAGACACACACACAATCATATGCACACACATACAAGATAAATAAAATAAGATAAATTTTTAAAGAAAATTCATTGAAAAAGAACAAAAGAAGAGAAACAAGACAGGGATCCCCCCACCCCGATATCCCTACCTTCAAAAGCCCACCCCAATGAAGCCAGACCACAGGCCCTTTAAAGCACTCACCACCTTCTCCCGTGACCGCAGGACACCCATCTTGCCGAAGCGAACATGGAAGGGCGAGCATCGGAAGGAGCCATCCCTCTGCTTTACCACCAGCACATCGATGCCACCGCTCAGAGTGGCTGGGTTCAGGCCCCTGTATAGCTCCTTAACTGTTCCAAAGACCGTCTCTGCCAGCTGCCCCACATAGTTCATGGCCGCTGCTGGCCAAGAGCTGGGATGGCAAGCTTACTCTGTGTCTAGCCCTAGGAGAGGGAATATGTCTGTACAGAGGCAGCAGCCGTGGGCTGGATCTCCAGAAGACCTGGGCCTACTAGCCGTGGCTGGCCCACAAACCTACTGTGGATTCCTTGGGCAGCCGGCTGCCTTCTCCTACTGCCAGTCTCCACATCTGTAAAAACAAGGACTCGGGATGAAACAATAGCTGGGTGCCTGTGCCTCTAGATGCCGTGACTCACAGTAATGCTTGTGCACTCCATGGGCATGGCTCATCTAAACCTCAAAACAACCTTGCAAGGCTGGCAGAGCTGGTGTTACTGCTCCTGTTTTCAGATGAACTAGCTGACGCTTGGGGAGGTAGAGTGACTTGCCCAAGGTCTCACACCTATAAAAGAGGGAACCTGAGGTTCAAGTCCAGGTCTGTGTGACTCATGTCCAGAACCCTTGGCAAGAACAAATAGGAAGAAGATTCGCTGTGTAAACAGGACATTGTGGGCAGGGAAGACAGCCTCCTGATCCAGGTAGCCCTGCTAGTTAATATGTGGTATCCTAAAGGAAGTCTTCCATTTGAGAAACGAGTCTAGCTAGCTTGCAGCTCCCCGGTCCTAGAAACTGAGCGGGCTCTTGCATATGAGCTCCAGGTACCTAAATCTCTACTGAACCCTATTACTAGCCCACACACCAAATAAGGTCTCTGTGTAGCTTAAGGAACTGCTCCAGCCCTGCAACCCTCACCCCTCTTTTTCCTGACAAGATGAGGCCCACAGCCCCACTCCAGGGTCTCCAGGCATCGTTCTCAGTCAGTTCCTAGCTTCAGACTGGAATTCAGCTAGGCGGGTCCTCAGGCCCACATTCTGGCCAATGCGGTTCTGAATCCCAGCTGGGCTGGTCCCACCAGCTTCCCTGTATGAGGAGGAGGCTTCAGCAGCAGCAAAGAAAAGCCAGGGCTATAATGAGTCATGACCAAGCTGACATAGTGTCCCCTCATCCTGCTCCACCTGAACCAGACTCAGCTCATCACACCTGTTTTACTGCCAAGTAAGGGACCTACTGCTCTGGCTTCGAGGACTGAGAACCAGACCCAGACAGGGCAGCAGGTCACCCTCCTCTCTCAGAACTTGCCTAAGAATTCCTGGAGGACAAAGGTTCAGGATCATCCTTCAAAGAAGCTAAGTGATACGCCACGATGTACAGAGATAACAGAGCATAGATTTTGTGTGTATGTGTGCATGGGTGTCGGTGAGCAGGAGAGAGGCTATGACTCAGGTCTCCTGACTCCTTAATTAGTCCATAGTCCTCAAACCATACCACAGAGAGCAGCCACCACTGCACAGCTCTGTGATGCACTGAACTGGGAATGTGGTCCAGGAATTGGTAGCCTAAGTGTCACCGGGAGCTTGTTAGAAATGTGGGAACTTAGGACCCTTCCTGGGTCCACATGTACATCTGAACAAAGTCCCTAGTGGTGCTTGCACCCTTGAGTATTTGGTAGGACCTACCTCAGTGTTCCCAGTCCGTATCGACTTTTGGGAAAGTCTGAAAGATTACCCGTGGGTAACATTTTTGAGGGAATGCTGCTATCTGTTTGGTTCTGAGACCACAGACAGGGTACAGGCTTTCCTCTGTGTCAACTGGCACACTTCAAGAAGATTCAGGTGAAGTGACTTGCCCAGAGTCACAACTCAATCACTGTCAGAGTGGAGATTAGCACCTAGGCAGTTTGGTAGCCCTGTCCACAATGCCCTATGGCCATTCATGATCTAGGCGTCTGATAATAATATCTTGACCTAGCCAGCAGGAGGCTAAGTCAAAATGGGGTGAAATTAAATTCTGTGGCTCTGTAATGTCACTCAGATCCAATAACAATTTTGTCTGGCCGGGCAGTGGTGGCGCACACCTTTAATCCCAGCACTTGGGAGGCAGAGGCAGGCAGATTTCTGAGTTGGAGGCCAGCCTGGTCTACAGAGTGAGTTCCAGGACAGCCAGGGCTACACAGAGAAACCCTGTCTCAAAAAACAAAACAAAACAAAACAAACAAACAAACAAAAACACCAATTTTGTCTGTAAGGCACCCATTGGCTCCTCAGTGAGAAGCTTCATTCTGCTCTAACACCAAGCTTAATGACTACAAACTGAGACAGACTGACAGGACAGACACCTATCTGTTGAGCAAAGCTCTAGACCTGTGAGTCTAGGAAAAGCAGAGAAGACCCAGGGGGTTCCAGGAATCAAGGAGTAAGCATGGGCTGCCCAGGGTAGGGGTGAGAACAAAGCAGCCTCAGACCTGCTGGGAGCGAAAGAGCTGAAAGAAAGGGAGGGTGGCAGGCTTTGCTCTGGCACAGCTTCTCAACCAGAGCGCTGTGGGCAAGGTAAATTGTAAGACTGTATCTCTGGTCCCTGACCATTAGATACCAGTAGGCTCCCAGCTCCCATCCAAGGTTGTGGCAGCCAAACTGTCTCTAGACGTTAACCGCTGCCCCCTAGGAGTGCTAGGGATGCAACCCAGTGGGAGAGCACTTGCCTTTTATATGCAAGGCCCTAGGCTCAATCCACAGCACTGCAAACAAAATCAATGTCTCCTTGGGAGAAAAACCATCCCCAATGGAGAGTCATTAACTCCAGGAAAGGAGCTGGATGGCAGAGGGGGGTACATGGGATGGGATGTCACTAGAATTACTCAGGTACCATTCACAGGTTCTCAGTTTCCCTTGTACAATACAGGCCTTCAGTGAGACCTATCTCACTCTCTAGAATCCCACTTGCTCAGGCTTTGGGTACATCGAAGCAAAATCCTACCCCTACCACATCCACCTCTAAAGAAACCTTCTTTTTGGCCTTTTTCTTCCTTGACTGTCCTACTGTTTAGGTTAGGCTTTATTACCAGATACTCAGATCATTGATGGCAGCAAAGCACTGTGGGTAAGAACACCACAATGGCTGAGTTCTAATCTGTACCCTGCCCCTTCCCAGCTATGACTTTGGGCAAATTGCTTCATTTATCTGAGTCTTTTTTTTTTTTTTAATTTTTTTCGTTTTAATTTCTTTTTCTGTGCATTGGTGCTTTGCCTGCATATGTGTCTATGTGAGGGTGTCAGACTCCTGGAACTGGAGTTACAGACAGATGTGAGCTGCCATGTGTTTGGTTGCTGGGAATTGAATCCAGGTCTTAACCTCTGAGCCATCTCTCCAGTCCCTATTTATCTGAGTCTTAATTCCAACTTCATTACGTGGAGATATCAGGTAGGGGTGAGTACCCCACTGAGATAATGCCCATGTGTGTGTGTGTGTGTGACATCTAGCAGTTTCTTTCAGAATCGTGACTGTCCCACTCACTCAGGCTGTGGGCAGTGAGTGCAGTAGGGCAGCCTCTACGTGCAGTTAACAGTTTAGACCCAGCAGGCTGCCACCCAACACCATGACCAGTGGGAACCTGACTACTTACAAGATAGACAGGTGAACTCCAGGCCTTGTGGAGTACCTTGCTCACGCCAGACTAGAATATATCCTTAAGGTTCCAACAAGTTGCTCTGGACCCGAGATTTCTGCACTCTTGGGTCTCCAGATTTTGAGATGGAGGAGTCAAGGATGACTTTCTGTCTGCCACTGAAGAGAGCAGGGGGTGAACACTTTGTTTCTAGCAGTGCTGGGGATAAAACCCAGGGACCCTCCTTATACCAGGTAAGTGGTCTACCACTAAGTTACAACTCCCCAGCCTAGGGTGGCAGCAACTTCTGTTGCCCCAGGTGAGGGAAAGTGCGGCCTCAGCTCCCCTCACTGCGGGGCAAGGCGGGCCAGCAAGGGCCAGGACATTCCTTTGCGACTGAGGACTCTTAGTACCAAGGACACACAGTCAGTCTGGGGCAGCTTCCCTAAAAGGTTCTGGCATCTCCTCTCCAGCTTCCTAGTCTTGGCTATCCAGGGAACTCGCATCCGCTGGAAAAGAAGCAGGAAGGAAGTGAAGTCATCCGTCCCCCTACTCTTTCCCTAGCTCCATGTGGACTCTGGCCCTTGAAGTGAAAATGAGAACAGAGTAGGAAAAAACATTTTTTTTTCCTAGCCCAGCTAGGTTCCTACGTAGAAACTCCCCTCCCGTGGACCACTGAGACCCAGAGTCGCCACCTCTACCTGTATGCAAACGTTCCACAGGTAAGTGTTCAGGTCCCGGCACTTCCGCTTTCTCTGGGACCCGGTGAGATCCGGTCTCCTTCCACCAACCAGGTGCGGCTTTCACTGCCCCGGTCAGTTCAGGCTCCACCCCTTACTTCGAAAAGACCCCGCCCCCGTCCCGTGTTCACACTCAAGGGCGCCCTTTTTCACGGAGACTGGGGAGCACCAGACTTAGGGGCTCTGACCCGTTCCCAGCCACACCCGTGGCCACACCAGCTGCCACGACAGGAGCACGAAAGACTTCGGAACCGCGTCTACCTATGTCCTGTTCCTTTCTACCTGGCCCTGTGACCTTGGGCGAATCTCCCACCAATTAGAGATGAAAGCTACTTGTAAGATTTGCCAGAGAACGTGAATGTCTTTGTCGAGTGCTTGGCGCTTGTATTTCCCATCCCGGGAACAACGTTCCTTGACCCTCCACACCCCTTTCTAGCGGAGGTCTACCCACCTATATGCTCACAGTTGTAATGTCTTATTTGCTCAATTAATGTCGACCTTGTTTGTTTTTTGCATACTGATATCAAACTCGGTGATACACGCAAAGAGATCTACCACTGCTACACCACCCAGCTTCAAATGTCCGCTTTAAC
Organism: Uromys caudimaculatus; assembly: GCA_028551405.1. NCBI lineage: Eukaryota > Metazoa > Chordata > Mammalia > Rodentia > Muridae > Uromys > Uromys caudimaculatus. The sequence goes on from CM052701.1 coordinate 17,376,821, forward strand.
TGAACTTGAACGCCTTAAGACAGGTAGATCACCTTCAGGCGCTCAGTGCCATTGCAATAAATACCTGCTCAGTCATCTATCTGACTCTTTAGCGGATGGGCAATGCGCTTAATACCACCACAGGCCAGCAGAGGGCAGATGGTGACCAGTCTTCTTACCCAATTATACTTTGTCACCACCCAACAATTTCAAAAGCAAGCAAGACAAGTGAGCAGATTTGTAGGCAAAAAAATGCAAGGGGCCAGGGTGAGTCAGGAATGGCTTTGAATCTGTTCAAAGCCTCCCCTGATTCAAAGACTTCTCTGACTACCTGTATGTATGAGCCCTGCAAACGAGATGTGCGGGAAAACATGAGAAGCTGAAGGCATTTGTTCTAAAAAGCAGTCAGGCTTTGCCTACAAGATGCACAGTCAGCTCAGCACGGTGGCACACACCTTTATTCCCACCCTGGGAGGCAGAGGCAGTAAGATTCCAGAGTTTCAGGCCAGCTTGGTCTACAGAGTGAGTTCCAGGACAGCCTGGGAGACACAGTAAAACCCTGTCTGGAAAAAACAAAACAAATAGACAGACAAACAAACAAACAAAAAATGGTTCAGCCAGTAAAGGTGCTTGCTTCTGAGTTGGATAACTGTAATCCACACTTACAAAGTGTCTTGGGCAGGCTGTGAAGCCAGTGTACATGCTGTGTATACACTTTAAATCAGTGGTTCTCAACCTTCCTAACGCTGTGACTCTTTAATACAGTTCCTCCTGCTGTGGTGACCTCCAATCGTAAATTTTTTTTTTTGTTGCTACTTCATAACTGTACTTTTGCTACTGTTATGAGTCATAAGGTAAATATCTGATATGCAGGATATCTGATATTCGACCCCTGTGAAAAGGTCATTCATTCCCCCCCAGGGGGTCTCAACCCATGGGTTGAGACCCTCTGCTCTAAATCAAATGTATTGATTTATTTTAGGGTAAAATCATAAAAAGGCAGACCTAGAGGAATGAGAGTGGAGAACTAGGAAAAAAGCAGGCCATAGAAAGGACTGGACGGTGAGGAGTGAGAAGCTGCTGCCATAATGTGACCCAAGATGATAGAACTCGGTTAGAAATGCCTGGCTCGCCGGGCAGTGGTGGCGCACGCCTTTAATCCCAGCACTCGGGAGGCAGAGGCAGGTGGATTTCTGAGTTCAAGGCTAGCCTGGTCTACAGAGTGAGTTCCAGGACAGCCAGGGCTACACAGAGAAACCCTGTCTTGAAAAACCAAAGGGGGGTGGGGGGAGAAATAACTGGCTTTTGTTGTTCTTCCAGTAGTTGCTATCTCAGAGGAACCCTGCTGGAGATAGAGCAATCTCAAGGCCACCCTGGGAGTTGTGACCTGCCACAAGATTGCCTTTGGCGCCATTATATATAGTGATTACATTTGATGGTAAAACCCTAGAAACAGGAAGTCTCAATGAAGGAAGGTAAGAAGGTAGGATAGGCCACAGATTGAGGCTTCTAATGCCAGAGTCAAGCGTTTCCTTGTTTAAAATTGGGGTCTCACAGCCTTTAATCCCAGCACTCAGGAGGCAGAGGTAGGCAGATCTTTGTGAGTTTGAGGCTAGCCCGATCTTCATAGTATGTTCAGGACAGCTAGATCTTAATAAAGATCTTGTTGAAAGAAAGAGAGGAAGAAAGAAAGAAAGAAAGAAAGAAAGAAAGAAAGAAAGAAAGAAAGAGGAAAGGAAAGGAAAGGAAAGGAAAGGAAAGGAAAGGAAAGGAAAGGAAAGGAAAGGAAAGAAAAGGAAAGAAAAGGAAAGAAAAGAAGGAAGGCAGAAAGATGGTGCTTCACTCTATAACTATGTGAACAGGCTGGCCTCAACGCAAAGGATTCTGCCTGACTCAACCTCCCTCCAGAGTGCTGGGATTAAAGGTGTGTCCCACCATGCCCAGCCTAATCTATTGTTTTATTCTTAATTTCACTTGCAAAATGGTGATAAAATTTACCTTGCAGGATTATATTGTGAAGATCTGATAACCAGTGGTCCTCGGTCTTGGTTATATATTTAAATCCTCCTGCCCTTGACAAAGGGACCAAGGCACCGAGATTTTAAACCCCCATGTAGTTTTACTGAGCTAAATGCTGAGCACAGCACAAGGCGCACATTGTGCATTTCCCCAGTACTTGCTGTACTTTTTGTTTAGGTGTGTGGTTATTGGGGGCTGGGGGGTCATGTGGGGGAGGGTAGAGTGGGGAAGGGTACAGTGTATGGGGAGAAGCATATCCTTGAGAGTCTGGGTTCATACAGAGGCTGGAGAAAAAGCCGGGCATCTTCATTATTACTCTCTGCCTTAATGCTTGAGATGATCTGCTCTGAACCAGGAGCTTGCTTTATGAGCTTATCTGGCCAGTCAGTAATCTCTCCAGATCTACCTCTCTCTGTTTCACAGAATGCTAGATTTATAGGTAGGTATGCACAGCCATGACTTGATTTTTTTTAACCAACCAGGATAACAGGCCTGTGCCATCAAACCTGGCTTTCGTTTTCTTTTATTATTTTGTGTGTTTGGGTGTTTTGCCTGCACAGATGTGTGTGTGTGTGTGTGTGTGTGTGTGTGTGTGTGTGTGTGTGTGTGTGTGAACCATCTGTGTGCAGTGCCCCCAGAGGCCAGAAGAGGGCACTGGCTCTCCTGGGACTGGAGTTGGAGCAGTTGTGAGACTCTTGTGGGTTCTGGAGATCAAACACTGGCCCTCTGCAAGAGCAGTCAGTGCTCTTAACCACTGAGCCATCGCTCCAGCCCTCATGACTAGCTTTTTATGTGGGTCCTAGGGATTTGAACTCATCTTCATGCTTTCAGGGCAAGAGTTCTTACTACAGGCTCATAGAACCATGACCAGCTCTCAGCTCACAGCTTTGAAGACGAAGCACAAGTTACTTTTGTTGTTCTTTATTAAAGGGGAAAATTCATAAAGATTGTTGCAGAAATTAGATTTGTATTGAGCTTGGCTTTGGAACTCTGACTCATCTAGAATGTGGAAATTATGGAGGGGTGTCAATGGGTGAGAGGCAGTCTCCGGTGATCTTACTTGTCCTAATACCCAGCCAAGCTCACCAAGGCAGGGGCTATCCTGCTCTGTCTTGCACCTTATATCACCATCATTGGGGTATCCTTTTAGTCTGAAAGGATCTTGTGTACTGCATTTATGTTTTGCTCCTCTTCCTGGGTGGATGTACTAGCTTTGGCCTATACCACTACTGGCTGTCATTTTCTCATTTATCCAAGATTAGAGGTGGCACTGTCATCTGTATGAAATTTTGTAGCCTATACGCTTCTTGACCCACAGGCAGGTTCAGTGACTAGTTACTTTGCCCCACTACTTCCTTGCGAATGAACTCAGCCTGAGGTGAATGGAAGCTCTGAGCCAGGCCTGCAGCTGTGATCACATGTCATAAGCATCGAGGCTAACTGCCAGGAGCAGAGCCTCCACCAATCCTAGTGGGACAGGATACAGCGGTGACTGGGATTGGCTGTCCTTAGGGAGCAGGCTTGAGGGGTAGGAGACAGGCAAATGGTATACTGCTATTAGCAAATAAGACCAAATGATACTAGTTACATTTTAATTTTAGATCCACATTTTTTTAGTATGTCTCATGTAATATTCATTATTTATCTAAAATTCAATATTAACTGCGTGCCCTCGTTTTTTTTTTTTTCTTTGTTAAATATGGCAAACTCATGTCTGCCCAAATATCTAAGTTCACAGCAACAGTCTGTCCTGTCCAATGTCTCTGTCTCTGTCTCTGTCTCCGTCTCCCTCTCCCTCTCCCTCTCCCTCTCTGTCTGTCTTTCTTTGTCTCTCTCCCTCTCTCTCTCCATGTTCTCACTGTAGATCCCTGGCTGGCCTGGAACTCACGATGTAGACCAGGCTGACCTCAAACTCTTCAACTCTGACTGCCTCTGCTTCCCGAGCGCTAGAATTAAAGGCATGTGCAACCAAGCCCATCAATACCTGGCTTTGCTTTTTTAAGACAGGTCCTTATGTTTTCAAGGCAAGCACTTTACTGGTTGCTCCAACTCCCCAGCCTCAGATAGTGTTACTTAGAGTGAGGTCTGTGCACTCCTGGAACTCATTAGATATTCACATTCTCAGCCCACCCACCTGACAGACCTGAGTGAGTCAGGAACTTTGGAGGAGGGGTTAGCAGTTGGTATCTTAATTAGTCCCTCTTCTTCTCTCTCGCACCCTCTGTTTGACACTTGGTCTCAAATGAGATCTGAAATGTGTAAGAAATGAAGTCTCTACCCAGGCAGAGACATAAAGCACAACAGAGGCTTCCAGGTAGGTTATTATGACTTACCAATACCAGACCTGGGCCAGGCCCTGGGCATGCCACGTGGACTTCAGTTGTGGGCGCTGGGTCTAAGAAGAAGAACAGATGCCAATGGAGCAACTGTCATATGGGGCAAGTCCAAGTCCAGGAGCCTATAGCCAGGTGAGATGGGTCACAGAGAGCATTGGCTGGAGTATTCCGGGGCCTACCTTATAGGGAGGCCGAGTGCTGCTAGAAGCCGGTTGGTGTTGATAAAGCAAGCAGGGAAGGCGATTGTGATGTTCCCTAAGAGCAAAGGGAGAAACACAGCAGATGTTGTGGAAGCCCTCTGGCTTTTAGGTTAAGGGAACACTGGGGAAAATGGAGGGCGTGGGGTGAGGAGAGACCCAAGGGATGGTAGGCCTTCCCATCCCTTAGATCGAAACAACTTCTGCCCTCAAAGGCATCTACGGAGATTCAACTCCCAGTTACATCCAGCAGCAGGTTCTGAAACCCAGCCCCTGCTCTGGGGGCAAGGCCTGCTCTTGCAGGGCTAGCGGGTGTGTGTGTGTGTGTGTGTGTGTGTGTGTGTGTGTGTGTGTGCGCGCTGGGAAGCAGTTTCTCAGGCCCCACCCCTTCTAGGCTCTGCCTCTGCCACCCTTGCCAAAGAAAAGCCTTTGGTGGCAGCTGAAGACTGACGAGCCTGGCCATGGTGCCTGGCAGTGTCCGGGCTCCAGCTGCCTTTCTCAGGAAAGACGTCAGACGGCCAAGCCTTTTTGGAATTTGACAGTCATTTCTGATCTAAGGAGGGAAACTGAGACATCAGACCACTGTGTACAATGGAGCTTTTCCCTGTCTTAAAAGAAAATTCTCCAGCAAGTTAGGGATGTGACTCTGTCAGCAGAGTGCTTGTTTGGCATGCACAAGACCATGGGTTCAAACCTCAGCAGTCCATAAAATTGAGCAAGGTAAGGCTGGGCTAACACCTTTAAATCCCAACACAAGGGGAGGCAGAGGCTGTGAGTGGGAGACCAGCCTGATCTACAAAGTGAGCTGAGGACAGCCAGGGTTCTGTTACATAGAGAAACCCTGTCTTGAAAAACAAAACAAACAAAACAAAAAACTGAGCAAATAAAGGCCAAAGGATAAAAAACTCAAGATCCTTCTCAGCTACACAGTGTGAGTCAAGTTTGGATACAAGAGACTTTTTTTTTCTTTTTTTGAGACTGGATCTCATTATGTAGCCTTGACAGGCCTGGAGCTTGCTTTGTAGATCAGACTGGCCTTGAACTCACAGATATCTACCTCTGCCTCCACTGGGAGAGAGATTAAATGCATGTGCCATCGTGCCCAGCCTGAGACTTTTTCTTAAACGGGACTTAACAGGCCTGTTTCTGCCACATGGCTCACAGCTCTGGCTCTGGCACTTCCTCACTGTGTGAATGCACTCTGTATGGCTTTCTCACCAGCCTCACAGCTACATGAGACTCAGTGAAGTCTGCTCTGTCTCTCCCCAGCTATGTCTCCCTGCTCCATTCTTTTCCCCACCAAGAATCCCTTCCATGGATCTGGGGAGATGGCTTAGTGGGTAGAACACTTGCTGAGGAGGCATGAGAACCTGACCTGAGTCTGGAGCCACACCCTTTACATGAAAGCTAGCTGTTTCAGCAGTATGTATCTGTAACTCCAACCCCTCTGGGTTGGAAGGGAGTACAGAGGGGTAGGGGAAAAGCAGTAGTGGGGATAGACACAAGACAAGCCTAGGGGCTCTCTGGCCAACCAATAGAGCTGAAATATCTAGCTCTAGTTCAGTAGAGAAATTGTCTCCCAAAATAAGGTAGAGAGAAATGGAGGAAGACACCCAAAATTGACCCTCTGGTCTCTGCATATGTACATACAATGAGCACACCCATGCATGACTCATCAGAGTGAGCACACATGTGCACACACAGACAAATCACTCCCTCACATGCTATCATAATTTACTTCTGATGATAGCTGGTGTTTGTCTCCCTCCACAAGAATGTGGACCCTGAGAGGACAAGATGTTTGGTCTGTCTTCACTAATCTATCTTCAGATCAGGGTCTGGCCCACACTAGGCCTCCAATAAAAATAAGTGAACCTGTAGTTACGCCTTGGATTGTCTTGTCTCTGTCTCAGTCTCAGCCCCTTATAACTGCCACCAGCCTCTGTTTCCAGGACGCTGAGCCTCCCCCAGACAGCAGGACTTGTCTGGTGTCTGCCTGCCTCGGGGCCTTGAGAGGATCCTGGTTGTTTGACCTTGTGTCCCTACCAAGTTGCCAGCATGTGTGAAATGCTAAATTCTAGCTTATTGTTATTATTGATTTTGAGAGCTATGGTAAGAGGACAAAAGGACAGCAAACAAGACGAAGGAGGGGACAAATGGATAGACAATCAGAGTTGGGGAGAAAACGCACTCACAGCTTTCCCAAGCTCCCAGTTCTGTGTTTTCCAGCAGTGCTCAGAGCAGCCAGCGGCAAGCCAGGGCTGTGTGCCACGTACCATGAGCTGTGAGCCACGTGGCAGAAATAGGCCTGTTGAATCATGGAACGCTCAGCTTCTACTGGCTTGTAGAGTTTGGTGTGTGGAGTATTTTTGCTTTCTACAGTCCAGCTGTCTGTAATGATTTCCTTCCCGTGGCCTTGTTCACCAAAGTCCCTGAGTGACTAGCTGAGTCACTGCATTCCTTGCTGTTTAGGACACTGGCCCAAGCACCAAGGACCAGTGCTTTCAGGAAGGTGGAACCTTTGTGGTTTGCCCAGCGAAGACAGAACAAAGAGCTCCCGTTTCTAACTTGCACCCTTCCCCAGAAATATAATTTAGAAAACAGGTACAAATATGTGAAGTGGAAATTCCTGGTTTCTTTAACAACACAGTTGTGTCATGTGATGTTTTTCGAGACGCTGTCTTGTGAGAGGGCATGTGTTCTGCTGAAAACAGACCCTTGAGAGGTTGAATGTTGTTTAGAGAGACTATAAATGGAACCCCACAAATACTGAGAGGATGCTCTTGTATTGCTACACCACTTTACTGGTCTTCACTGGTCTTCACTGGTCTTTGCTGGTCTTCATTGGTCTTCAGTTCATAAAGAGAAATGCACCAAAGAACTTCTGCTATTCCGGCTGATTCTGGCCACTTCCCCCAACTCCTGCTGATTCGGAGGAGCCTTACTGTTTTGTTGGACTTTGTCCCTGCTACTGATTGTGTTTGGTGTTTACTATTGAACTGGACTTCTGGTATGCAGACACTGAAAAGTGGAGTCACCCCAAGGAACTACTTCTCAACAGGCCCACAACACGCTTTTCATATTAACCTTCTTTTCCCCCTACCTCTGGTTGGTGGGTTAGAAGGGAGGTTGAAGCATTTAAGAACCCCAAATAAGGTAGGTTTGAAAAAAAAAATCTAAGCCTACAAATAAGCAAGACACTCCATTTGCTAGATCTCCAGGAAATGGCCACAGCCTGAAGAATTGTTTGTCAGTGACCATAAGGCCAGTGCCAAATTGAAACAAATAGGGCACGGTAGAAACCAAAGTTCATCCCTTAGCTGCAGTTTGAAAATCTGAAACCCAAGTATAGAGAATTCTTTCAGACACCTGTGGGACTATCAACATATTTAGTCCCTCTGTAATACATGAGCCAGTTTTTAGCCAGGCAGTGATCCTGGCACTTAGAAGACAAAGGCAGGTGGATCTCTGAGTTTGAGGCCAGCCTGCTCTACAGAGACAGGACAGCCAAGGCTACACAGAAAAACCCTGTCTGGAAAGAAAACATAAACAAACAAGCAAAAAGAGTCTGTTCTTGGTAAAAATCAAATATGCACAGGGCTTGTATTGTAACAGTTGCACTTTTGGGGTGATTTCTGAGAATGTTTACTCAGATCTGTGAAGAGAAAAGATGGAGATTATTAAAGCATTGTTGATAGGTGGGGAATTTGGAACAAAAGGGGCTCTGGGGATTGAGTAAGCCAAATACTGGAGATGTTTGTTGTTGCCTTAATTGTCAGCTTGACAGAGCTTAGAATCTCCTAGGAGGAGAATCTTGATGAGTGATTGTCTATGTTGGGTTGTCCTTCTGGGCATATCTATGGGGATTGTCTTAATTGATATGGGAAGGCCCAGCCTTCTATGGATGGCACCATTCCCTAGGTGAAGGGTCTTGAACTGTGTAAGATTGGGGAAATCTGGCTAAGCAACGCAAGCCAATGATCACAAGTGCATGGATTTATGTTTACTTCTGACTATGTGATATGGCTGGCTGCCTTGACTTCCCCCACAATGATGGGCTGTAAGCTGAAATTATAAGTGGGGAAAAAACCCCTCCTTTTCCCATGGGTTGCTTTTTGTCAGGGTACTTTATCATACCAACAGAAATGAAACTAGAACACATTCCTTGACATTCTGCAAGGTACTAAAAAAACAAAAACCAAATTAAAAAAAACACAAAACAAAACAAAAAAACAACAAAAAACCCCTGGTAGAGTAGCTGTTCGTAAAATAGCATGGATGGAGCTTACAGAGTTAAAGTGGGGAAAAGAGAAAAAGAGATTTAAAATAATATACCTGTTTCATTAAGACATAGTTAATATGGAGTAAACCACACATATTTGAAGTGGACCATTTGATTTTTAACATACATATGTAAGGCCATGATTAGGACAGTGAGTGTATCCATCATGCCTCCAAATAGGGAATATATATATATATATATATATATATATATATATATATATATATACATGCATATGTTTAATACCTAACTAATTTTAAAAAGTTATTCAGTATATTTAGATATACAGTATATGTACTACAATCCCATTATTGTAAGGATAAATAATGATGTTTGGACACTCTGAAAAAAATCAGTGTAATTACTGTGGTGATTTGAATATGAATGGACCCCATAGACTTGTATATGAATACTTAGTCACCAGGGAATGGAACTGTTTGAAAGGATTAGAAGGGTTAGGAGGTGTGGTCTTGTTGGAGGAGGTGTGTCACTGAGGATGGGCTTTGAGGTTTCAAAAGCCCACACCAGATCCAGGGTCTCTGTCACTGTCTCCCTCTCCCTGTAGATAAGAATGTAAACTTCTCATAGCCATGGCTGCCTGCATGTCACCATGCTTTCTGCCATGATGATAATGGACTAAGCCTCTGAAATTGCAAGCAAGCTCTCACTTAAATGCTTTCCCTTATAAGAGTTGCCTTGGTCATGGTGTCTCTTCACAGCAATAGAACAGTGACTAAGATGATTCTTCCAAAACTACATGGCCCCATTTCATCCCCTGTTATAGCTGCGAACACACTTTGCTGTTTGTATATTGTACCACGGAGTTACTGTGTGTCTGTTGTCCTGCACCGTGATCTTCAGGGCGTGGTTAATGTTATTACAGTAGAAATAGCTCATTATGGCTCCCTAGCATTGTCTTTATTAACATCACAAATGTCATTAGGAGGGACACCTACAGAAAGAAGCTTGGCTCTTTTGTTCTATGCTTTACAACAGAGCACTGTGCCAAAAACTGCCTTATGTGCACTCACCTCCTGGACTAATTTCTCTCTTCATCTCTAAGTAGATGTTTCAGCAGAGCTGGATAGCTATCTATTCTGTATCACAGAACTCTCCCTGTAGTCATAAGAAGAAGTAGAGAGTTATAGAGGCAAAGGCATGGCTTTTTTGGTCAGACTATGAGTCTGATGAACTTTTCACAAGGTAAGTCTTTTGTGTCTAGCTTGCTTGACTCAACAATCGTTGTAGAATTGTGTGTATCCCTGTGGGTTCACATGTATGTGCATATGCGTGCACATGCATATGGGGTCAGAGGTTAAGCTTGGGTGTTGTCCCTTAGGAGCTGTCCATAATATTTCTTGAAACAGGGTCTCTAATTGGCCTGGGGTTCACTAGAGTGCCTCTCCACTGGTGGGATTCTCAGTGTGAGCCACCATGCCTGGCTTTTAGCTTCTGAGGATTGAATTTAAGACCTTTAAGGTGCACAGTAAGCACCTTAGATACCGTCTCCCTGGTCTCTCCTTATGAGATTCTTCCATGTGGTTTTTCTGTAGTTATGTCGTGGCCACGTTCTTTCTGAGCAGCAAAGCTCAGCCTTAGTTTCTTATCTTGTTGCCTACAGCTAAGGCACAGAATACTTTCCATGGCCTGCTCACTATCTCATCCCATCTATGTTATTTTTAGGACTTGCAAAATATTCTTGAGTCTAGCGGCCAGTTTGGGACCACCTCTGTACTTACGAGGCAGGCCCAATCGTTGAGAATTGTAGAGAAAGATGGCTACCCTGGGAATCCCCGTACCCATCCACAAAGATAGTCTACTCTTAGAGAGTCTAGATCCTCCAGCCCTTAATTTAATTTTTTTATTTTTATTTTTGTGTATGATTGTTTGCCTGTTTGTATGTATGTGTGGAGTATTCTCGGGATTCAGAAGAGTGTTCTATCCCCTAGGACTACAGTTACAGATGGTTGTGAGCTGTCGGGTGGGGGCAGGTTCTCTGGAAGAGCAGCCAGTGCTCTTAACCATTGAGCCATCTCTCCAACCCTTATTTTCATTTTTAATTATGTGTATATGTTCATGACTAGGTATGGGCTTGTCCACATGGGTGTAGTTCTTAAAGAGGTCAGAAGAGGGCGCCAGGTTCCCTGGAGTTGGAATTATAGGCAGTTGTGATCTATCTGACATGGGTGCTGGAAACTGAACTTGGTCCTTTGGAAGAGCAGCATTAGCTCTTAACTGCTGCCCCATCTCTTCAGACCCTTACTCTAATTCATATATATACATAGATACATTAAATATATATATACATAGATACATCCACATCTGAGAGAGAATGTGAGGCTTCTTCTTTCTGAGTTTGGGTCACCTTGCTTAACATACTTTCCAGCTTCACTGGTTTCCCTGACAGTTTTGTATTTTTCATTTTTCTTTATGCAGGGTTAAATTCCATTATGCATATGTACAATATTATGTACTTACCTGTTGATGAACATCTAAGTTGGCTCCCTTTCCTTGCTAGGGTAAAGAGTGGAGCAATAGACATGTGTATGCAAGCATCTCTATGGGAGGCTATAGAGTCCTCTGGGTATATGCCTCAAATCCACTGTTGTTTTTTTTTTTTTTTCCAAACACACCCAGGGTTTTTTTAGAGTGTGTTTGAGAGATCATGCTTGCATGGCAAATGGTTTGTTGTTCAAGTCATCTTCCTAGGATGTTTTATTAAAAAAAAAGTTTAAATTCTATTTATTTATTTATAGGGCAAAAGAGCTCTCAGGAGTCAGTTCTTTCTTTCTACCATGTGGGTTCTGGGGATGAGACTCAGATTTTCAGGCTTGGCAGCAAGTACCTAACCTTCTGAGTCCTCTCACAGGTCCTTTTTCTTTTGAAGGAAAATAGTTTGCCTCTTTGCTGAACTATTATCAACAAGTTCTCCTCCTCTCTGCTATCCCTCCCGACACTAATGTATTTGCTGGTTGCTTCCTCTGCCTAGAATCACTTCCAGTCATCTCTCCAGGCTCAGCTTCTAGCTTCCAGTGACACTGGGAAGCCTCCTCACACTGACCTTTGTTCTCTCTCTGGCTCTTTGGATGTTTGTTCTCTCCACTCGTACTGGAGATGAACTCCAGGGCTTGACTGTGCCAAGCAAGCACTGTATACCCCCCAGTAGCAATTCTCTCCCTGTCTTTAATTTTTATCTTGAGATAAGGTCTTGCTAAAGTTGCCAAAGCTGGCTCAAACTTGTGGTCCTTCTGCCTTAGCCTCCTAAGTATCTGGGATTACATGTAAGTGCCAGCTTACTTGCTCCATACTGGTAATTATATCCTTTGTGCTGTGCTTACCAAAGCTGTTGGCATTTCCATATTTTCTTCCAAAACTGTAGCTTTACATGTCTGTCTCTTCTCGAATATGGGGTTCTTTGGCATCCGGGAGAATGGCTTGCCTTACCTCTGCATCTCTCAGAGTGCCCGGATCAGAAAAGGTGCTTGGAAAAGTTGGTGGAATACTGAACATAAGTCGGAGTACAACACGTCCTATACACTCATTCATTCAAGAAGTATTTATTGAATGTTTGAACATGTCTGCCCCTGTTCCAGATGTTGAAAATAAGCAAAGCAAACATTCCTTCCCTGAGGGACATGAAAGACATGAGAGGTTATAAGGGCTAGGCAGAAAAGCAAAGCACAGCAAAGGAGACTGCACGATGAAGGTGGGACTTGAAAATCCACCAAAGGAAATACCGTTTGAGTAGAAATGTGAAGTGAGACACATCTTTCTGATGCCCAGGAGAAGATATACCAAGTGCAAGGGTCATTCACGCTCCAGGGGCAGGAAGGAGCTAATGTGGCTGGCTGAGGAATGAGGAAGACGGAGATGCACTTAGAAAGAGCAGATTGCATGTGATCTAGGGGTCCCTGGAATAAAGGATTTTTTTTTTTAATGTGCCCAAGATAGGAACTATTGGATTTTTTTAAAAAATTATTTATTTTACATTCTAATCAGTTTCCCTTCCTTCCTCTCCTCCCCGTCCCTCCTGCAGGAACATTATTTTGACATAGGCTTTAGCAAGATCCCCATGACTGCTGTATTGAATGCAGGCTGGAATGGAGGAGAGCAGGTAGGAAGGTGCTATTGCAGTATTCCCAGCATACAGACAGTTAAAGGTGGGGTTAGCAGACTTGCTAATGGATCAAGATGGCCATGATTGGAAGAGAGGAGGGAAGGGTGGCTGAGATGCTTTGGCCTGATGATTAAAAATACCGGGCTGGACATGAACTGTAATGAGGAAGGTTGTGTAATGACCATGTACAATGTATTAAGGTACAAGTTCTAGTGTTTGACTCTGGCTATGGTAAGTTTGGCACATATATTTACTGACTGCAATAAACTCAGCCTTCTTGTTTGGTTCTCTGAGACAGGGTCTTACTATGTAGTCCAAACTGGTTTGGAACTTGCTATGTAGCCCAGGCTGACCCCAAACTTGCAATCCTCCTGATTCAGCCTCTTTGAGTGAGATTATAGGTGTAGACCATCTCATACACGGCTATAAATTCAGCCTCATTTACTAAACACCAAGATAAAGTGCAGGAAGCTTTATATAGACTGCCATTTAATCTTCTCACTCCGTCTATATAATTCTAATATTTTGTTGCCTTTTGTGGATGAGAGATTGTGGCCAATTGATATTATTAGGTATAAGCAAATTTGGGATTGGGACCCGCTTAAGTCTTCAGAGCTCTATTTATTAATCTGGATACCAAGGGCAAGGACCACTTTCTGAACATATTTGCCACAGATTTAGATTCTGTTTTGAAAAGATGCCTGGAACATGAAACAAGATTTTAATCTCAGGCCAACAGCAGCTGTGAAAATGAACATGAAGGGAGATGTTTGAAAGCTCCACTATCCTAAAACGGTGTTAAAGAATCGGAGATTATAAATTCGTTTCGGCTGCTATTTCTCTGAGTAAACAAGATACTAAAACCTGCAGTGAACCCTTAGTGGTGTTAAAAAACAACTCCCAAATGTTGCTAATTTGGAAACACTGCACTGGGGAGAGAGGGCGCACGGGTCTGGGACCCTTGCCCAGACTACATCCTTTTGAAAGTTTAACCTCGTGTGGCCTTCCTTAGGTGGCCCTCAAGAAAGACCAGGATACGGAGCACAAAGGCCGGGAACAGCTTAGGGCCTCAGCATCCGCCCGGGTGTCCGCCTCCCTTGTCCCCGTTGGCCCCCCACACAGAGAACGCTGGCGGGCAGCCGACCGGCGCATGCGCTCTGGGGAAGGTCCGCTCCCGGCGACGTCAAGGGGTTTGCGCCAGTTCCCAAAGCCCCGCCTCCTAGCGCCGGAGGCGACCTGGGTGGGGGAGGGGGAGCGAGCCACGCCCCCAGCCGAGTCGAGGAGGGCCGACCGGAGCCGAACGCCTCCGAGTGCCACCGAGCTCAGCCGAGCGGCCGGGAGTCAGTTGGTGCAGCTCGTCTTCGCCACAGAAGCAGCCCGTGGCTCTGGTGTCGCCGCCACCGCAGCCGCCTCCGCGGGGCCTGGGTCGGCCGCCCGCTCACCGGGGAGGGAGGGAGGCCCGCAGCGTAGGGAGAGCAGCCGGGCCACCGGTGCTGCCGCCGTCCCCGCCGCCGCCAGGTGAGCGCCCGCCGAGGCCCAGCGTCCCCACAGCTGTCAGTCCCCGGTGTCTGTGTGTCGCCCAGCCTGTCAGCCCCTGTGTGTTTGCGAGCGCCTTCCCGCCAGGCCCCGCTCCCGCCCGGCCCTGTCAGCCGCCAGCACCCCCGCTCCGAGCGGCCCCGCCCCTTCCCCCCGAGGTCCCGCCTTCCCCATCTGTCAGCGCCGCGCTCGCCGTGGGCTCCACGCACAGGAGTCCAGGTCAGGGTGGTCGCGCGGGGCAGAGTTGCAGAAGGAGCCGAAGCGGGCTGGAGGTGGGGGCCTGGCCGTGGGTGCCTGTGTCCGCACTCCCGCTGGCGTCTGCGAGCAGCTGGCACCGGTGCCTATGGTGAAATGAGCGTCGGGACTCGAACCACTCAGGGGTACAGTGGAATCCTCCTTTCCCACGCGGAAACCCCAGGGTTCTAGGATGCCCAAATGGGCGTGTGAGCAGAGTTTGGGACTTGTGAAGCCTCGCCAGTTTGGGGTTTTCATTCAGAGAAACCTGTTGGAAGTGATTGAGGAGTGGGTGGGGTATGGGGCTTAGGGTGGAAAGTATCTGAGAGCTTGAGGTATTTTGAGTTGTGTGGCTTGTATTTGTGAGCAGTTATTGCTATGCTAGTGTGCCCTGTGAGTGAGAAACTGTTAGGTGGAGTGGGGGGTTAGAGAAGAGAAGGCATGCTCTTTTCTGCCTTTATCGGTGTCATGTCAAAACATATATTTATCTAGATAGCCTAAAATGTTTATTCATGAGGCATCCACACATTTTTTAATTAAAAAGGAATACGACACTTTCCATATATATATATGCATATATATACATACACATGTTCTCGTATATTGCTATCTTGATTTATTTATTTTTTGTTTGTGGGTAACGTAGTATCGCAATATTTCAAAACTAACAGAAATGTGTTCTAAAGTAATTGGTAGCTTGCCGGATAATTCTCAACTGAGGAGAAAAGAGCCAAAAGCACACTTCATTAGCTGGAACAACTGATTCGGGCTTAATTTGCTTCTAAGAGACATACAGTGGAAAAATCCAGAAACAGCAAAGAAGTATCAAAGAGACTTAGGACATGAGCAAAAGGGCCTTTGTGTGTGTGCGCCTTGGAGAGATGGTATCAAAGCGGCTCTAAGGGACAGGGCTGCCGTATAATGATAAACATATTAACCAAGTTGGTTTTGTGACCTTGATACATTTGGCCATGCTTGATTTGTGCAGTAGTTCATAACAGGCAAACATCGCATGAGAAGTGTGGTAGTTTTTTTGGAAAAGAAAAAGTTCCCTATGTTGTTTTTTTTCCTCAGTTGAAGTAAGATTTCAGACTAGCTTTGTCCATAATTGGGATGTGCAGGGTGTGGTGTGTGTGTGTGTGTGTGTGTGTGTGTGTGTGTGTGTGTGTGAGAGAGAGAGAGAGAGAGAGAGAGAGAGAGAGAGAGAGAGAGAGAGCATGTGTGAGTACTTGCGTGGAACCATCTCTGTTTTTCTGTCTCTGATTTATTTTTAAGGCAGAAAATTTGAGTAACAAAAGCATAAGGAAAAAAAGCCCTTATAACTCACAAACACTAGTAAACTTGTTTGGCATTTATTTTTTTCAATCTTTTGTTCCCAAGTATATGTGTTTTCTTTCCTCTCTCTCTCAAAGTGCTACCAGTCTATATGAGTTTTATTGTATACTTTTCTTTCCATTTGTAAATAGATTGTGAGGAGTATGTCTTGATTTTATGAGCAATTATTTTCCCTTTAAAAACTTAAAAAAGAAAAGAAAAGAAATCCAAGTCTCAGGAGTTCTGTGCTTGCAGCCCTCCAGTAACTTCTCTTCCAGTCCTCTGTGGCCTACTGGGCTACCTGTCTCCAACCTGGCCAAATCAATCTACGATGTCTTTTTAAGAACTTCAGTCATACTCCAGGCTCGGTGCCTCTGCATTTATGCTTCCTCTGTGTGCACAGCTGGACTAGATATTGTAAAGTTAAGATGGGTTTCCTTAACTTCAGGTCTTCAGGTTTTCCCCAACAACTCTACAAGACCACATCACGCTCTGCCTTTCACTCTCTGCTGTACTTATTACCACTTCATAGGATTTATTTGTTGGTTTATCGTCTTTCTCTTTGCTATCTCACAAGCTTGAGGCCTTGCTTCACTGAATACCCTCAGGGTTTAGAACTGCTCCTGCTCCACTCTAGGTACTTAGTATTTGCTCAGTGAGTAAAACAATGGGTGCTAGATGTCCATCTATTCATGTGACATTGCTGGTAGACTTCTAAGTAGCTGTATCATGAGGTGGAGTAACACATTTTTAAACTTTGCAATTTTCCTCTTGCTAAGATATCTTAGAAAAATTTTACAAGGTGAGCCTTAGTGTCTTAAAAAGAATGATAGTCTTAGGGGCTGGAGAGAGACAGCTCAGCAGCTAAGAGCACTGACTGTTCTTCCAAAGAGGACCAGGTTCTATCTCCAGCACCCACATGGACAACTATCTGCAACTACAGTCCCAGGAGATCCAGTGCCTTCCACTGGCTTCTGTGGGTACCAGGAACACAGGTGGTACAGAGATATACCCAAAGACAAAACATCCATATGCATAAAATGAAAATAATAAAAGGCTGGAGAGTTAGCTCAGCAGTGAAGAGCACTGGTTGCTCTTGCAGAAGATCAAGGTTGAGTCCCAGCACCCACATGGCAGCTCAGAACCATCCATAACTCCAGCCCCAGGGGAAGTTTTCTGACCTCCATGGGTACCAGGCACACATCTAATGCTCACACATACATGCAGACAAAACACTCATACACACAAAATAATAAAGTCAATGAATCTAAAAGAAGAAGAAGAAGAAGAAGAAGAAGAAGAAGAAGAAGAAGAAGAAGAAGAAAAGAGAAGAGAAGAGAAGAGAAGAGAAGAGAAGAGAAGAGAAGAGAAGAGAAGAGAAGAGAAGAGAAGAGAAGAGAAGAGAAAAGAAAAGAAAAGAGAAAACCTTGATTTAATTTAAACAGTTTCAGGAAGGAACATTTTTGGCAAATGTTGCTGGCTTTCCTTCTTATGTGTTATTATTATTTTTTTGTCACACTGGAAATTTTGGAGCAGTCTAAAGTGTCCCAGTTTGGTAGTTCTTAGCGATAGTGTAAGCCTTAAGAGCATAGTGAGCTTCTTGTGTCCACAGATACCCGAAGGTGTAATTACAGCCTTGATGTGTTTCCATGTGGGGGTAGCTGTTATATTTGCTTACTTTCTTGGCAATTCTGTCCTTTTCATCTCTCTGCTTATCATTTTTGGATGGCTTTGGTGGTGCACTTACTTGCTTGTTTTTTTTTTAAACATTTTATAATTGATCCTTGACCTTTGAGCAGTTTTCATCTTTTGTGTGACCTTTGAACTGTTTGAAAGTGTTGGCTTCATCTTTTAGGAGAAAACAACATCTGTAGTAAAATGTATCATTGTGCTTTCATTGATAAGGATGGAGAAAATTGTATTTTTGAGTATAAAATTCTTATAGGTTTGACCATCAGATAGGCTACCTTTGTTTTTAGTGAGTTTTGGGGGGAAAAGATTTGCTGTTTTCTCTGAACCTTTCCTAGAGCAATACAGCCCAGAGACCTTAGAAAAACTCTTGATGCTTATATTTCAAATATGTAAGAAGTTGGTGGTGTAGTGTATATGTCCTAAATGGAAATTTTATTCTGCTGAGGGACTATAGGGAATATGTTAAAATTTATTCTTCAATGGACATTTGTTGCAAATGTGTTTGAGTGCAAGTCTGTGTGCTTTTGTAGAGGTTGCTTAATCCTATTCAGTTTTAGATTTCCCTCTCTTCCTCTGAGACAGAGTCTTGATGTATAGCTGAGGCTGCCCTTGAACTCACTGTATAGCCTAGGAAATCCTTGAGCTTGTAATCCTCTTGCTTCAGTTTCCTCTATTCTGGGAATTAAAGCATGTAACCACCATAACTCAATATTATCATTTCTTTTCTCACTCTGTGTTTTCTCTTCTTCTCTCAGCGATTTCTCTTCTCTCATTGTATTCCTACCCCAGTTAGACTCACCCAAGTCTTTAGTATGTCCTACATAGAGACAACCGCCTCTTTAAGCCCCCCCTTCAGCTTGAGGCTTGCATTTTCATCTCTCAAACTTTCCTGTTGTCTTTGCTTGCTGCCTCATCTCAAACATCATGTCTGCAAATTGCCTGCTCCCTCCACTCCCATTTCATGCTATTGATATTAACTTGGGGCCTTGTGTTTGCTAACTAATCATCCTACAACTGAGCTAAATCCAAAGCCCCCAACTTGGTCTCCAGTCTCTCTCTCAAACTTCACATCTGTTGTCTTCATTCTTGATGCATCCCTCCTGCCACCCCAGAATATTTCAAATCCTGTTACTTCCTAATCTTGCATTCTCTTTTTCTCAGCTGTATGACTGTTGATGCCTCTTAGCTGGTCTTCTGACCTCACTCTTGCCTACTTCTACAGAAGCCAGGGTAAACTGGTTAAAAAACAAGGGCAGACCACCTCTTTGTTGAGTGGCTACCCACTGTACTGAACAGTCACATCTGTGAATACTTTGAGGTGTCACCCAGCCCCTACTGCTCTCTCCAGTCCCTGCTCATTGCTTGTGTTTGTCAGATTGAACACTTTCAATTCCTCAAATATCCAGTCTCCTCCTCATTTGTATAAATCCTCTTTACCAGGCACTCTTAGAAAGATCCTTCTTTCTCTTTCAGAATGGCCGTTACTGATGGTCCCTTGTATAGTATCTTCTTTTTCATTCACATACATATTTCGTGTTAGGAGGACTTCACTAAAATCCCAAGAATTTCATTTATATGTTTCTTTCCTTCTTTATTGTCTCTTTGCCAATATATCGCGAGATGTATGTGTATGAGGACAGTTTTGCCTTGGTTATGGTATGGCTCTGGTGTGCAGCTCTCTCTGTAGGATCCTGTAGGTTTGTTTCAAGCACATTGAATAATGATTATAATATTTTGAGATTTATTAAGGGCAAGGTCCACTGCTAAGTATAGTCACACATTGGGAGACCCTGGTAAGGTGCAATGACATTTAAGTTACCATTTCTCTTTGTAGTTGAGGAAATGGAGTTGAAAGTAACACAGTTAAGAAGGTAACTTTAAAGTAACACAGTTTAGAAAGTAGTAGAGTTAGGATGTTTTGTTTGTTTGTGTTTTTTCAGAGATCATTTCTCTATGTAACAGAGCTTTGGCTCTCCTGTAACTCCCATTGTAGACCAGGCTGGCCTTGAACTCACAGAGATCTGTTTGCCTCTGCCTCCTGAGTGCTGGGATTAAAGGCGTGGTGAGCCACCATGCCTGGCTAGAGTTAGGATATTAATCCACATGATCTTTCATCCTTCCATTTTAATAATTTCTACCCTTTAACATGAACACGAAGGATACTGATATCGTTATACTTTATTACTGCTAATGTTTGGGTTTTTAAGGATATATGAGAGCTAAAAACAGAACATTTGGGTTACAATTTTATGTAATTCTGGGAAGTTTTTTTTTCTTTGTGTTGTATATACATGTTTGTGTGTGTGTGTGTGTTATATACATGCTTGTATGAGTGTGTGTACAGGTATACATGTGTTTATGTGAGTATGGAGGTCAGAGTTGGACTTTGGGTGTCTTACTCTGTAGTCTTTCTGGCTTGGAACTCAATATGTGGACGAGGCTGACCTCAAACTCACAGAGATCCTTCTGCCTCTGCTTCTAGAGTGCTAGGATTAACAGCTGTGCATCCCAAACACCTGGTCCTTCTTTTAAAAAAAAAAAAATTCAGCTGTAAATTCAAGAGAAAAAATAGTTTCTATCTCATAGGGTCATTGTGAGGGGCAGAATTGCACACACAAGAAAATCAGTGTCAGTTATAAGGAAGGAAGGCTTGTAATCTCACCAACAAATATGGCTTGGTTGAGAATGAAAGACATACAGTTAATAATCTTATATTCTTTCACTGACCCTGGTTTCAAATTGGGATTTGTAATTATTCTGTGTATTCATGATAACTTTGTTTGGATTTAAGCTTGTTTTATGATTATGAGGCAAGATAGCTTTCTTCTTTTAAAACTTATCTCTGTCTTTAAGATTCTTAGAGGAGAGAATTTACAAGAGGCTATTTTATTTTCCTTTTCTACAAAGTTACCCACTGGGGCTGGAAAGATAGCTCAGTGATTAGGTGCACTGGCTACTCTTCCTGAGGCCCTGGTTTCTGTTCTCAGCACCCACATAGTGGCTCATAGTCATCTGTTGTTAATACAGCCTCAGATATAATGCCTTCTTCTGACCTCCACATGCATTAGGCACACAAATGGTACACAAACATACATGCAGGCAAATCTACTCATCTGCATAAAATAGATAAATCTAAATAAACATTAGTAAGTTACCCACCAGCATGCTGCTTGCTTCGGGGATGCTTACCTCCAGGGAGCTTACTTCAAATAATCACATGAGCCGTGGGCCTCATTACCTGGCCTGCTCAGGTATCATGAGGTTGGCAGCCCTCATATGGGCTCTCTGAGCTCCGTTGTTTTCTAGTGGGATGGCTTATGAGGGAGTGAGAGTGTAATGGCTTCCATCCTCCTTTTATTAGTTGCTTTTCTCATTGCTGCGACCAAATACTTGACTAAAAGCAAGCTAAGCTTTAAGAAGGGATACAGTTCTTCATGGAGAGAAGGCATGGTGACAGAAGGCACCTGGTCACATTGGGTCCACAGTCAGGAAACTGGTTTTCTCCTTTTAATTTCCTCTTTTAATTAAGTTGAGACTACAGTTCATGTGATGGTGCTGCCTCTATTAGCAACAGTCTTTCTCTGAAGGTAATCATTTCTGGAAAGACCCTCACAGACACACTCAAATGTGTGCCTCACTAATAACTTGTTAATCCAATCAAGTTGATGATTGAAATTAACCAATAGAGAATGAAGTTGTTTACTTAGAATAAGTGGGAAGAGTCCAAGGGAAAAAGGAGATGTTTTGGTAGCCAATTAAGGTTAGAAGGATGTACAGTGAGTTTGAAACACTGTATGCTTGTTAGGCAGCATGGAGAGAGGAGATGATAGAGTAATTGGGATACCAGTAGCATTTGACCACCTAATTTGGGGAGCACTGAAGGCATATGGTTGGACTGAGCCAGAGTTGGGATTTGTTAAGGGAGAATGGCAGGCAGTAAAGTAGGTGCACTGAGCATATTGGTCAGAAAGTGATTAGCATGACAGATGGGCTGCCAGGCTGCACAGCAAGGAGAAAAGGCCTAGAGGTGTTGATGACGTCAAGGGATGAGTGTTTTGGAGTGATGGAGTAATACCAGGATGTGGTTAGAAGGACTTGTGCATAGAAGATATAAAAGTTGGAGCAGTTAATTAGTGGGCACGACAGGCTCCTGTGTTTTGCCACAGACACTAACCATTGAAGTGAACTCACAGAAGATGGGTGAAATCAAGGAGATTAAATAACTGAGCAGCCAAAGATTTGGTTGTCCCTAAGGTTAGAGAAGCCATTAGAAGCATGCCAGGATTTATGGGGCTGAGAGAAGGGAGCACTAGGTCTGTAGAGGAATTTTAATCCTGCAATATGGTTGTTCCAGCAAGGGATCACATCCAGAGATATGAACCAGATGGAATTCAGACAAGCCCTTAGGGCACACCTTTAATCCCAAGCAATGACATCTAATTGAGGTGCAGACAAAGTTGATGAATCAGAGAATGATTTGACAGAATAAGTTAGATATAGGATATGCTCAACTCTCATGAGGACAGACAGCAAAGAGAGCCTACTTAAAACAACAGAGAGGGGAAGAGAGAGTCAGTTCCAGAGGCAGTTTGGTTCATGCAGTTCAGTTGAACTCAGTTCAGAGCAGAGCAGTTGAGTTTGGAACAGTTCAGTTCGTGGATTTCAAGGCAGTCTTTCCAAGCAGAGCAATTTAGTCAGAAGCAGAGAGGAGCTAATTTCCATCAGTTAGCTGGAGAGGAGTTTGAGCCAGAGCAGCTGAGTTGAACCAGCCAGCCAGAGTTCAGAAAAAGCTAGAAAGGGTGAGCTTATTCAGCAATAAGTCTCAGAGGCTGAAACATTCCAGGCCTAGGTTAGCAGCCAGAGGGTGGAAGCTGAAGTCTTCAAGGTCTGGGCTTGCAGAAGATTAGATTGAATGGAGGCTTGAAGCTTCCGGCCTAAGTTTAGGGATAGTTAGACAGAAATGCTCTAGGCTCAGCCCAAGCCTTGTATTCATAAGGCTTGGGTATGGCTCTTATTTCATCACTTCCTCTTAGGAAATAAAAGTGACATTTGCATTTACATTTATATAGGTCTCTAGTGAATGAAGTGAGGCAAGAGGTCCCAGCAGTGGAAGAGGCCAAGAATGTTAAACCAGTATATAGGAGCCTTAAACTATTGGTGGGTTCTGCCTAAAAGAGGAAGTTAAAAGCATGGCACAAGATGTACTACTGGTTGTAAGGTCTCTAGGAGAATTCAGCTTTGGCCTACTTTATTGTAATTCAAATGGTCTGCCATGGTGGCAAGCACTACTGTGTTTCTAGAATATGTATGAAAACCATGTTAAAAATAAGAGATACCAGGCTTTATCATATGGGACTGTCTGGAGGAGAGGAACTTAAGAATATATATTTAACATTCCTCTACCATATACATAATACTTGGCAATTCTTTATAATCAGGCAAGAATAGCTTGGAGCTGGCTTGGAGGAAGTGTATCAAAGCAGGATTGTCTTTCAGTGTCAGAGATTGAACTCTGGCTTTACACATGCTAGACAAGTGTTCTATCTTTGAGCTATACCATCTGGAAGGCCAGGTAAGAGTGAGCTACCAAACTGTACCTGATGTATTTTATTTATTAAGACATCACTAACTTTAGCAAGGCTCTGGATCATTTTAATGCTTGTGTTAGCCTTTAGTTATTTAAAATGACTCACTCATTGAGAATGCACAATTCCTTATTTTTGATAATTTATTTTTGTAATTAGCATAATGAAATTTAAGAAATATATGGTGTAGATTGCTTTTATGGAAGCATCGCTGAAAATGAACTCTGGATCATAGTGAACATTTAAAATAATTAGAAATTCAGTCACATGTTGCTTAACATTCCTGTTGTTACAGGAATATGTTCTGAAAGATGTTTCATTGGGCGTTCAGCAGAGAATATGCTTACATAACCAGGGATGTATGATTGTGGTTTGGAAAAGAACGGTCCTATAGACTCATATCTTTGAATACTTAGTCATTAGGGAGTCGAACTCTTTGAAAGGATTAGAAAGATTAACAGGTGTGCCCTTGTTGACTGGCTTTGAGGTCAAAAGCCCATAGCACTTCTTATGGATAAGGATGTAGCACTTAGCTACTTCTCCAGCACCATACCTGTCTGCTGCCTCCATGCGCCCTGTACCCATGTGCCCTGCTTTAATGATAATGGACTAAGCCCCTGGAACTGTAAACATGTTCACAATTAAAATGTACAGCATGCTACCCTACATTTTTATAGCTAAGGAACAATAGGTATACCATTGTCTTAGTGACTGCTCTTTTGTTGTGAAAAGACACCATGACCAAGGCAACTCTTATAAAGGAAAGCATTTAAGTGTTTGTGTGTTTAAATAGAAAGTATAGTAAAAGTCCCATGTGGTTAGAATTTTTCAGCTCCATCATAATCATATAGGGCCACCATAATATTTGCAGTCCATTGTTGACTGAAACATCATGATGTGGCTCATAACTGTGTAGTAAGGTAAATGGAAATCCAAAATAATGGGATGTATATGGCTTGGTATGTGGGGAAGGTGGAGCTCTAAGTGATGCTAGTGAGGCCTTCACAGGAAAGGATTAACCCCAGGTTAGCAAGACTTTTGGACAGCCATCATCTCATTTCTGAATATCTTTTTCAGGGATGTTGGTGATGGAGCACTGTGGGGTGGTTCAGCTGCTCAGTCTCCTTTACTATGGGATGGCTAAGTACAAAGGGACTAGCAGAAAAGCTGTGAAGCAGTTCAAGGGAGTTCTTCCTGGTTGAGGGCTCTGTCTGCTTGGTTCCTAGATATGGTCAGATTAAAAAAAAAAAGAAAAGAAAAGTCACCTTGTTAGATCGAATTTTCTCTCACTGATTCAGTGTGTTCCTCTGAGTGAGTCTTCACTCCTTTGGCAGGTTAGTGAAAGCCAGATAGATCTTTGTGCTAGCTTTGTGCTAGTTTTCTGGAAAGTAAAGGGCTGGAAGTTTTGCCCTTGTAAAAGCTATTTTGTTTCTGAAGTGGGTGGGCCTTTGGCACTCAATGGTCAAGAGCAGAAAGTACAGTGAGGTCTTTGAAGGAAGGAGAATGTATCAACTTACTGTTGTGGAACTTGGAAGTGGGAGTGGATTATTGCTTCCCATTGTCTATTGGGTGAAAGTTACACTCAAAAGATTGGTACTTAAGGACTTCCACAGTCTTTGATCAGTTCTACCAGGCTTCTTAATCTTTTCGCTTCATTCTAGCTCCTTTGTGTGTTAGCCAAGAGTACCTCTGATAGAACACTAGAATGTGATATGAGAGACCAGATCCTGTAGTGAAATGCCTTTTGACTGTGAGTCTAGTCCTGTGATTCAGTCTCAGTTCCTCCATTTACTAGTAACTTGCTCCTCTCAGTCATTTTCATTTCTAATCCATTTATAACCCTTTAAAATAATAGTAAGAGAGGATGATGAATGCTAAATTAGAAACTTTATTTATTTTATTTTTTTTTTTTTATTTTTATTTTTTGGTTTTTCGAGACAGGGTTTCTCTGTGTAGCCCTGGCTGTCCTGGAACTCACTCTGTAGACCAGGCTGGCCTCAAACTCAGAAATCCGCCTGTCTCTGCCTCTCCCAAGTGCTGGGATTAAAGGCGTGCGCCACCACTGCCTGGCTTAGAAACTTTATTTTAACAAGAAACTTTATTTTAAAATTTCTTGGTGAAAAAGTATCAGGGCTGTGCCATTAGGCTATTTCTAATCCTTACTCCAAGCTCTTATATACATTTTCTTCTTTACTACTACATTCTCAGGCTTCCCTCAGAAACTGAAACTCAGCTTATATAATAGACAACGCTACTGAGACCTCAGTGACCAAAAATAATAGACATTTTTGTGCTCATTTATAATCCAAATAGTGTGGAAGAGGAGACCCAGTCCTATGAAAGTCTACTGGTTTTAAATTATGGTTTCCTAAGTTGTCCCCTGGGTGTCAGTGGTCAACAGCATGAGGGAAGAGACTGATAATGAATGAATGAATGTCTAGGAGACTTTTATGCACCAGACTTAGGATGGGAGCTGGTGAGTTAATTCAAAGAAGAAAAGATTGAGAAGAAGCATGTACTGGATAGGAAGTGAGTTTGGTTGGTTAAATGTTTGTTTATACAGAGTTGTGAAAGAACTCCAGGAAGAGTCAGGCAGGACCTGTACGGTGCCAAGACAGAATGAAGAGGCACTTCTGTCTGGATAGCTAGGGATTGAGAAGGGCTGGAGAGCCTTAGACTGGCTCCTGGTGAAGGCAGGTAGTTGCAAAGTTCAGGAGAGACAGGAGAACTAAGATTTTCACATAGCTTCTGCAGTAACTTTCCTAATAGCTTCTGGAGACAGACATTGTTGCTCTTTAAAGCCCACACAGCAGGCAACAGAGAGGAATGAGTTAAATCTGTAGTGCTGAGAACTAGGAAAATCTCACCTGCATGACTAGACAGTTGAGCCCACAGATGAAGTAGCTGGCAGAGAACCCCTAGGCATGGGGTAGAAGAAGATCTTTGTAGATGACCTCCCTTTAGGCTGCTTCAGTTGGGGGAGGGAGAGTAAGAAAATAAGAGCATTTCTAGGAGGAAGCAGCAGTTTGAGCAAGTGTGGTCCAGAATTGAAAAGAGCCCGGTTGGTAACAGCAGTTAGGAGGGAGAGGTGATGAGAAGGTGAGAGAGAAGCAGAGGCTAGATCATCCAAGAACGTCAGGCTTGGCAAGGAGGGGAGACTTAATCCAAGGGCAGCAGGAAGCCATTATACACTCTGAGTGATGGGTAAGATTATCTCAATTTATATTTTGAAAAAACCATCCCATCCAGCCGTTGTATGAAGAGTAGATGGAGAGGAAGCCAGTGTATGATTTCAATGTAGTAGATAAGGTAAAAAGAAGAATTCAAAAGGGCCAGTCTGGAGCTCAAATCAGTGGTCATGGATGGCAAATAAAATTTGATCCTATGTTTCCTATTGGCTTAATCTGTTCTAAGCAAAGCTTCCTGTGGGTAGCCTTATCCATGACCTCTACTTCCTCACCTCCTGTGATTCAGCCCTCCTCTAGCTCTGTAATTCCCTGAAATGTCTCCGGCACCACTCAGGGTCCTTTGTGATTTGCTAGGTCCAGGTCATTGACTCTTGCTTAGCTTCATACTGTAAGTGGTTCCAGCCTGGAGCTGCTTTCCCCTTTAATGCTTCTATTTTTTGGCCTTCAGGCCTGTGACCTCTTCCAGGTCCTAGGTTCTCAGACCAGTCCTGAAATGAAGGCATTCTTAAGACTTCTAGCTTTGAATTTTCTGGATTTCCTGTGTTCCTTTGCTAAAAAATGAGCCTTTTCTTTCTTCATCACACTTCCCAGTTTTGTCTCAGGTGTCCCCACTGAAGCTTTCCCTGACCCCTCTGGCCATGTTAGGCACCACTCCCTGTTTTCATTTCTCATGGATAATAAACTGGATACTTAAAGTAGTACTTAGCACCATGTTTACTTGTTTGTCTGCACAGTAATAGTGCATGAAAGATAGGATTTACAACAAAATATTTCATGATCTAGGCCAAAGATTGCTTTCTCCATTTTAGTTAAAAGACATACTTCATTATGAAGGTATCTGTTCCTAATTGCATGGCCTTTGATAGATCATTCATTTCTCACTGAGTCTGAAGGCTGGAGTTTGGATATATCTTCTGTCAACAGAAGAAATTAGTTTAATTTGGAATAATCAGAAATTGTCTTCATATTCTGAAAGGAACAAAAAGACTTAAAAATCTGAATTGTTTCAAAAGAACTTGTAAAGATTGTGTTTCTTACTGATATATCTGCTGTCTTGCTCATGCTCCAGAACCTTTTGTATGTGTCTTGTATTTTGTGATTTCACAGTTCTGGGTTTGACGTTACAATTGCCTCCATGGTGATGGGCACTAATGTTCTGTGCTGAATTGTGTTAGCTGTGGAAAGCAGCAAACATGCCGGATGAAAGATGAGCTTCTTCCTTTTCTGTCCTTGTCTCCTGCCAACCAGCTCATTGTGGTGCGGGAAGGAGAGGAAATGAACAGAGATGGTGCTGTGTGTTAGTGCACAAATCCAACATTTGCAAGGTCAGTAAGGTTTGGTTGGCTAATGTCACTGAACTCTCGTGTCTTTCTACTCTTCTGAACCCTCCCTTTTTGTCTTTTACTTCTAAAGCCACTCTATCTTTTTTCACAGGTAGAACAAAGAAAATACACCATTGAATCACTTTCTTCCTAGTAGCTATATATACACATACATATATGTATATATATATTTATATTTAATGTTTAGTTTTCTAAACAGAACAAAAAGCAGTCCTTAGCATCATTACCCAAAATGATGCAGCTGCTTGTACTTTGGCTTGATTTATTTTTTTTAATTTACAGGGCTGCTAGAATACCTCTGAAATGGAGTAAGACTCCCTCTGTAAATGACATAATGGGCTAACTCAGAGCACTCCTTCTCTCTTGAGTGTTTGTTGTTATCCTGATGAGAAATGCTGGCACATATGCTCCATTTATTACCACTTATATTTCTTTCTTTGTCAAAACTAGACATGAGGATTCTAGACACTCAGGAAGTGACCATAGAGTTTTCCAGTATGCCCACTGGTAGTATGCTGAGAGCTCCTTTTATGTAGAGACTTCTGAGCTCGATATTTTTCCTTAAAGGAAACTAGTCTCTAACTCAGGAACTTTGATTCACCTACTTTGCAAAGCAAGTCTTTCAACCATCTGCAGCCCTTTAGATACTTAAAGCTGTATGTTTTACCCTCAAGTCTCTTCACATTCTGAATCCTTAGTCTCTTCAGATGTAATCTTCCTTCTTATCCTAAAAAATCCTAAAATTCCTAAAAAGATTGTCCCAAAAATTCCATAGATTTTTCTACTCTCTCAGTCAGTTCCACCCTCATGGAACTCCTGTCAGTATAGATTTCTAAGTGTTTACTTAGAGAATATTTTTTTAACATTACATTTATTTTGTGCATGCGTGAGTGCGTGTGTGTGTGTGTGTGTGCGCGCGCGCGCGCGCGCGCGCTATGGTGCATATGTGGAGGCCTGGGAATAATTTGGAGGAGTTGGTCCTTTCCTTCCTGAATATAGGTTCTGGGGATAGAATTCAAGTCATCAGGCTTGGGACAAGTGTCTTTATCTGTTCAGCCATCTTGCTGGCCAGGACTATTTTTATCTCCGGAGTTTTAACTGGCAAGTTCCCTGTTGTGTTTTGTTACATTTGGTAATATTGTAATATAATTACCTTTAAAAGAAAACAAATGCTTTACAGTTTGCAGGGGAAGTGAAAATGCCAGTAAAGCTATGGAATTTAATTTCTAGCTAGAACTCATTTACACACATTGCTTGACTCTGATGACAAGAACCAGTTTGTTACAGATATTACGAGTGCCGTGCAGTAGCCCTGTGTTAATAATAATACCATTCAGGTATAATGTTACTGACCTCATTTTAGTAAAGAAAAAGTAGAGGCATAGAAAGTTTGAGACTGCAGCGTTGTTCACAGGCACCAAGCTCTCCATCTGCCTCCCCACTATCTTGTCAACACCGTTCTTTGTTCAGCTTCTTTCTCTTGTGCTTCGTACAGTTTAGCTTTCTGGTCTCCATAATTGGAATGTGATTTTAAAAAGAATTGGCTGATTCTTGTCAAGTCACCAAGACATCTAGAGGAACAGCATGCAATGTTCAGTGCTGACAGAGAGTGGAGGCCCTTGGTGTGCTATGTCTTTAGACCCAGGAAGAAGAGGTCAAACCTCTCTTTCTCAGTCCTGAGAGTCTAGAGTGGCTCCAGGCTTAAGCCTATCTAAATCAGTCAAAGACTGGTGGGCTGTAGAGGGCTGGAGCCAAACTAGGGAAAGTGTTTCCTTCCCTTGACACCAATGGCATGTTGTGCATAGGATTTTGTTGGAATCTTGAAATGTTGACATTCTCAACTCAGGACAATTCCAGGAGAGGTTACTTAAAGAAATGTAGGTTGGCTGTAGAGGAAACCATAGGGATGTTATATTAACTCTAAGGTATGGTAAGGGAAGAGCTGTTACTACCCTACCTGCATAGGAATGTGAGACGGACGTGCCCATAAGAATCCAGAAGAGATTTTTAATTGGAGGAAGGTACTTTTGGGTAAGGGATACAAGCAGACCAAGTGCAGTGAATTCCCCTAGCCTAACCACTTTCCTTGTCCCTTACCTCCTTCTCTTGGCCTTTTTCTAGGACTTAGCTTTAGGAATTGATTGGGGTCTGACCCCCAAAGCCTAGCCTGAGTGGGTTGGAGAGCAGGGTAGAGAAGATGTGGATAACTGGAGACGTGAGACCTCATGCAGTTTTACCTTGGGAAGAGCACACGTGTGTGTTAGGTAGGAAGTGGGATGGGAGGAGTAGATGGACGTTTCTTGGGCAGTATCATGTTCTAGGGACTTTCTTATGACTTCATATTTTAGAGTATGTTATTTATTTACTTATTTTTACAAACATGGAGAGCTTGAATCCAGATACTTTGACCCTGAGTCTCAGCCAGTCCTTATGATCCTGGTGGTGATGGGTGGTGTGTACCCGTCCCAGAAAGCTTTATTTCATGGCATTGCTGGGTGGGGGGAGAGACTGTAATAGAGCTGCTGTGTACTTTTCCCTTTAAATCTGTTAACATGTGGGCAAGGAAAAGAAGAGGAAAAAAACTCAACTTGGCATGAGTGATGTTAAGCAAGATCAAATAAGGTGAAAAGCGAAAAGCAAAATAGAATCCAGAAATTTAGTTTTGCTTTTACCCACAGTTCATGGGTAGTTGCCGGACAAAGTCTTCCCACAAAGATTATTTCTCTCTCTTTCTCTCTGTCCCTCTCACTTCCTCTCTCCTTAGTTATATTTCTCTTCTTATACATGAATATCATTATTTTAACTTTTTACTTGCTTATAAACTTAAAGAGCATTAAAAAAGATTTATTTAATTAAAAAATGTTTATGTGTATGGGTGCTTTGCCTGCATATCTGTCTGTGTACCGTGTTCATGCAGTGCTCAAGGAGGCAAAAGAGGGCATCAAATCCTCTGAAACTGAGTTACAGACAATTGTTAGCTGCCATGTGGGTGCTGGGAATAGAACCTGGGTCTTAGGAAGAGCAGCCAGTGCTCTTAACTGTCTAACAACCTCTTCAGCCCATTTAAAGAGCTTTTAAAAGGATAACAATCCAGTCAAACATTAGGATCAGTGACATCACCTATGCTATTTTATTTCTTTTTAGTGTAAAGATTATTATACTTAGTAATGAGTTACACTTATTTTTGGTTCCTGAAATTTTTCATTATAAAAAGTATTTATTGAAAGTCTTCATTGGGACTGGGGAGATGGCTTAAGTGGTTAAGAGTACTGGCTGCTCTTGCAGAGGACTGAGGTTTGTTCCCAACACCCACATGGTGGCTAACTAACAACATTATATAACTCTAGTATCAGAGCACCTTCTGCTGTACACAAGTATACATGCAAGTATACATGCAGACAAAAACCCATACACACAAAATAAAAGTAAGCAAATCTTAAAAAAAAAGAAAAGAAAATCAATAGTGACATGGAAATTTTAAATAACATTCTGGGGAGATGGCTAAGAGAGTCAGACTGCTTGAAGACTTGAGTTAAAATCACCATCACTCTCATTAAAAAATAAAATAATAATTTTTTAGATTTACTTGTATATTTTGTGTATGCCTGGTGCCCTTGAAGGTCAGAAGAGGGACTCAGATCCCCTGGCTTTTGAGTTACAGATGGTTGTGAGCTACCCTGTGAGTCCTGGAGCAGAACTTGGGTCCTCTGCAAGAGCATCAAATGCTCAGCCACTGAATCATCTTTCCAGTTCCCTTAAAAGAAATTTTAAATAAAAAGAAAGTACCCTAACATGCTTGAAAATAACTTCACATTTTTCCTTTCTCCTAGCTTTTCTCCTATGTATAATTTTTCCATGGGTGGAATTGTATAACTCAGCATTTGTTAGTTATCTCTGCAGTGCCATGGTATTATGGAACCTGCAAACTTAGTTATAATGGTTTATAGTTTACTTTAACCATCCTTTTACTTGTTAGATTTTTTAAATTATTCATAGTCTTCTCCTGAAGACTACTTGTGTTGTTGAACATGCTGTCTTTCTCTACAGGCATCTAGATCTACCCTTTCTCTCTGAGAGTGGGAAGGGATCTACATTTCCTTAGGAGGATTTGCAGGGTGGGATGAGTAACTCTGAAGCTGTCAAGACACAGGAGATGCAGTGGTTGTAGAAGTGGGTAGCTGAAAGAAGCCAGATTCTAGCTAAGTCAGTAAGCAGAATGGTTGCCTAAAGTGTTAACATGGAATTTTATTAAGTCTTACATTTTAAAAATGATTGCTACAAGGGAATTTAACATCATTAGCATTTGCATACACAATCTTGTTGATAATCTGAGATATGATTAAGTTCAAATGTGTTCTGAGCTCAATTAAATGTGATAATTCTTAATAAATCTTATATTAAAATAATTATACTGTCCCCCATTACCTTATACCCCTTGAATATTAACCTTGGCCTGCTAAGCCCCTGTACTGTCCCCTGTACTGTCCCCTGGGCTGTGATTGTTTCCTCCCTTAGTCATTCTTCCCAGTCTTGGGA
Source organism: Uromys caudimaculatus (assembly GCA_028551405.1). Taxonomy (NCBI): domain Eukaryota; kingdom Metazoa; phylum Chordata; class Mammalia; order Rodentia; family Muridae; genus Uromys; species Uromys caudimaculatus. Next base: position 17,409,179 of record CM052701.1, read on the forward strand.
AGCTGAGGTACTTTTGTCTGTTCAGTCCTGTACAAAGCTATAACCTAGACAGAAGGGTTTCCTTGAATGGTGCCATGTCTTTTGATTGGCTAGAATTGTATTTTCCAGAATAGCAGTCACATTTGTTTCACTAAGCAGAAACCTTCAGAAAGTCAAAGAGCTATTTGGTTTTGAATCTCTATATCCTTACACTGGGCATAATGCCTAGCACATAACAGATGCTCAAAAACACATTTGCAGAACGAGATGTCTTGAGACAGTCCTGAAATGTGTGAATAGTACAACAGCCTCCACTTAGCTCTTCTGAGGCTTACTGTCTTCTAGGTCAGTCATTCCTTGTGATAGACACTCTTGATCCCCATGCCTGTTTCTCCTCATTGCCTGTAGCCATTGTTGGCTATTAAACGCTGTAAAGTACATGGCCAGATTTCCCAGAAGTGGTGTCATTTACAGTAATACATTCAAATGTGCATTGTTATTTTATTTTGTTGAGAAATCCCTGGCTGTTTGTGTCTTTGTATTAACTTGTTATCAAGTCTGGTAATTTAAGAAAACATTTGTCGGACAGTGGTGACACACGCTCTTAATCCCAGTACTCGGGAGGCAGAGGCAGGCGGATTTCTGAGTTCGAGGCCAGCCTGGTCTACAGAATGAGTAGCCAGGGCTATACAGAGAAACCCTGTCTCGAAAATAAATAAATAAATAAATAAATAAATAAATAAATAAATAAATAATTAATTAATTAAAAGAAAAAAAAAGAAAACATTTGTGTACATTGTCTCCTATTTTAGTGTTGCTTGGTGAGCTTAATGAACTCTTCATCCAGTATTCTCATCTTCAGGGAAATCCCAAGGAGGAACACTGTGGAAACCTCATTCCAAATTGCCAATAATACTTAATTCTGTGCTTTTCAGAATTTAGTTACAGTGCAGGTTCTGGTTCAGTATGTCTGAGTACAGTCTGAGATTACGTCTCTGTAACAAATTCTCTCCAGGGTTAGGCTGATAGTGTGGTGTCTCCTGTATTGTACTGTGTGCAGCAAGGTGGAGTTTTGGAGTGAAACTGCTTGTGAATGCAAATCATCAATGTTTGGCTGGCTGTGCAGTTCCTATTATGCCCAGAGTCTTTCTGATGCTCACTGATAAGCAGAGAAAACAAGGTGAGTGTTGTGCACCAGCCTTTAAGGGCTGTCCACGCCACTGCTCACGTTTATTAGATTCCGTACTCCAGCAGAGCAGCTCTCCTCCCACATGTCCAGTCTCTTTGCAAGTTGCTTGTCATTTAGACATTTGATAAAGTGTCCATCTATATTGGGTCTTTTGTTTGTTTGTTTTTTAGTTTTTGGTATATTTTTATATACCAGAAGGTTACTAAAAAGCCGAAAATTTTGTTTCTGTGGTACTGGGAATTGAATCCAGGACCTTGAACATGCCAACGACATGCCACTGAGCTATATCCCTAGCCAAAACAGACAGTTTAAAATCTTTGCCTATAAAGTGTGCTGTAACTTATAAAATTATAAGGAATGTTAATAACTAACATTCAGCATTTTCTTACTTTATTGGAATTTTTATAAAATGAATTCATTGCTGAAATAACATTTCTAAACTGAAAAGAACCTTAACTCTAACCCTAAGAACACATTAAGAACACGGTCAGAAATACTGATGTCCCTTTTCTCTAACTTTTAACTAACTCACTCTCTCTCTCTCTCTCTCTCTCTCTCTCTCTCTCTCTCTCTCTCTCTCTCTATGTGTCTGTATGTTGGGGATGGAACAGAGAACCTTTTGCAGTCTAAGCCACAAGTCTGCTATTGAGTTATCCATCCCCCCCAACTCTATCAGTAATTTTCATTATTTCAAAAAATAATTATTCTAAGATAGAGAACTGTTTATAACATCTACTTATTTTGTAGAATTTATTGTGATTTGTTTAATGGATTATCTAATTGCCGTAGAGAATTCTTCTTTGTGAAGTAGTTCTCAGTTTCTTCAACTTCAACATAGAGGATGCTGATATAGAAGCCAGGAGGGAAGCTTCTAGGTAAATAATGTGTTAGAGGAGACCAGAGAAAGGAAAAAGTAAGTAATATTTATTGAGATCTGTAGTCATTTTTCTACATGTTCACTTAGACCTCCTAGTACCATGGATATTTGATACTAGGAGAAATGTTGGCTTTGTTAGTGTAACCATGTGATTAAGAGCAATAGCCTGGCTTCAAAATCCCTCCCCTGCCTCTGTATGGGTGGCTATGTAACCTAAGGTAGAGAGCCCTTCACCCTTTCTCTCTCTCTTCATCTAACTTAGATAACATATATTTACTTTATAGATTATTGATGTCAAAAAAAGTTACCTCACCCTGGGTGGTAGTGACATTCCTTTTTAAAATTTTATTTTATTTTTTTACTTATTCACTTTACATCCTTCTCACTGCCCCTCCCAGTTACCCCCTCCCACAATCCTTCTCCTTCCCCTTCTCCTCTAGGTGGGTGGGGGACCCCTGGGTATTCCTTCCCCACCCCCTGGCACTTCTTCCACTGAGGCCAAACAAGGCAGCCCAGCTAGTAGAACATATCCCACGTGTAGGCAACTGCTTTTGTTCCAGTTGTTCAGGATCCACATGGAGGCTAAGTTGCACATCTGCTACATATGAGTGGGGAGGCCTAGGTCCAGCCTGCATATGTTCTTTGGTTGGTGGTTCAGACACTGAGAGCCCCAACGGTCCAGGTTAGTTGACTCTGTTGGTCTTCCTGTGGAGATCCTATCCCCTTTGGGGCCCACAATTCTTCCTCCTATTCTTCCATAAGAGTCCCCAGGATCCCTCATCCCTCCACTGTTTGTAGATGTCTGTGTATTTCTGAGTCAGCTGCTGGGTGAAGCCCCTCAGGGGACAACATTCTCCTGTCTGCAAGCATAACAGAGTATCATTAATAGTGTTAGAGATTGGTGCTTGCCCATGGGATGTGAGAATATCTTTCTGAGTGAGGTAACCCAGTCCAAAAGGACATGCATCATATGTACTCACTTATAAGTGGATATTAGCTATAAAATACAGGTACCATGCTACATTCAACAGACTCAGATAAGCTAAACAAGAAGGAAGGCCCAATCGAGGAAGCTTGAATCGCACATAGAAGGGGGAATAAAATAATTATAAGAGGCAGATGGAGGAAGGGAACTGGAAAGGAGAGGGGATGGAGAGGGGAAAGGGGGGTTCAGGATCAGGTGTGTGGAAGGACTGGAGAGATGACTAGATGGCCATGAAAATTAATGGAAATCTACAAATGACAGGGGTGAAGGGGTGGGGGGCATCTCCGGGATAAGACAGAGGCCTGAGATAAAGGAGACACTCAAGAATCAATGGGGGTGACCTTAGCTGTGACTAACTACATTGGGGATATGGAACCTGAAGAGGTTACCTCCTGTAGCCAGGCAGGAACCCCAGTGGAACAATAGAGACACCAATGCACCCACAAAACTTTCAACCCAAAATCTATTTTATCTACAAGAAATGCAGGCATGAGGGATGGAGCAGAGACTGAGGAAATAGCCAATCAATATCTGGCCAAACTTGAAATGACATACACCTTTAATCCCAGAATTGAAGAGGCAGAGGATCTCTGTGAATTTGAGGCTAACGTGGTCTACAGAGTGAGTTCCAGGACAGCCAGAGCTACACAGAGAAACCCTGTCTCAATAAACAAACAAATAAAAATGGTACCTGGCATTTAGCAAAGCAAACGGATTCTAATTTGTTACTTCTTTGTAGATATATAGGTTTGTTTTGGTGTCTTTTTGTTTGGTGTTTGTTTGCAATTGGGTCTTACTACCTTGCTGAAGGTGATCTCAGATTCTTGGATCAGAACTACTGGTGTATACCCACCATTTCCAGTTGTAGACTTAGTGGAGTTTTAGGATCTTTTAATAACATTTAATGTTGTGATTATAGACAAAGCAGAGTTTTAAACAACCATAACAGAACTTTGTCAAACATGGGTGTGTTTTCTTTTCCAATGGGTCATTTTGAAAACCTCTTATTGGGGCTGGAGAGATGGCTCAGTGGTTAAGTACATTGGCTGCTCTTCCAGAGGACCTGGGTTCAGTTCCCAGCACCCACATGGCAGATCACAACTTCCTGTAACTGCAGTTCCAGGGGTCTGACACCTTCACACAGGCATATATGCAAGCAAAATACTAATGAACATAAAACATAAAAATGAAAACCTATTTTTTTTAAAAAAAGAAAACCTCTTATTTAATTCATATTGGCTCAATGTTTTTAATCTGTAGTTATCTTTTTGTTACAGTTGCAACTAGGATGGAGATAAATTTCTACATAAGTAAAATTGTCTTTTTTACTCAGATTTTTAAATACTACCTCTTTTTTGTCAGCTTGCTGGTAGCCACTTGGAATATAGTGAATAAATAAAATACATTTTTCTGTGGCATTTGCACCTGGAGAGCAAAAGGCTTTCATGAACTCATTGGATTGTTTAAGAATGTCTTAACTGGCATTGATTAAGCTGTCAAAAGGAAAGAGACAAATTTTAAAACATTTGGTAGACATATCCAAACCCTGAATTGGTACAGCATGATCATAGCCTTAGCATGCTACCCAAGGGAGATAGAGACCTTCTTTGTAGAAAAAATGGGAGACACCATTCTGTATTCAGTACCATGATATAACCAGCCCCTTACAGATTTGAAGTGAAACAAGGATTATATTTATTTCTTCTCTATTGGACTGACATTGAGTTTGAAGCCATGCATCCATGGACTTGACATTGGATAGCACAATTGGAATTAGATTATTATTCAACAGTGATGCAGTAATGAATGAAAGAGAGACCGCCCTACCTAAGGATTTATTCCATCTGCAGACACCAAACCCCCACTCTATTGCTGATGCCAAGAAGCACTTGCTGACAGGATCCTGGTATGGCTATTCCCTGAGAGGTTCTACCAGCGGCTGACCAATACAGATGCAGATACTCACAGCCAACCATTGGACTGAGCCTGGGGACCCCAATGGAAGGAGCTGAAGGTGATTGCAACCCCATAGGAAGAACAATATCAACTAACCAGACATCCTAGAGCTCCCAGAGACTAAACCACCAACGAAAGAGTATACATGGAGGGATCCATGGCTCCAGATACATATATAGCAGAGGATGGCCTTATCTGATATCAGTGGGAGGGGAGGCACTTGGTCCTGTGGATGCTTGATGCCCCACTGTAGGGGAATGTTAGAGCAGTGAGGTGGGAGTGGGTGAGTGGGTGGAGGAGCACCCTCATAGAGGCAAAGGGGAGGTGGAGAGGGGGATGGGATGCGGGGGTTGTGGAGGAGGAACCACAAAGGCTATCATTTGAAAATGTAAATGAATAAAATGATTAATAAAAATGGTTATTCAGGAATATTTTATAGGATATATTAACATGTCTAAAAAGTGCTCCAATTTCTTCTGTTTCCAAGCATGCATGTCTGTTCAGTTTAATATACTACTAGCATTAAATATCATACTATATATACCTCCAAATAAGCAATATTACAGAGCCCTAAAATTCAAAGGAGCTTTACAAATATTTAGAACACCCATATTTCTAATGCTGAAATGTTCCTAGCCTATTTTCCAACATTTCTAATGATGTGGAATATCTAGGCATAGGCTAAGGGGACATGAGGAGATAACATAATCTAAAGGTAGGACTGGCAGGGGCTGGAGACATAGCTCAGTGGCTGTTAAAGGATGAGTAGTACTCTTAGAGAGGACCTGAATCTGGTTCCTGGCACCCACGTTGAGCAGCTCACGACAGCCTGTAATGTCAGCTCCAGGACATCTGCCTTAGTTAGAGATTTATTGCTGTGAATAGATGCCATGACTCTGGCAACTTTTATAAAGGAAAACATTTCATTGGGGCTGGCTTACAGTTCAGGGCTTTAGTTCATTATTGTCATTGTGGGAAGCATGGCAGCATGTAGGCCAACAGGGTGCTAGAAAAGTAGCTGAGAGTTCTTCATCTGGATCCACAGACAGCAGGAAGAGAGAGTGACACTGGGCCTGGCTTGGGCATCTGAAACCTCAAAGCCTGTCTGAAGTGACACCTTTCCTCCAACAGGGTCACACTTCCTAATAGTGCCACTCCCTATGAGCCTGTGGGGGCCATTTTTATTCAAACTGCCACCACATCAGAATCCTCTTTTGTATATGTTGCAGCATCACTTAAACATGCACACCCCCACGCACATCATTTTAAAAAATATATCTTTAAAACAACAACCAAACAGGACTGGTAGTATCTATGGCAAATTACCCCTATGTCAGTGTAGTTTTTCCAAGTACTGTTCTAGCCAGATAAGACTAGTCTTTTGTAGGCTAATGACCTCCATGTGTTCATATGCCTGTGTGTTGTTCTTCAGAAAATTTTGAAAATCTTCACATCTTTTTGTCTTAATTTGTAACTAGCATATGGCTTAAACTGTGTGCAACTATTGTGGGCCAATCACTTTTCTAGATTAAAGGGATAATGGCACTGTGTAAAAGTCACCACCATCATGGAGATCTCAAATCAATAAATAATAGGCTCTAGAGTTACAGTCACATGGAAATTTAAAAAATAAAAGTGTTTCCTTCACTCTAAATTTGGATTTAAATGCTGTTGTTGCTAGCTTTAGTTCTTCACAAGTATTCATCTACCGGGTTGCCTAATGACTTAATGTTGGCTTCCCGTAGGAAGCATGATCTAAGAGGGAAAGAAAACACTTAAGACGGAAGCCAGAGCCCCTCTATAACCTGGTTCTGGAAGTGATGCTCCAGCACATCTGCTGTATGTGTTAGAAGTGAGTCAGTAAACTGGCCCACATTGCAGCAGAGGAGGTTACCCAAGGGCATGAATACCAGGAGTCAAAGATCTTTAGTGACCATCTCAGAGTGTGTCTAACACAGAGAGTGAGATATAAGTAACTTTAACATATCACTTCTGTGAAGAAAAGAACTACAGATTGAGAATATCTAAGCAATTGTTCAGGCTATACTATTATTAGATAGCAAGCTAATTATCATTTCAGAGTATAGGTAAAATAGGTTTTCCAGACAAATACCCAAAAATGTAGTATGTAGTGATCATTATTAAACCCCTAAGGTAACAGACAAGTGAATACAAAAGGAAGGGATGAGATACAAGATTTACAACCTGTCACCTTGGCAACATCAGTCTCTTTAAGTGTTATAAATGGCTAATTTGGGGTAAGGGAAATTATTGCTCTCTTTTTGTCTTTATACTATTGCATTTTTAATTTAAGAGACTTTACAAATATGCAAAAAGAACATTATGAACATTGGCTATTATTCTGATGTCACTGTAATTTTTTTTTTTACCTGTATCAATGTAAGGACTGAATTATTAGCTAATAACAACTTGTACCAATAGTTAACACTGATGAACTTTTACTCTGTGGTAGGTAGACTTCTATGTGTTTAATGAGAATTATCTTACACAATCCTCAGTAACTCTGAGATAGGCACCATTGCTGTCTCTGTTCTACAAATGAAAGCTCACGCACGTTGTGACTTTCTGATGGTGGCACTGGCTGTAGAGAAGCACAGGTAGTGTCACCAGCCTGTGGGCATCACAGAGCAAGAGGAGGACAGGCTAGAACTAGACAGACATCCAACTGCATTCAAGTGCTAAATTAACCCAAGATTCCCTGGAAAATAATTTGATGATGGTTACTTACTAAATTTAGTATCATCCTGTTAGTGGGTGAGTTCCACCTTTTACTCTTTAAATGAGGAAACCCAAGGCTTAGACAGATGAGCTGCCTGTCTGTGGTTATGCAGCAACCTTTTAGGTGTTTGGTGACAGCAGCATCCAAGAGTCAGGTTCCCTGATACTAATATTAGCATTATTTCCTTTAAAATCTGAGCCACAAAGAAGATCAAGGTTTTAGTAGAATAGCTTAGGAAAACAAATGTTTTGTTCAGAACTCATTCTGTTAGCTGGGATTCATAACTAGCCAATTTTATTTAATTATTTTCCTTTTGTTGTTGTTTTGAGACAGTCTCACTGTGTAGCTCTGGCTGGCCTAGAACTCACTCTATACACCAGGCTGGCCTGGAACTCACAAAGATCTGCCTGTCTCTCTTCTGAGGGCTGGGACTAAAGGTGCACACCACCATGCGTGACATTTATATTTAAATACTTTACATTTTAAACTATATTTTCTGAGGGAAATGTATATTTTAACTTCCAAAACAAAATACAAAGTACCTCTAGATACCATTAAGGAAAACTATAGTATGTAAATATTTCAATAACATTTAATTATACATAATGTGCATGCAAAAACTTTATAGAAAGTGGAACATCTAAAAGGCACTCCATAATTGAGTTTGAGGTTTTACATTTTATGTACATAGACACAGTTTATATGAAGATTACCAATGAAGTCATCCCCATATGTGATTGTCTCATAGTTCTCTGCATCGCACTTTTATAATTCAAAGAATGCTATAATATTTCAAAATAAATTGGTAAGCATTTCCCTCACAAGAAACTAAAAATGAAACAGTTCTGGAACAACTGGGTTACAGTTTTCTTAGTCACATAAACGTGTGTCCCAGTGCTGCTTTTCAAAGTGAGAGTACAAACATTCTAAGTGTGGAATTTAAAACAAACAAACAACAACAACAACAAAAACAAAAGGAGCACGGTCACTTGACTGTACTTATTTGGTAAGAAATGGAGTACAATTATTTTAAAAATACTTCTGTAAGTTTCTTCTTTTTTATTTGGGCAGAGCAGTGAGCTATATTGATAGTATATACAAGAGTGGGGCTTCCTAAGCCCTTCCTTCTCCTGAAGACCTGAGGTACAAAGACTGAGAACAATGTTCAGTGTGTTGGGGGCTGAGTGGGATAGGGTTTTCCTAGCAGCTGAGAGCCTCCCTTTTCCTCTGTGTAGAGAATGAAATGCAGAGAGTGTGAAGACTGCAGTTTTTGTGAGAAGAGCTGTTTCTTTGAGCAGAGGTAACTAAATAGCCAGCATGTTACAGAACATCTCAAGAAGGGAAACTAATGGGTATTGAATACTAGTGGGAAACTGGAGAGAGTGGGAAGACATAGGTTTGGCTGTTGCTTGTACACTGGGGTGGGCAATGGAAGAGATGGATCAGTTCTGAAGAGGATGATTTTGGCTTGGCAAAAACAGAGCTTCAGAGGAAGTGGGTTATCCAAGAGCCGAGATGCAGTGTGCAGCTGGCCTATGGTGAGAGGAAGCTGGCTTTAGGAATTGCTGGCATGTAAAGTGAGACCTGAGCAATTAGAACAGCATAGATGAACAGAACAGTCAGTGACCTGAGAGTAAGAGAGACTAGTAAAGCTTGCTTCTTGGTGCCTTATCAATATCAAAAGCAGTGTTTAATTATTTGATCAATAGCTGTACATTTTAAAAAATCATTACACAATAAGCATTTTATATAGTTGAAACATAAAATACAATTTTTATTGCTACAGGGAAGCTAAATTGTATTACATTTTCTTTTAAAGTTATGCATATAATACCCAAACATATACTTAACACATCCAAAGCTTTCCACTTTGACCTTTCTCCTAACCTTTGTCCTCCAAAGACCTTTAAGATGATTTTCTATTTACTATTGCTAAGAGAAGCAGTGTCTGAATAGACGGTAAGTTAGAAATTGGAGATTGTGACTCTTCATGCTTGCCTTTGGCTCATAGCTATGTTTTGTTAGTGTTCATTGACTAGGCTTCCTGGAAGAGGTCCTTACCTTTGCCCTTTGTGGTGAGTAGTCTTGATGCTATAGGACATTTAGCTTCACAGTGGAGGGCTGAATCCCTGCATTATGAACTCTACAGGACTGGGTAGATGCAGAAGAGAGGTGTGTCATTTCCATGGTATAGAAAACCACTGTTCTATGAGTACATGTACACATGGCCACACAACCAGATGGACATCAGGGAGCTGTGATGTGTCTTGTGATATGCATTTACATTTTAGTGCACTTATACCAATCTCTCACAGTTAGAGTAATCTTTAGTAAATAATAGTGAAAAGTAGCCATGAGCCGTTGCCTATTTATTATTTTAAATATCTTCACTGGCCCCTCTTTACTATATGTAATGAACTTAGGATTCTAGGTTATAGCTGATATTTGAACCTCATTAGAGGTATTCAAAAGCCTAGTAGACATCTGGGGCATTACTCTTAGTGTTAAATGTACATAAAACTATGTGTTGAAGATTTCTACTTGGCAGAAAGGGTGATAAGAGAAGTATTTCCTTTGATATTTGCAGAATGTAAAATAATTAATCCTGAGCAAAAGCATTGTAAAGCTTCTGGACATTTCTCTTATGTCTTCAGAACTGTCCTGTAATCTCCATTTTGGTAAAACAGTGCTGTCCTGAATTTACTAATTAAAGCTATAAAGTTGAGCTCCATCCTTAAACTCTGTTCCTTATGTGTACCTCATCAGAAGCCTGCTGAATGTCTCCTGCTTCCAGAACACAGAGAAACTTCTCCATTGCCAGCAGCTTACTGTGGGTACTAAAGCAAACTCCTGCACCAGCCATTTGCTTTCTTTTTCTGCCCATATTCTGGCCCTACTACTATCCATTTGACATTTCAGCCAGAGTGGTCTTTTTTGGAAACCTAAGTCAACTATGTTAGTGTCTTTTTTTCGTTCCCTCTTACTTGAACCCAAATCCCCATCCCATTTCCATCTCTTGTAGACCAGGCTGGCCTTGAACTCATTATGTAGCCAAGAATGACCTTGAATTTCTGATACTCTTGCATCTATTCTCAAATTCAAGAATTACAGGCATGCTGACATCACCATCTCCAGTTATTTGTAGTCCTAGGGATCAAATCCAAGGCTTTGTGCATGCTAAGCAAGCACTGTACCATCTGAGCCTACAGCCCTCACTTTAATCTATTGGTTTCTTAGTGTTTGTTAGTTTGGTTTCTGTTAACATTTATAAAAGAGGATCCAGATAAGCAATTTTCTTTTGGGAGGGTGTTGTGAACTCTACTGATGGTATTTAAGAGAGTAGGGCTCCCTTCAAGATGGCCGGGCCTTCTCCATGACGGTGAAGACAACAGTAGACTCCCCAACAAACTCAGCACCAGCATCACCCCACTTGATGTTGGTGAGATCTCACTCCTGAAAGATGGTGATGACCTTTGAAAATGACAGGCTTTTCATTCTCAGCCTTGATTTTGCTGTGGAACTTGCCATGGGTAGAGTCATACTGGAGCCTGTAGACCATGTTGTTGAGATCAATGAAGAGGTCGTTGATCTGTTTGCCAGAGTTGAAGAAAGCCCTGGTGCCCAATAAAGCCAAACATGTTCACTCTGATCTTCACCATCATGACTTAGGGACAGGGCTGGCACTGCATGAGAAGACCTGGGTGTCTCTGGAAAAGGAAGGAGCAGAGACAGATAAGCAATTTTCAGATTAGAACTGCTCTGAATTTTCTAGAGAGCTTTTAAATATATGGACCTGGGTCCACTCCTGTCAGTACTGGCTCAGTTGAATTGTGGGGTCTAGATAATTGATGTTTTAAAAAGCTCCCAGATAATTTTGTTTGTGTGATAAGACTGGTAGCAAAACTGGGTTATCTTAACTCAAGTGGGAGTGACCATTCTTTCAGAAGTAGATTCAAGCTACAGGTACCCTTGTCCTAAGAAGTACTGGGTTCAGAGCCAGCTGTGTGATCTGTCTCTCCCTCCCCCCTCCCTCCTTCCCTGTCCCTCTCCCTCCCTCCCTCTCACCCTCTCCCTTCTGGCAGCTAAGTGGGTGGTCTCCCCAGCTAATACCCTCCTTTATTGTAGAGAGCTGTTCTACTAGCTTTGTCCTTATGAGAACATTAGAGGATGCAGCTGTTCCCCAGACCTTTAATTATTCTCTTGGCAATCCCTGTCTCCCTTCTACTTCCACGTCAGCTTCTACTGTGTAAATTTAGGTTTGCTTTCCCCAGGGTTCTGTGGGTAAACATACATTCTTGGGGGTTCTTTTTTTTTCTTGATTCAGATTGAGGTTTTTTCCTACATGATCTTGATTGGTTTTTAATTTTTTTATATCTTCATTTATCACTCTGTTATGATAACATTTTTCTGTTATATTGTGCCACTATATAATCCTTTTATATTTTATAATATATATTCTTATAATTAGTATTTTAAATAGGACATTTTAAGAGACGGAAGAGGGGCCTGGAGAGATAGTTGGTAAAGTGCTTGCTATGCAGTGTGAGTTTATTAGATCCCTAGTATCCACACAGAAAGTGTGGGGATGGGGTGTGTCTGTAACCACAGAGTTGGTATGTTGTGGGTACAGAGACAGATGAATACCAAGGCCAGTCAGTTAAACTGAAAAACAGTAACCATCAGGTTCAGAGATAGGCTTCGTCTCAAAAAATAATGTGGAAAGTGATAGAACACTCCAGATGTCCTCTGGCCTTATTCATGCATTTTTGGGCAGACACCTGTATACACATGTGCATATGCTGAACCAAAAATTCCTGACACTTTTTGATTATCTCTGGAAAGTGTCCAAGGAATTTAGCATACTAGCCACAGAAGAGAAGCCATGGCTGGTTTAACCAAATGGAAAAACAATCCCATTCTGTTAATGAAAAATGCATTTGAAGCTGTTAGATCCTGTTTTCTTGTATCAAATTAGCAAAGCATGTTTGTGTGTATGGGTGTGGATGTTATGGTAGGGAGTGGGTGAGTGGTGGAAAGTGTGACATACAGAGAACAGGGCATTGCATGCAGGCAAAGGGGTAGAGGACACACTCCTGTGGAATGCAGTGGCACAGTGTAGCTTGGCCAGATGAGTCTTAAAATGGTTTTAGAAATGCTATGACACAAGAATTTTCAAATTCTTGAGGTCTATCCTAAGAAAACAATCATGATGAAAGCAGTAATTTACATGCAAAAATGATACAAGGTAATATAGATTAGATTTATTACAATTAGGGATTTATTAGAATGATGTACAGGCTGTGATCCAGCTAATCCAACAATGGCTGCCTGTGAATTGGAAGTTCACAGGAGTTGTTCAGTTCACAAGGCTGGAAGTCTCAGCTGGTCTTCAGTATAAGCTAGAATCCCAAAGATATGGGCTAATGCCAGTGTCTTATGGACTTGCTCTTGAGTTGAGAACGAGCAGGGAAAAAGCAAACCTTGCTTCTTCCATGTCCTTCTATAGGCTTCTGGCAGAAGGTGTGGCTCGGGTTAGAGGAGGCTCTTCCCAGCTCAAAAGATCTGGATTAAAAGCATGTATTCTACTTCAAAGGTCTTGATTAGAGGTGGATCTTCCTACTTCAAATTAAGCAAAAATCGCCTTGAGGTGTGCACTCCATTTTTGGGTTTTAATTAATTCCAGATATAGTCAAGTTGACAATCAAGAATAGCCATCTTATTAGTAATTTTTTTCTTTTTTTTTGTTTTTTGATACTTTATTTACATTTCAAATGTTTCCCCTTTTCCAGATCTCCCCTTTGGAACCCCCCATCCCCTCTCCCTCCCCTGACTCTATGAGGGTATTCCCCCATCCACCCACACACCCACTCTCATCTTCCCTCCTTGGCATTCCCCTCTACTGAGGCATCTAACACCCTCAAGACCAAGGGCATCTCCTCCCCCTGATGGCTTACAAGACCCTCCTCTGCCACATATATGGCCAGCACCATGGGTCCCCCCCATGTGTATTCTTTGGTTGGTGATCCAGTCTCCGGGAGCATCGGGAGGTCAGGCCAGTTGACACTGTTGCTCCCTCCATGGAGGCTGCAAACTCTCTCATCTCCTTCAGTCCCTTCTCCAACTCTTCCATCTGGGACCTCATGCACAGTCCAATGGTTTCTGTGAAGTGAATCTTGGGTATTCTGAACTTTTGGGCTAATAACCACTTATCAGTGAGTACATACCGTGTTCATTCTTTTGTGACTGAGTTACCTCGCTCAGGTTGATATTTTCAAGTTCCATCCATTTGCCTGAGAATTTCATGAAGTCATTCTTTTTAATAGCTGAGTAGTACTCCATTGTGTAAATGTACCACATTTTCTGTATCCATTCCTCTGATGAGGGACATCTGGGTTGTTTCCAGCTTCTGGCTATTATAAATATGGCTGCTATGAACATAGTGGAGCATGTGTCTTTATTACATTTTGGAGCATCTTCTGGGTATATGCCCAGGAGTAGAATAGCTGGGTCCTCAGGTAGTATTATGTCCATTTTTCTGAGGG
>CM052701.1:17423946-17465829 GCA_028551405.1 Uromys caudimaculatus
ATCGATATTCATAAGGGAAATTGGTCTGAAGTTTTCTTTTATTGTTGGGTCTTTGTGAAGTTTTGGTATCAGTGTAACTGTGGCCTCATAGAATGAATTGGGTAGTGTTCCTTCTGTTTCTATTTTGTGGAATAGATTGAAGAGTATTGGTATTAGGTCTTCTTTGAAGGTCTGATAGAATTCTGCACTGAACCCATCTGATCCTGGGCTTTTTTTGGTTGGGAGACTTTTAATGACTGCTTCTATTTCTTTAGGGGTTATGGGACTGTTTAGATGGTTTATCTGATCCTGACTTAACTTTGGTATTTGGTATCTGTCTAGAAACTTGTCCATTTCATTCAGATTTTCGTTGAGTATAGGCTTTTGTAGTAGGATCTGATGGTTTTTTGAATTTCCTCAGAATCTGTTGTTATATCTCCCTTTTCATTTCTAATTTTTTTAATTTGGATACTGTCTCCGTGCCCTCTGGTTAGTCTGACTAAGGGTTTATCTATCTTGTTGATTTTCTCAAAGAACCAGCTCCTGGTTTTGTTGATTCTTTGTATAGTTCTTTTAGTTTCTACTTGGTTAATTTCAGCCCTTAATTTGATTATTTCCTGCCTTCTACTCCTCTTGGGTGTATTAGCTTCATTTTGTTCTAGAGCTTTCAGGTGTGCTGTTAAGCTGCTAATGTATGTTCTTTCCAGTTTCTTTTTGGAGGCATTCAGAGCTATGAGTTTTTCTCTTAACACTGCTTTCCTTGTGTCCCATAAGATTGGGTATGTTGTAACTTTCATTTTCATTAAATTCTAGGAAGTCTTTAATGTCTTTATTTCTTCCTTGACCAAGTTATCATTGAGTAGAGCGTTGTTCAGCTTCCATGTGTATGTGGGCTTTCTGTTGTTGTTGTTGCCATTGAAGACCAGCCTTAATCCGTAGTGATCTGATAGGAGGCATGGGATTATTTCAATCTGTTGAGGTTGTTTTGTGACCAATTATATGATCAGTTTTGGAGAAGGTACCATGAGGTGCTGAGAAGAAGGTATATTCTTTTGATTTAGGATGAAATGTTCTATAGATATCTGTTAAATCCATTCGGTTCATAACATCTGTTAGTTTCACTGTGTCTCCGTTTAGTTTGTGTTTCCAAGATCTGTCCATTGGTGATAGTGGGGTATTGAAGTCTCCTACTATTATTGTGTAGGTGCAATGTGTGCTTTGAGCTTTAGTAAAGTTTCTTTGATGAATGTCGGTGCCCTTGTATTCGGGGCATAGATGTTCAGAATTGAGAGTTCTTCTTGGTAGATTTTTCCTTTAATGACTATGAAGTGTCCTTCCTCATCTTTTTTAATGACTTTTGGGTGAAAGTCGATTTTATCTGATATTAGAATGGCTACTCCAGCCTGTTTCTTGGGACCATTTGCCTGGAAACTTGTTTTCCAGCCCTTTACTCTGAGGTAGTGTTTGTCTTTAACATGGAGGTGCATTTCCTGGATGCAGCAAAATGCTGGGTCCTCTTTATGGATCCAGTCTGTCAGTCTATGTCTTTTTATTGGGGAATCGAGTCTATTGATGTTAAGAGATATTAAGGAATAGTGACTGTTGCTTCCTGATATTTTCGATGTTATTTTTATGTTTGTGTGGCTATCTTCTTTTGAGTTTGTTGAAAGATTACTTTCTTGCTTTTTCTAGGGTGTAGTTTCCCCCCTTGAGTTGATGTTTTCCATCTATTGTTCTTTGTAGGGCTGGGTTTGTGGAAACATACTGTCCAAATTTGGTTTTGTCATAAAATATTTTGGTTTCACCATCTATGATAATTGAGAATATTGCTGAGTATAGCAGCCTGGACTGGCATTTGTGTTCTCTTAGGATCTGTATGAGATTTGCCCAGAATCTTCTAGCTTTCATAGTCTCTGGTGAGAAGTTTGGTGTAATTCTGATAGGTCTGCCTTTATATGTTACTTGACCTTTTTCCCTTACTGCTTTTAATATTATTTCCTTATTTTGTGTGTTTGGTGTTTTGACTATAATGTGAAGGGAGGAATTTCTTTTCTTATCCAATCTATTTGGAGTTCTGTAGGCTTCTTGTATATTTATGTTCATCTCTTTTTTTAGGTTAGGGACGTTTTCTTCTATAATTTTGTTGAAGATATTTATTGGTCCTTTAAGTTGGGAATCTTCACTCTCTTCTATACCTATTATCCTCAGGTTCTGTCTTCTCATTGTATCCTAGATATTCTGGATGTTTTGGATTAGGAGCTTTTTGCATTTTGCGTTTTCTTTGACTGTTGTGTCAATGTTTTCTATGGTATCTTCCACACCTGAGATTCTCTCTTCTCTTTTATTCTGTTGGTGATGCTTACATCTATGATTCCTGATCTCTTTCCTAGGTTTTCTAACTCCAGAGTTGTCTCCCTTTGTGATTTCTTTATTGTTTCTATTTCTATTTTTAGCTCCTGGATAGTTTTGTTCATTTCCTTCCTTCATCTGTTTGATTGTGTTTTCCTGTAATTCTTTAAGGGATTTTTGTGTTTCTTCTTTAAGGGCTTCTAGTTGTTTACCTGTGTTCTCTTGTATTTCTTAAGGGAGTTATTTATTTCCTTCTAAAATTCTTCTATTATCATCATGAGAACTGATTTTAAATCTGAGTCTTGCTTTTCTGGTGTGTGGGGGTATCCAGGGCTTGCTGTGGTGGGAGAGCTGGGTTCTGATGATGCCAAGTAGCCTTGGTTTCTGTTCCTTATATTCTTGCCCTTGCCTTTAGCCATCTGGTTATCTCTGGTGTGAGCTGGTCTTACTCTCTCTGACTGTGGCTTGCCGTTCCTGCAAGACTCGGTGTCAGTACTCCTTGAAGACCAGTTCTCTCTGAGAGGAATTTGGGTTTGGAGAGCCGTGGTACAGGGTCAGTTTTGGGTTGCAGACAGAAACCAAACCCTAGCTGTCCCTTGGTTCCTGTGTCCTGATGGCTCTGCAAGGGTCCCTCTTGATCCAGTGAATTTGAACAGAAGTGGTGGTCTTGCCTGTGCTTGAAGGTGTATTGGCACTCCTGGGATACCAGCTCTCTCCTGGCACTATTTGAGTATGGAGTACTGTGTCACAGGATCTGCTCCCCAACCACCGAAAGAAACCAGAAGACCACTCCTCAGTCCCTGTGTACTGGGGATTCCAGGTGGGTCCCTCTGAGCAGCCAGGCTTGCCCACACTCCTGGGAGTCTAGCTTTCTCCCGGCACTATTTGGCTATGGAGCCGTGGTAGCCCAGGCAAAAGTCTCCAGCCATAGATGGAAACCAGAAGGCTCCTTCCCCCGGCTGTTCCTCAGTCCCTGTGTTTCTAGGATTCCGGGCAAGTCCCGCTGAGCAGTGTTGCTCCTCTTACCCCCTCTCATGGGCTTTTCCACACTCCTGGGAGGCTAGCTTTCTCCCAGAGCTATCTGGCTATGGAGTCCTGGTGGCCCAGACAGAGGTCTCCTGCCACAGATGGTTATAAGTAATTTTTAATTAAGAAATATCTAAACAGCTAACAAAATTGAATAAACAAGGAAAGCTAAGAAAACACTGCATGGCAGAGATAATGTGTGGGATGTTTTCTTACTCAGCATCACTACCCAAGTATCATCTCTGTCATCATGGTACCTGAAGTCTTCAGAGCTAGGTGCATCCTCCCCCCAGCTGAGGCCAGACAAGGCAGCCCAGTTAGGGGAATGGGATCCACAGAAGAGCAACAGATTCAGGGACAGCCACTGTGCCATTTGTTGGGGAACCACATTAAGACCAACCTTCACATCTGTAACATATATTCAGGGGTGCCTAGGTCCAGCCCATGCTTGCACTTTGGTTGGTAGTGGTTCAGTCTCTGAGAGAACCCCAAGAGTCCAGGCTAGTTGACTCTGTTAGAGTCCCTATCCTCTTCAGGTCCCTCAATCCTTCCTCCAGCTCTTCTATAAGACTGGCAGTTTGTCCAACAGAAATGTATGGATGATAATAATAACATAAAAATGTTTAATCAGAGAAGCATAGTAAAAAATGCTCAACATGGGAAATGTCTGATATACACATTAGAAAGAAAATAGCATTACTATATACATTATCCACTTGAGTTGAAGTGTGCGTGTGTGTGCTTTATCAAATATTGATAGTACTGATTTCTGGGTAGCATATATTTTTGGAATTACTTTAATTTTCTTCTTTATGCCTTGATTTTTATTATGACTCAGTTTTTATCAGTGCTGTGACAACATGTCTCACAGAATCAAGTTAATGGAAGGACTTATTTTGGCTTATAGTTCCTGTGATGGCTAGCTTTATGTAAGCTTGACACAACCTAGAGTTATCAGGAGTGAAGGGAGCCTCAATTGAGAAAAGGCCTCTGTAAGATCCAGCTGTATGGTATTTTTTAAATTAGTGTTTGATGTGGAAGGCCCAGACCATGACAACTGGTACTATCCCTGGGCTAGTGGTCCTGGGTTCTGTAAGAAAGCAGGCTGAGCGAGCCATGATAGCAAGTCCGTAAGCAACACCCTCCTCCATGGCTTCTACATGAGTCCTCTGACTCCAGGTTCCTGCCTTGCTTGAATTCTTGTTCATACTGCTTTTGGTAATGAACTGTTATACGGAACTATGAGTGAAATAATCCCTTGCCTCTTCAAGTTGCTTTTGGTCATGGTATTTCATCATAGCAATAGTAACCCTAACTAGGACAATTTCAAAAGTGTCAATCAGACTCCACATATTTGGCATGACATCATGCATCAGTGTGTTGAAAAGACTGTTCTTTACTTCTTGGTAGGTGGAAAACAGAAAGAGGGAAAATACAGGAAGAGTTCAAGAAAGGGCAATTCCCTTCCTCCCTTCCTTCCCCTTCCTCCTCCTCTTTATCTAATTTCTGTCGCCACACTATAAATACCAAGTGATAGTCCCAAGCAATAGAACTGCTTTTGGAAACACCTGGAGATGTGCTTTTACCTATCTAGATGTTTCTAAAGCCAGTCAGTCAAAATTGACTATCACAGAGTACTCTTCTATAGTCTCAAATACACTTCTGTATCTCCCAGTTTGCCATATGGAATATATATGGCTTTATAATCTGCTTTATTTTTACATATGTCTATCCTTGATACTGTACTTTGTATTTTCAGCATACCTAAAATATTTGACATGGAGGGATGTTTAGAGTTAGAGAAACTTGAAAGAAATGTCCATGTAATTAAGTTAGAATTTATTAAGTGAAGGCTGGTGTCTTAGGGTATCCAGTGCTGTGAAGAGACACTATGACCAAGATAACTCTTCTAAAGGACAGCATTTAACTGGGGCTGGCTTACAGGTTCAGAGGTTCAGTCCATTATCATTAAGGCAGGAGCATAGCGGTATCCAGGCAAACATGGTGCTGGAGAAGGAGCTGAGAGTTCCAAATCTTGATCAGAAGGCAGCCAGGGGAAGACTGGCTTCGAGACAGCTAGAAGAAGGGACTCAAAGCCCACCCCCAAAGTGACACACTACCTCCAACAAGGCCACACCTCCTAATAGTGCCACTCCCTGGGCCAAGCATATTCAAACCACCACAGCTGGGGAGATGGCTCAGTGGGTATAGTGATTGCACAATAATGAAAATCTAAATTGAGACCCACAGGATTCATATTAAAAGCTGGGTGCTGTTGTGCTTACCTGTAACTTCAGTACTGAAGGTGGTGTTGGGGCAGGTGGGTACCTGGAGCTCTGTCTAGCCAGTCTAGATGAAATAGCTGAGTCTTGGGTTCAGTAAGAGAAACTGTCTCAAAAATGAGGTGGGTAGTGATAAAGGAGAAAAACCTGATATTTGTTAACAACTGGCCTCTGCAAGTGCACACTCATGCATAGAACACACACACACAAACACACACATACACACACACACACACACACACACACACACACTGTAAATAATTAAAGGTAAACTTCCATACAACTTTAAAAAGATACATCACTGTTTCACTTAAAGACATATATGTATTTTTAAATTTTATTGTTATTATTTTATGTATATGAGTGTTTTGCCTCTCAATGTATCACATGCATGCCAGGTGCCTGAGGAGGTGGTGAGCCTCCATGTGGGTGCTGGGAATTGAACCCTGGTCTTTTTCAATAACAACAAGCACTCTTAACTTACTGATCCAACTCTACAGCCCCATGTATTTTAATTTTAATTACATTTATTGTGAGTCTGTTTGTATGCATACATGCAAGAGCATGCATGTGGAGGTCAGAAGTCAGCTTTCAGGAGTCAGTTCTTACCTGCTAGCATGTGATTCCTGGGAATTAACCTCACGTTGTTGGGCTTGGTGGCAAATGCTTTCATCCATCAAGCCACCCCATTGGCCTTAAAGATATAAGAATACACAGTTTTCAAGCATCTTACATCTATCTCAGAACATTAACCACATAGTAATGATGCAAAACTGCTTTTGTGTCATTTTTTTAAAAAGGCCTTTGAACTTCTAATTTTTTAATAATTGAGGTGTAATTTACATAGGTAAAACATGCAGACTAAAAAAACCCAGGGTTTTTCTGTGTAGGTCTGACTGTCCTGGAACTCTGTATACCAGACTAGCCTCGAACGCACAGAGATCCACTTGTCTCTGCCTCTGCTGGGATCAAAGCCATGCACCACTACTGCCTGGTGAAGCATGAAGATTTTAACTGTGCAATTTTGAAAAGTGTAATCAGCATTCCAAACTCTCTCATACAAAATGTTCTTGTCAACTTGAAAAGAGCTTTTATATTCTCATTGTCATTCAGATGTAATCTCTTTTGTAATTTTTTCTACCATCAGAGATTACTTGTTTTCACTAAAATTCTATATACCAGAATTATATATTTTCTTTTATGTCTAAGATTCATTTGTTCAATAAGATTTTGAGTTCAATCTGATATATCAAGTAAATATTATTTTTTATTGCTAAGTAGTGTTCCACTGCATACTTACCAGTCTATCCATTCTCATGTTGGCTGACTATGTGTTCAGGTACTGGCTACTTTAAAATTGAGGCTTATCAGTTTGTAGATGTTTCACAAACCTCAGCATGCCATCTGCTTCCCTTTTCCTGTCTGGTGAAGCTTGCAAACCTGGCATTTGCCTTGCAATAAAGGGTTGGCTTTCAGATACTTACAAGGACCACCACAGAAAGCAGAGAACAAAACCGAAGTTGCAGATGGCCACATCAGCAATTCAGCTATTAAACACCAAATGCAGCCTTCAAATCAGTGAGAAACTCCATTTACAAAAAAGAGAAGAGAAAAAGCAAAGAAGGAAGAAGAAAGGAAGGGCCAAGTTTTCAGAGGCTATTCCAATTGCCATCCAGTGGAGAAGCTAGTGAATGGAGTCAAATCACAGCAGTTGTTGCAATACTGGAGTTATTCCTTAACCAGCCCTGCAGCAAGTGTCCCTGAGTACCTGGTCTAGCTCCCTTCTGCTTTAGTCTTCAGGCTCCAGGAGCACTAGTGCATCAAACCCTTGCTGGGCCCTTGTCTACATTTCCAGCAAAAGTGAAATAAATAAATAATCCTCCTCTTGACTCCTGGAAATGAAAAGCACAGACTCAAGTAATTAAAGTAATTGAATTGTCCTGTGCTTGGGTACTTTTGTGCTACCTCAGATACAGATTCTGAGCTGGGAGTTTGAGAAGCCAAGGCTGTTTCCCTGACAAACTAGAGTGTACCACCTCTGCCCCTAACTTGTTTCTTGTAGAATTTAGGCAGCTCACAAGAGCCTGTAACTCCATGTGCGCATACACATGTACAGACACACATATTTGCATAAATATAAGTCAATATTTTTGTGTGTTCCACCACCAACTAGAAAGCTTCATGTCCTACCTGTTCCTGAGTCTTGACATTAAGTTCAGGTGAATTGAATGCAGCTAGAGTAGAGGAGTGTGAAGCAGGGCAAGGCGCAATTAAGTTATCTTGTTGAAAGCACTGTTACAGGGAGGGTGACTGTGGCTGCCCTGGAGGCAGGATCAAACAGAAAGCCTTTTCTACCTCCTGTGTCAGGAGGGCTTTCTAGTTCTGGAGCCTCTGAGAAATTGACAGCAGACACAGCTGCAACAGCAATCCCTTGCTTCATAGACTCAATCTTCCAGTCTCAAATGACTTGTACTTTTGGGGACCATACAATTTCCTGGAAGTTGCTAGTCTTAGAAAGCTCTGCAGTTATTTTTTCCTATGTTACCACATCTCTTTCAGTTTAAATTTTGATGTGAAAACAAGAAAGAGATTGTGTCCAGCCCAAGGAATATCTATAACATCAAATGACTGTTTTCTCACAGACCTCAACCAACATTTTTAAAGAAAGTACTTTTTAAAGAGCCTTTAGGTTGAAGAGAGAACTTAAGAGGTTAAGAGCGCTTGTGTGCTGTTGCAGAAGACCTGAGTTGGTTCCTAGCACCCACATCAGGAAGCTCACAACAACCTATAACTCCAGTTGCAGGGGATCCAATGTACATGTGTGCATACACACACACACACACACACACACACACACACACACACACACACACACACATACATATACACATACAGAGATTCACAGATTTTTGCACAAATATAAAGTAAATCTTTTTTTAAAATCTAATACACACTATCCTTCATATTAATCAGAGAAATAAAAGTCTGTTTTAGAAACGATCTTCTTTTTATTAATTTTATTCTGGACAATTAAAGAAAAGAAAATTTTCTTTGGGGACAGAGAAAGAGTTCAGCATTGAAGTGCCAGTGGTGCAAGCTGGTCTGTGAGCTTGACATCCCATTCACTAGTACAGTGTCAGAGGACCTTGGATAGTCATAGCAATCTTGAAAAGTGGAGTTGGAGTCTCAATTTCAAAATTCACTACAAAGATGTAATAATCAAACAGTATGGTTCTGGCCTAAGAGTATGCATATAGATAAATAGAATAAAACTGAGAATACAGAAAGAACCCTTCTGAGTGTTGCCAATTATTTTTGAAAAAGCTGTTAAGACCACTCAGTAATGTTTTCAATAAATAGTGTAGAGACAAATCAGTATCTTCATTTAAAACAGTGAAGTTGTATCCAAAATTCACACCCTATTCTAAAGTCAAAACGAATCAAAGACCCAGTTATGAGAGCAAAACTATGATACCTAAGTAAACATAAAGGCAAATCTCTTTTAAAAATTATTTTATGTACATGAGCATTTTGCCTGCATATACATACATGTATCACATGCATAGGCCAGAAAGGGCGATCAGATCACCTGGAACTGAAGTTATGAATGGTTGTGAGCCACCATGTAGGTTCTGGGAACCAAACACAGGTCCTCTGGGAGAGCAGCAAATGCTCTTAAGTGCTGAGCCACGTCTCCTACCCCAAAAGCAAATCTTTAAAAATGTTACAATATTACTTGTCTGTATAATTGAGAGTAAATACTCATGTACCATGGCACAGCTGTAGAAGTCATAGGACAATTAGGATTCTGTTCTCTCTCCACTGTTAACTGTAGTCTTGAACTCAGAGTTGTCAGGCTTTGGTAGCAAGGTCTCTTACCTCCTGGCCCATCCTACCAGTCACGAGTAAATCTTGTTGATCATGGACTCAATCGGTAATTAAAATTTTGGCAAATTGGAATACATCAAAATTTAAAATTTCTGTGGACCAAAGGATGCTATTAAGAAAATACCTTACAGAACAGGAGAAAATTGTAAATCTCATAAGAGCCTGCTATTTGTCATCTTAGAACTCAACAACTAAACAACCTAATCAAAATATGAGTAAAGGACTTGAGTAAATTTTTCTAAAGAAGATATACAAATGTCTATGCATGTGAAAAGATAGCCAGCACCTTAGTTATTAAGGAAATACAGATCAAACCACAACGACATGCCATTTCATATGCTTCTTTTACAGGACTGAATTGCAACTACAAGAGGCAACAAGTGACTCCTTAGAGATACCACAGGGCTGCAGAAAGTGAAGGGGACCTTGGAGAGGATGATGAAGTGAGAAGAATGTCTCTCCCAAGGACAGGAAGTATGTCTATATTTTAACAAAAGTCTTGCTATATCCAGTACAAAGTCTGTAATGCCTGAGGTGTGATAGGCATTTCTAGTTTTTAATTACTGTTACATATTCTTTTTTTTTTTCATGGTGGTGGAAGTGGTGACGGTGCCATGGCAACAAGTCTCATGTAGCTTTGGTCTGTACCTCCAAATGCCAGCGGACACACCTATACACTATTCGGTTTTAATCCACACTTAACAATGTATGAAAACTCTCTCTCTTTAAACTTTTGTTTCTTTTTGTGTGCTATTTTCCCAAGTTTATGTGTTTCTTTTTTTGTAATTACATTTGCCAGTTTTATTTTTTAGTTTACTCACAAATATCCCTAGTTGAAATATTAAACTTTCACTGGGCAGTGGTTTATTTACATTTTTAATCCCAGCACTTGGCAGGTAGAAGCAGGTGGATCTCTGAGTTTGAAGCTATGCTGGTCTACAGAGTGAGGTCCAGGACAGCCGGGGGTACACATAGAAACCCTGTCTCTTGAGGCCCCAGGGAAGGGGAAATCCTAGGGGGGAAGTGAAGGGAGAACACTCTCTCAGAGACCAGGGGGAGGGGAAATGGGATGAGGAACTAGGAGGGGGGACTGGGAGGGGAGCTACAGCTGGAAGGTAAATAAATAAAATAATTAATTAAAGCTGGAGCAATGGCTCAGTGGTTAAGAGCACTGACTGCTCTTCCGAAAGTCCTGAGTTCAAATCCCAGCAACCACATGGTGGCTCACAACCATCCATAATGAGATCTGATGCCCTCTGCTGGGGTGTCTAAAGACAGCTACAGTGTACTTACATATAATAAATAAACCTTTTAAAATAAAATAAAATAATTAATTAAAAAAGAAACCCTGTCTTGAAAAAAAAATAACAACAATAATAACAACAAGGATATCACTAATAAAAACTTTCTTGGAGTTGTTTCTTTGAGTTAGAGTGTTTGCTTTAATGTATAATTCTCCTGCCTTAGTTTCTAAGGAGTATTAAAATTACAAATGTGCCACTATATCTGGCTTTGAAACAAAACCTAAAAAATATAGCCAGGCAGTGGTGGTGCACGCCTTTAATCCCAGCACTGTCTCGAAAAACCAAAAAAAAAAAAAAAAAAAAAACCTAAAAAATAAGAGGAAAAAAAAATTATTGTTTTTTTTTTTTAAGATAGGGTTTCTCTGTGTAGCACTGACTATCCTGGAACTCACTTTGTAGACCACACTGGCCTCAAAGTCAGAGATCCACCTGCCTCTGCCTCCCAAGGGCTAGGACTTAAGGTATGTACCACCATGCCCAGTTATAAAAAATATTTTTTAAAATATAAAAGGTTATTGTAAAGTAAGCCGTTCCTTAGCCAGTTTCTTTCTGAGGCAGCAGTCCCACAGCCTCCAGTGAATCCTGTCAAAGTGGTGTTGTCTCGTAGAACTAGGCATGATAACATATACCTGTAATAACCAGCACTTTGAGAGGAAGGAAATTTATTTCCAGTATGAGATTAGCCTTCACTACATAAATAATACTATGTCTCAAAAACAAAAAGCAAGACAAAATGCAGTTCCTTTCCTTTTTTAAGTTCCTTGGAATTCCTTTTTTTCTTTTTATCATTTTTTTATAATAAAATTTAATTGTTAGAAAATTTTAGAGAAATGTTCCATATAACAGTACAAATCAATACAGTACTTCTAATGAACAGTTTATCAACAAGTACCAAAGTATAAATTGTGCATAAAATTTTATCTAGTAAACTTATTTCTAGGAATTTGCTGACAAAAATATGTATGTACTGTGGGATATCTATCACAGTATTATATACAATGGTGAATTATGAGAAACACGTCAAAATTAAATACAGAATTAATAAATTATGAAATTACTTGTAGACATTTCTATAATAATTAAAATGCTATTTTTTAGGCTAAAACTTTAGAAGCCAATATTATCATCATCTTATACTTTCACATTATAAATATGATTAAAATAAATTAAATCACTTTGTAAAAGCATTATGCAATTGGAAATTATTTCTGACAGATCCACTCTTACAGTTTTATAGGCCATTCATTTTTATCTCGTTTGAAATGACAAAGGAAAGTTGACTTCAGTCAAAATAGCACACATAACCTAATCTCATAAATCACACGTTTAATGTTACTTGTTTTCAGTAGACTTTGAAAACCTTATTACTGTCACACTCAACTGGAAATAAGTTGACAACTCCTGACTAAATTCAGAGAAAATAAATACTAGTCTTCTAAAATATACAGGACGCACCTCCCTAATGTGAACATAAAATTCAAATACCTCCAATGTTCTCCCTTGAAGATATGTTAGCTTCACTCTGAGCAAAGAACACCATTCCTTTGCGTTTCCCAAGGCTACTACACTGAGACTCATCAGAGACCTATAACACTTGCTGAAGTTACTCCTTAAATATTTCTATTTGACCAGTATGAAGTATCATTCCTTATCTTTTTTTGATAACTTTTGATTGAAAGTTGCTTTTATTCGATATTAGAATGGCTACTCCAGCTTGTTTCTTGGGACCATTTGCTTGGAAAATTGTTTTCCAACCTTTTCCTCTGAGGTAGTGCCTGTCTTTGTCACTGAGGTGCATTTCCTGTATGCAGCAAAATGCTGGGTCCTGTTTACGTATCCAGGCTGTTAGTCTATGGTTTTTTATTGTGGAATTGAGTCATTGATGTTTAGAGGTATTAAGGAAAAGTGATTGTTACTTCCTGTTATTTTTGTTGTTAGAGGTGGTATTATGTTTGTGTGGCTATTTCTTTGGGGTTTGTTGAAAGATTACTTTCTTGCTTTTTCTAGGCTGTAGTTTCCCTCCTTGTGTTGGTGGTTCCTATCTATTATCCTTTGTAGGGCTGGATTTGTGGAAAGATATTGTATAAATTTGGTTTTGTCATGGAATATCTTGTTTTCTCCATCTATGGTAATTGAGAGTTTTGCTGGGTATAGCAGCCTGGGCTGGCATTTATGTTCTCTTAGGGTCTGTATGACATCTGCCCAGGATCTTCTAGCTTTCATAGTCTCTGGTGAGAAGTCTGGTGTATGGGAAGCAGAGACAGGTGGATTTCTGAGTTCAAGGCCAGCCTGGTCAGAGTGAGTTCCAGGACAGCCAGGGCTACACAGAGAAACCCTGTCTCGAAAACCCCCCCCCCCCAAAAAAAAAGAGAGAAGTCAGGTGTAATTCTGATAGGTCTGCCTTTATATGTTACTTGACCTTTTTCCCTTACTGCTTTTAATATTCTTTCTTTGTTTATTGCATTTGGTGTTTTATTATGTGATGGAAAGAATTTCTTTTCTGGTCCAGTCTATTTGGAGTTCTGTAGACTTCTTGTATGTTTATGGGCATCTCTTTTTTTAGGTTAGGAAGTTTTCTTCTATAATTTTGTTGAAGATGTTTATTGGTCCTTTACGTTGAAAATCTTCATTCTCTTCTATATCTATTATCCTTAGTTTTCATCTTCTCATTGTGTCCTGGATTTCCTGGATGTTTTGGGTTAGGAGCTTTTTGCATTTTCTTTGACTGTTGTGTCAATGTTTTCTATGGTATCTTCTGCACCTGAGATTCTCTCTTCTATTTCTTGTATTCTGTTGGTGATGCTTGCATCAACGATGCCTGATCTCTTTCCTAGGTTTTCTAACTCCCGGGGTTGTCTCTCTTTGTAATTTCTTTATTGTTTCTATTTCCATTTTTAGATCCTAGATGGTTTTGTTCGGTTCCTTCACCTCTTTTCCTGTAATTCTTTAAGGGATTTTTGCATTTCCTCTTTAAGGGCTTCTAGTTGTTTACCTGTGTTCTCCTGTATTTCTTTAAGGGAGTTATTTATGTCTTTCTTAAAGTTCTCTATCATCATCATGAGAAGTGATTTTAGATATGAGTCCTGCTTTTCCGGTGTGACGGTGTATCCAGGATTTGCTATGGTAGGAGAATTGGGTTCTGATGATGCCAAGTAACCTTGGTTTCTGTTGCTTATGTTCTTGCACTTGCCTCCTGCCATCTGGTTATCTCTGGTGCTACCTGCCCTCCCTTTATCTGACTGGAGCCTCTCCTTCCTGTGATCCTGGTTGGGTCAGAACTCCTCAGAGACCAGCTGTCTCTGGGATCCTGTGATTCTGGGATCCTGTGATCCTGAGTGTGTCAGAGCTCCTGGGAGTCAAGATGCCTCTGGGACCCTGAGATCCTGGTGTGACCAAGCTCCTGGGATCCTGGGAGTGTTAGAGCACCTGGGAGTGGAGCTTCCTCTGGGTGTTGTGGGACTGGCTGTGGAGTTCGCACCTAAGGTCTGCTCAGGACACCAGCCCAGGTCCAAAGGAAACTGTGCCACTGCTCCAGTGGGGTTCCTGTGTCCCTAGTTCCAGCTGGTCTCAGTTACTTCCAGTGTTGAGGCAGATGCTGTGTCCTCCTCACCTCTGATCCTATCCTTAGAATTATTTTGTTTGCTTCTTTAGTTGTATATTTTTTGTGTAATACTGAAAGAGATGCTTGTTGTCTTTCTTTCTTTTATGTTTACCAGGTTGTCTTTGAACTCAGACATCTGCTTGCCTCTTTCTCCTGAGTTCTGGGATTAAATTCAGTTTTGTTTCTTTTTTAAGGTTTTCCTTTTAATTTATTTTTTAATCTTTTTTTACAGTCCAGACTTTATCCTACTCCTGGTCCACCCTCCGACTGTTCCATATCCTACACCTCCTCCCCCTGTCTCCAAGAGGATGTCTCCACACCACCCCCCACCCTACTAGAACTCCCCACTCCTGGGACCCCAAGTGTCTCGAGGGTTAGGTGCATCTCCTCTGGGTCCAGATCCAGCAGTCCTCTGCTTGTATATGTGTTGGGAGCCTCATATCAGCTGGTGTATGCTGCCTGGTTGATGTCTCAGTGTCTGAGAGATCTCAGGGGTCCAGGTTAGTTGAGACTGCTGGTCCTCCTATAGGGTTGCCCTCCTCCTCAGTTTCTTCTGCTTTTCCCTAGTTCAACTAAAGGGGTCACCAGCTTCTGCCCATTGGTTGGGTGTAACTATCTGCATCTGACTCTTTCAGCTGCTTGTTGGGCCTTTTGGAGGGCAGCCATGATAGGCCCCTGTTTGTAAGCACACCATAGCATCAGTATTACTGTCAGGCCTTGGGGCCTTCCCCTTCCAATTTGGGCCTGTCACTGGACCTCCTTTCCCTCAGTCTCTTCTCCATTTCTGACTGTGAAATTTTTTCAGACAGGAACAATTCTGGGTCAGAGTTTTTGACTGTGGGATGCAACCCCATCCCTCCACTTGATGCCCTGTCTTTCTTTCTACTGGAGGTGGGCTCTACAAGTTCCCTCTCCCCAGTGTAGGGCATTTCATCTAAGGTCCCTCCCTTTGAGTCCTGAGAGTCTCTTACCTCCCAGGTCTCTGGTACATTCTAGAGGGTTCCCCCAGTTCCTACATCCTGAGGTTGCCTGTTTCTATTTTTTCTGCTGGCCTCCTCAGGCCTTCAGTCCTGTTCTCCCCCTCCCCCATACCTGATCATGTTCCCCTCTTCCTCTCCCTGTCCCTTTTACCACCTAGGTCCCTCCCTCCCTTCCCCCTCCTGTGATTACTTTCTTCTCCCTCCCAAGTGGGATTGAGGCATCCTCACTTGGGCCCTTTGGCTTGTTAGTCTTCTTGAGTCCTGTGGACTGTATCCTGGGTATTCCGTACTTTTTTGGCTAATACCCACTTATTAGTGAGTACGAAAGGGGAGGGGAGAACATGAATACTAAAGAATGAGTGTGTGTGTGTGTGGGTACCATGGAAGCCAGGGAGGGCGTTGGATCTGGATCTCCCTGGAGACGCAGTTGTGAGCTGCCCATCATGGGTGCTGAGAACCAAACTGAGTCCTCTGCAGGAACAGTAAGCACCAGGCACCACTCTTAATTGCTGAGCCATCTCTCCATTTTCTATTCTCTAGATAATCTATAATAATTTTTTTGTATAGTGACTTTAGAATATTTCCTAGGCTCACTAATATTTTAGAGCCTTTTCTCTTGCAAACAGATTATTGTTGGTTTTCACCTTTGTTTTAAACTGTTACGGAAATTTTGTGTCTGATGTAGAAATTTATGCTTTCTGTTTTTTGGGTAGTTACTGCATTTTTTTCTGTTTTCTGAATCTGTTTCTTTATTTTAATATTAGTTTTAATATTAGTTCCATCTCAAAGAATATTTGTTTTCTTTTGGCCTTGAAATGAATTTTAAATTGAAGAATCTTGAATTCTGCGAGTACTAAAAAGAATGTTTGTATCTTTATTTATTTATGTTCATCAGAGCAGGAGCAGGGATGAATCATTCCATCCATATTCAGAAACTCAGTTGCTCTCTTTGTTGACATTTTCTCTTTTTAATCCTTACCTTTCTCTTGTGTACCAATTATTTTTTCCTTTCCTTTATAGCGTATATATATATATATATATATATATATATATATATATATATATATATTCTCTAAAATATATCAATTCTTCTGAGCTTTAGTGTGGACAGGATATACAGAGGTAAGTGTAGCACTGCCCCTGCCTTCAAGATCAGCAAGCTGTTTGAGGTGGCAGCATGTGATACAAACCTAACAAGAATAGAAAATTGTTTTGTTTGTGGGCAAAGACATTCCATAATCTGAGGATTGCCTAGCCGGCAAGTTTAAGTCTGCATCCTGTAGGCTGTCCCACAGAAGTCTTATAGGAGGGAAACCATGCTGCATGGTTCATTCTTAGAAAGAAGCCTCTGTGAAGCTGACAGCAGAAAGGAAAGGCAACTAAGCAACTGTGGTTGTCTCCAGAAGAGAGGCAAGGGCTATTGGTGTAAGAGCCCACAGTGGGGATGGAGAATATAGTGTTTGAAGCAGAATCCACAAACACTGGTGTGTGTAGTGTGGGAATTAAAGGATGTCACCAAAGGGCTTTGTTTATTAGTCTTATAGAAAGTAATGATGGAACTGTTGATCAGCTGGGATTGAGGGCATGAGTGGAGACAAACTAATTTGGAGGTAGGCAAAAGTGATCTATTTTAGAGCTTGATGACGTTTAGGGAAACACCTAGATGCTAAAATGGGCCAGCCAAGCTGGAGACAAGGTGTTTTACTCATTTGCATTGAGGAGAATGCAATTTCCAAACAATGGGTATAAGCACATCCAAATAGAAGATGTAGGCAGAAAATAAAACAGGCTCTTGGGAAAGGCCAAATTCTATGTACAGGAAATCAAAACATAATGAGCATTTTAATGTCCAGCATGCAGTGGCTAAGTCTCTTCAGATGGCTTTCTTGATCTCCTCAACAGCCCTGTGCATGGAAATTATTACTCTGCCTTGTGAGCCAGGAAACTAAGGCTCCAAGGCAAGCAGTGGGATTGCAAGCCAGGATCTAATGCCAAGTCTGTGCTTTTCTGCTAGAAGCAAAGTGGAGTAGGTAAGATGCCCCTTTGAGGGGCAATAGTTAGCAGGGGCATGTACTCAGAGATGAGTAGGGTAAGGGGCACAGTAAACCTCTGGGTTCTCAAAAACCTAAAAGCTTTGCTTGCATGCTTAGTTTCTATAGAGCATCCAAGCCAGCCTGGTCTAGATTCAGTGAGGCCCAGGCATCAGCTTTGTGAAATTACAAGGATACCTAGTTTGGGGACTGTGGATTCATGGTTAATTGTTCACATATTATTCACATATGAGGTATTCTGATTTGCTCAAGTTTTTAAACCTTTGAGGTCTGCAGCTCTTAGATTTTCTTGTCTTTAGACTTTAAATAGTATAAAAACAAGGGCCTTGATCCCCTTTGGGCCATCTTCTTGTTTAACTTGTTTACTTGAAAGGTTTTTTTGGCTTTGTTCTATTTTCTTTCTACATTTTGTTTTTAGATGTTTCTAGACTGTAGGCACTCTGTGGTGACTCTTTTGATTGCTATTTATTCATGAGACCCTGGGGGCTTCTTCTGTTTCTTCTCTCAGTTCTTTCTACTCTGGAAGTCGTTACCTTCTGCCATTTCAGTCTTGTTCAGCTCAGTTTTCTCCAGAACTCTTAATTCACAGGTTGTGACTCTCCTCTAGAAAACAGTTCTCTAACAACAGGAGGCAGAGTTGCTGAAAGCCAAAAACTCTAAAGCAGCTGCCTGGGTTGAAATCTTGGCTATGACCCAAAGGCAAGTTATTATTTCCTGAGTGTCTCAGTTTGCTCATCTGTTAGCTTTGAGACAATAATAGTATTGACTATCAGAGGTTGTATTAAGAGTTAAAAGGCATACTACATGTAAAATGTTCAGAACGAATGACATCTAGTATGCCATGTGCTACCCCACTATTAACTTAGCATTCTAAGGGGGGGTAGGAGAAGAGTTGATCTCTTCTTGATTATCATTTGATCCAAACAAGCAAGAAATATTTCACAGTCTGTTAGCTCCTTTACTTGATATGCCTTTGTAAAAAGTTTGAAATAATAGAATAGTTACAGACAAACCAAACAACAAAATTAATCTGATAATTCTTAATTAATGTTGGATTTATTATGAAGCTGTAGATTTTCTCTATGTATTTTGATATAAATAATTGTTGCACCTTTTTCATTCATTTTTCTTTATTCTCTCTTCTTTTTCCTATGTTGTCTCTGCCCCTACCTTCATCTTACCAGAACTGGAATCATACAGTCTTGAAGCTCTAATTTTCATTTAATAGTATATCATGTGTTCAATAGTATAGCATCTCTCTGTGTACATGCACATGTATCTGTTTCAGTGTCTGTATAGTATTCTATAGTGTAGTATGATCATAATTTATCTAATAGGTCCCCTCAGATGTTTATTCTATTATGATGTTTTGTTTTACTAACATCATATAAAACATTTTCTTACATGTTTGGATGTACAAGTATTATATAGGATAGATTACTAAACATGAAATTGTGGATTAAAGGTAGTAAATACAAGAGTTTCAAAACTTTGAACTCTTATTGTTTTATGAAAAATATGTTGTATACTATATATATTGACATTTTCCAAGATCAGATTCACAAAAATCACTATCCCTATCCACAGCCAAAAAGGGAAAAACTGTGAGCTGACAAAGTGAAATGGTTTGCCTGAAGTCCATGGTGGAACTTAGTTCAAAGCCCATAGTCCCTGACTCCAATGTGACTAAAAGAAAGGTTAAAACGGAATACATATCAGTCCATCATGCTAGTCTCGAAGGAGGATTATGAGAGTGCCACAGTGTTTCCTTTTCCCACTACTTGTCCTCTGGCATGCTGGCATGTGGTATCCTCCTTCCCAAGTAAATAAATACTTATATATGAATAAATTATATATACATAATAAATAAATAAATATATATATATATATGGGCATGGTAGCACATGTCTCAGATCTCTGTCAGTCCCAGGACAGCCAGATAACACAGAGAGACCCTGTCTCAAAACCACCCAAAACGATATACAAATTGATATAAAGTAGTAGCAGAAGTGCTGCTTGTATGATGGAAGTAGTGAGGAGAAATCATGGCAATGAATCACTCAGGGGCTCAATTTAAGAAAATTATTATGGGTGTGTGTATGTGTGTGTTTGTGTGTGTGCATGCGTTTTGTGACATGGTAAAGTTGATCCTCTCCTTCTGCTTGTTTGTGGATTTGTCAAGTGTGTTTTAAGAGTGCTTTTACTCACTGAGCCATCTTCTTAGTCCACAACTTAGTTTTAAGGAGAGTGAGCAAGTTTGTCAGTGAGGGAGAAATAGTCCTGTAAAGACCTCTAACAGCATTTTATAACCTCAACATATAAATAAAAGTTAGCCAGTGTGTAGAGTAGAAATTAGTTTGACCAAGTGACCAATTTTACATCAGTAATATGTCAAATAATCCATGCCATGATATACACTAAGACAAATCTAATATCATTGCTGTGGATTTTGCCCAAAATGTGTAATTGTAATAGTATAATAGTAAGAAAACAAGTAGGTACATCCAAGTAAAGAAAATAGTCAACAAAATAACTGATAAATAAGGTATTTTTTAGCATTAAGAATGTGAACGACAAGAAAATAAATGCAGTTGTTAGATCCTTCAGGAGACTAAAGAGAAATAGCTAAATATCTTGGGATTCTGGGAAGGATTTTGGGACAAAAAAAGATTATTGGCAGGAAAAGCTGGTGTCATTTGAATATGGCTTTAGTTTAGTATTATGCCAATATTAGTGTCCGAGTTCTGGTAAATATACTATGTTATATAAGATGCTAACATTGGTGAGGCTATATCAGGAATGTATAGAAAGTAAACTATTTCTGTAACTTTTCAAAAAGCCTAAAATTTTATTAAAAGAGATTTTTTTATTAATCCTGTACAATATTCCTTATAAATTTCTGTATCTTTGTCTTCTTTATCTTTTAAGTGCAAATCTATTATGAGGTTTGAAGAACTGTTTGGTCCTTGATAGAAACTGGCTTAAAAATATGAAATAAAGTTTAGGATTGAATTCTTGTGAGTGACTGGGTAGATGCTACCAGTAACTTTCCATGGTCTTGTGTCTAGGCTCATTTTCTAATACATCTAATTTTCTAGACCCTTTTAAAGGATACAGTAGTGAAAAGCCATGCCTATGGGAAGTACCTCTTATTTTATAGAGCAAGTGATCATGAACTTAGTCATTGTAAGACACTGTTCTTGGGTCAGTGGTGCACGCCTTTAATCCCAGCACTTGTGAGGCAGAGGCAGGCAGATCTCTATGAGATTGAGGCTAGCTGATCTACAAAGTGAGTCCAGGACTGCCAGGGCTCTGTAACATAGAGAAGCCCTATCTCAAAAAAAAAAAAAAAAAAAAAAGATACTGTATTTAAATGGGGAAAAAATTCCAAACCACACTTACATAAAATTATGGGTCCGAAGATCTTTAGATCCCTGGAATTCTCTGAATATTGTGTTTGCTGCTGATATTAAGATTACTTGAAAACTGGTGCATATCCCAAGACCGTGTCTTCTGGAAGCATATGAAGTCCCTCCTTGGTCATTGGGAAACAGCCAAACTAAATCACTATATATAGAAAAATCTGAAAAGGCCAGGCGTTTATATCATATTTAGATCATGGTCTAAAGGGAAAGCAGACTGGGAGTCTGCATGGAGTCTTGGGTTTGGAGGGGAGGGCTCTGTAAGAACATCTGGTTTCTCTGTGGGAAGAGAGAAGTTAGGCCCAGGGCAGACATTCTGGCTTCAGTGAAGTTGAGCATGCTAGATATGCAAGTTAAAAACCTTAGGGAGCTTTGAATTTGTTCCTGAGGCATCAGCCTAACTCAGAATTCTGTTTGCCAGAGGCTCGGGGTGAGTAACACACCAGCAAGGCTCTAAGAAAGTCTCAGAGTCAGGGGTCTACTGTGTCTCTGGAGTTTAGTTGGTATTTAGCTAGTTCTTCCCTACCCAGTTGTGAATTGACTAATCTCTTACTGAACTAAAAGAAAAATATTAGATTTCTGAACATAACAAAGCTGAGCTAGACATACTTGGTTGGGTTGATGTTTTGTGAGCACTGTGTTAAGTCCTGATAATACAGCAGCAAGTCCGCTCATCATAGTCCTGCCCTCATGGGGCACACAGGCAAGGAAACTGTTCCTCCTAACTTGCATTAGCCAGCTCACGTGTCTCACTCAGAAGTGCCTTCACTAAATCACTCTGTCTATAAATGTGTGCCTTTTATTTAATACTAAAATGAGCTAGTGTTTTAACTTCCTTGCAGCAGTGTGGAAAAGATATTTTCATGTATAGTTTGATTTATGTAATTTTGAGCCAGCATTTTGTCCCTTTGATCATAAAACCAGCCCTTGTCCTGACTGCTCCCCTCAGGCTATGATGTTGAAGATATTTTGGTAAGGCTTTGTGGGCTTGCTCAGTGCATATGACAATCCAAAATGTGTTTACTAAGGCAGTGTAGCCAGCTGGCAGCATCCAGAGGGAGCCAACTTTTTCTGTTGCTGTGTGGACATTTCTCTCTTCCTGAATTTAATCTCCTGGATCAGATTCCAAGCTGTAACCTCAAAGCAGTGAACCAACTAGAGTAGTACCATCTAACCTGATTCTATAGTACTCACTAACAGCCTCTTCCAAGGCCCTTCTATCAGAGGCTTTTGACCTTTTTATTTAGTAGAGATATATCCTCATAACTTGAGTTGGAAAAAAATGGGTGTTATAAGTGGTTAGTTTTTCTATATCAAGGTTATAGTCAAAGCTAGGCAATGAAGGCCCACCCTGTAATCCCAGTACCCCACAATTTAGAAGCTGAAGCAGGAGGAAAAAACAGCAAGGATCCACTACTGGTTGACAGAGTTAGTTTGCAGTCTAGTAGCATGTTTGAATGAATGTGCTTGTTCTTTCTAGTTACTTTTTCAGGGCAAAGTCTATGTTCATCAGCTGAACTTTGACCCACTCCTCTTCTCAGCAGTGGATCTTACAGCCCACCCTGCTTTGTTAAGTCTCTAATAGCCAATGCTATGTCATCCTGCACATTCTGGTTCTTCAGTCACCATCCTCCCTGTGAAGTGCTCTTTGGTACATTCTCCCTCTTGGGGTTTCTGAAACATAGTTTCATGTAGCCATCATTGACCTCAAACTCATTGTATAGCCTAGGCTGGCCTTGAACTCATGCCACTGTCTCCCAGGCACCAGGATTGTCAGTGTGTGCCACCATGCCTGACTCTGGCCTTCTTTACCCCATCAGCCTCTCCCTTGGGTTTTCCAAGCCCAGTGTAGTGCCTCTCCTGAAGCACACTCCATAGGCTGACAGGTGACGACCAGACTACTGGCATGATCATCTCTTATTCTGCATTACCAACTCCCTATGGCGACGGCTGTGTGCCTGCATCTTCCTGTCATCTGGGGCTCAGAAGAGCTAAGATTTTAACATCAATGTTTAATGTTCTAGCCATCACCTGAACTCTGTACTTTTATTTTTATTTGTCATAATAATGCTGTGAGAGTAATATAGATTGTTCTTGTTTCACAGATGAGGAAATGAAGCATAGAAAGATTATAGATGTTGCCCAAAGCTACAAAGGTAATAGTAGTAAAGTTGGGATTGGAAGCCAGGCAAGAAGTCAATATACAGAGCTTTTAAGCACTACTTGGAATGTTTGTGGTAGCGCCCGTGCCTTACACTGTGTGACATCTTGACATACAAAAAGCTAGTGTTTTGTTGTAATAATTTTAAATCTCAGCTGGGGGTTTCTACCTCCTTTGATCATTCAGTTTCAAGATAAAAGATATAAAACTTTTATATTTATAATAAGCCTTAATCAGCACTAGAGCTGGGCAAGTATCTACCTACTATGCTATTATGTCTAATTCCCTGCCAATAAACCTGAGATATGACTTGCCATATTCTGTCTGGGCCACTCAGACTGGCCAGCCTTCATAGCCAGTTCTCACAGTTGTTTACTCCATGGCTTCTTCTCTTTTCTCCACCTTCTTTCTGTCTTCCCCTTGTGCATGGTCCTGCTTCAGACCCCAAGCCCAGGAACCAAAACCCTGCCTACTTCCCTTCTGTCAAGCTATAGGCTGTAGGCATCTTTATTCAACCAAGAGTATAAAATTAAGGAACAAGGTATCATAGCATCACTTGGAGTACCTGAAGATTTCCTTGTCCCTGGGGGCAACCAGACCTTGGGACCAGTTTTCATATTACAGTACATAGCAACAGACCGAACCTCAACAGTGGTTATGGGATATTGCTTGTGTGGCAGGCACTAGGCTGTGTTATATAATACTTCACCCATCCTCACACAAAGCCCACGAGGCACACACACTTGTTCTGTAGGTGAGTAAACGGAAGTTCAGAGGGATTAGAGTTGAACATCTTGTGCTAGGCAATATTACAGTGTGGCCTGGTAAGATTTAACAGATGAATGAGGAATGAATGACAATTACAGGAAAAGGGTAAGAGGAGGGGAAAGGTGTACTGAGTGTCTTCCTTTTGTTTTTTTTTTTTTTTTTTTTTTTTTTTTTTGGTATGGTCTTTTCTAACATTTTACTATTAAAACTTTCAAAGTTACTATAAAGAAGTAAGAATGTAATGGCAAGAAACTATATATCCACTACTGTCTCACCCATTAATATTTCTCTTCATGTACTTCCTACTCCCTGTTTTCCAGCCGTTTACCCATTGCGTTTTTGATGTATCCCTCCCTAGGTATTTATATGCATGTCATGAAGTAGAAGTCAGTGCTTGTTCATGGGTTTTTAAATACTAAGCTTATTTACAGGGAGAGCTGAACATGCCGTGGCACATATATAGAGGTCAGAACACTTATGGGAGCTCTTGTTATAAAGAGGAGGGAGGAGTCCTTGTAATTGCTTGCTGAAATGTTTTTCTGATGGATGCTTTGGTATCAGTTAACTATTTTCTATTCAGGTTGTGATTTTCCTGATTCTGGTTATGACCAGTGATTTTTCACTGTTTTGAACAGTGTTTCTATAATACTGGGAGAATCTGGGTCTTAATTAATTTGCTGTTGAGTCACCATGTTTAGCAGTCCCAGTAGATTGTAAACTCTTTGGTTTGCCTTAGCTCTTATGGTACTGCTGGAGGATCCCATTGGTCCTTATTGATAGAATATTAAATACTAAGTTTCCCCAGGCCATGCTGCTGATACCTGTGTATAAGGAGGTCTCACTGGGATGAAGGGGACTTCTGGGGGGCTCTGTAGAGAAAGTGAGGGTATTTCCCTAGACTGATTTATTTTCAGTTGGACATGAGGTATCCTGCTAGTTGGTGTTGGCAGCTGGCCTGGTATTGTCGATAGAGCTCCTGTTGGCTGCCTTCTGTTGCTAGGTTGGGGGTTGGGAAACACCACCTTTTTCTGTTGTGTGATGGAGGGGTATTATAACATGCCCAACTGCATGTTGCTCCTGGGTTGTTAACCATTCGCCTTCCTTCCTCTGTCTTTCCAACATCCTTTGATTGCTTCTGTGTTACTCCCATTGTACTACACAGAAGTAGGTGAGGAATGAGCTCATGGGTGTATCCGCGCTGGCCAGCTCATGGCACCCACTGTTCTGTTAGTCACTCATCTTTTGGGTAATACGATTGTTTTCAACAGTTACAACTTCCTAAAGTGGATGGGGGACTGCTGGGGGAGGTCTGAAAAGCTTTCTTACCATACAGACCCATGGGAGGCAGTTTCTTATCTGTTTTTTCCTTGCCTGGCTGTTGATGTGTTTTTCATGTCTGCTTTAAAAAGGCAGCCCCTTCCTTGTTCTTCTTACATATGCTGAATAATGTAGTATGTTTTTATACCTCTAGCACAGTTAAGACAAATAAACTATAGTTTTGTAGGGACTTGTCTTAGCTTTTTGATCAATGCCAAATCCCTGTTGACAGGGATTTTATTTCAAATTCAAATATGTAATTTGTACCCATCAGTTAACTGAAGATATTTATTTTTTATGTGAGTATTTAAACTTATGCATGGAAAAATATTCTTATATATGAGTTTTTGACATTCTTTTCTTGCAAACGAAAGACTTGAAGTCACCTCAGTTCTTCCACAATAAATATGCTTTTGAAAAATCAGAATAATTCCTAATTTTGAAAGTCAAAGACTGTTTTATGTAGTTTACAATAGTAATTTTGCACAAATGATTTCAGGTTAAAATTGCATACTATTTGTTCCCACCCATTTCCTTTATTGGCTGTGACACACAGGAATTACGCTCATTGCTTAACTAACCTTTCTGACCTTTTGTTACTTGGCTATAAATTGACTTGGGTCTTTTGCAAAAAACACTGGGAGGGGGGGATCTTTTTGTTAGAACCCAGCCAATTCCTGCTTCAGTGCAGAACAGTTTGTTCTCTTGAAGGAATGAGCCAGTTCAGTGAGCAGAAAAACACAGCCGTAAACTGGCATCAGCAGGACCTGCAAAGATGATTGCCCGTGTTCATTCCACAAAGCAAGGGACTCACAAAAGAATGAGCTTTTGGGGCGAGAAATATGCTTTTGAGCTCCACTGACTTTAGGTAAATATAACTGACTTTCTAGAGTGAGTTATGACCACATGAAAAGGGTTTTCTTCCTGTGCTCTGGTGGGCATGAACATTTTAACTATTTAAACGGGAATATAGTGGACTTCTCTTCTGCTTTTCCATTGTCCCCTGAGACTGTGCTTGGGGATGAAGATGTACACTTCATCCGATCTGCCCATCATGTTGGGAGCAGCTTCTGCTCTGCCTACAGACAATTACTGATTGATGGCACCTTGGAAGGCTGAGTGCTGGCCCACCCTCCAAAGAAGACACTGATGGTAGCCAGTGAATTAGAAGAAAACATGAAACATTTTACCCAATTGTGAG
The DNA here is from genome assembly GCA_028551405.1 of Uromys caudimaculatus. NCBI lineage: Eukaryota > Metazoa > Chordata > Mammalia > Rodentia > Muridae > Uromys > Uromys caudimaculatus. Next base: position 17,450,276 of record CM052701.1, read on the forward strand.
GAAGGAGTAATAATAGAAAACACAGAAATCACAGTATTTGACAGAGTGAGTGATAGAAATAAGGACATTTATAGGGGCTTTTCTTAGCTTTTTGATCAATGCTGTTTAGGATTGTTAGGAGACTATTTAGGAGTTTGCCAGATGGAAGGGACTAGGACTGCTCTTGTTGCTGCTCAGCTTGTCCTGCAGTATACTCAAGAAGCTTTCTTTCTTTAAAAAAAAAAGTTTCTGGGAAAATATGGCTTTAAAGTTTTGAAGTAATGAGACAATCTTGGATTTAAGATACGAGTAAAATTACACTTGGATCTGAAGTAAGAGTGGCGAAGGGAGTGAAACGAGCTGACCAGGGACATGTACTATACATGTCATGGCATGAAACAGCCTAGAATGTCTTCCATAGGCAGTAGGGCTGTAGATATTCCAGGAGCCTCAGTGATGTTTCACTCAGATATTGTATCCGAGAAAGCTGAGGTTTGGGAGATTCATTGTTTCCCCAACCCTAAGTAGCCTATATGAGAAAGCAGCCGAGTCAGAGTTGGAACCCGGTTTATCTGTCTTCAAACATAATGACATGCCCACTCTTGGATAGGACTTGATGCATCTGAGCAACCCAATATTGAACAAGCCTCAAAATGTATACATATTCTTTTTTATTATGTAGTTGAGACAGAGCTGTGTTCCTGACTGACCTAGAACTTCCTATATTGACCAGGTTGGCCTCAAATTTGCAGTGATTCTCCTGCTTCTGTTTCCACTTCCCTAGTGCTATGCTTACAGGCTTGCTTCACGATGTCCAGCCTTGTATAACTCTTTCTAAGAGTTTATACCTATAAATAATCATCTAATACTTAGATACAGTACTAATGCTAATACGAGTAAGTAACATTTTGAAAGTCTGAACATTGGCATGATTTTATCTCTTAAAATCTTACCTTGTGTAAGAATTGCATTGGGAAAAGGCCCAATCAAACTGGCAAAGCATGAGTGTAAATAACTTTTAAAAATTACTGATTGATTGATAGCATTTACTATTATTATAATTTTGTTTTTTATATGACCAGGTGTTCCACAGTGAGTGCGGAGGTCAGCAGACCACTTTCCAGAGCTTGTTTTTCCTTCTACCATGTGGCTTTTAGTTATCAAACTCAGATCATCAGGCTTGGTGTCTAGTACCCTTACCCACTGAATCATCTCATCAGCCCTAAAAACATGCTTGTTTCAGTGTTTGTATAACAGTTTATAAGAACAACAAACTTTGACCTTTAGAAACTAAAAACCATTTAGGACTAATGTGAGTATTAGCAGGGAATCACTTTTTGAAGTGTATGCTCTAAGATGATTCAGAAAGACACATTTTTCAGGTAACTATGTAAAAAAGGGGGGTTATTATACAGATCTCAGCTTTAGTCAACCCCAAGACAAATTTAGTTTTCTGTTTATTTCATTCATCCTTCAGTTATAACAACATGCATTTCAGGGTTAGCTCCTAAGAAATAGACATTAAAGGCAAACGTAGCTCCTCAAGATTGGTTAACCATTTTCTGTTGAGTACCAGAGTAAAATCCACAGCCATTTGGGACTGGATGCTCACAGCTTAGCATCAAGATTGGACTTACACCAACTGTCTTCTTAGCATCCCATTTCTCACATTCTTTTGCATGTTTCTCCAGTGGAGCAAGAGATAATGACTGTTATGAAGACAGAAAACCTGAGTAAAGTATCTACACTTAAGTATCTCAATACTTAGCACGTATTATATCGTATCATCATTGGTAAAAATGCTGGGTCTTTAGGGGGAATTTTAATACTTAATGTGGCAGAGCTGTAGCTGTAGCACAGTCCCCTGTTCAAAGTCTGGATTATATATAGCTCAGGAGAGGACAGCCAGCCCTGCTTTCTTCTAGTGGACGATGGCATAGCAGGAGAGGCAGTTATATAACTGAGTGTGCTTGTTAGTACTGCTGTAAATCCAGACAGCTAGGCCTCTGTGGTCCTTTGTCACTTACTTCCTTGATGGCTGTTAGGCTTGGCTCATAAGAGCACACTGAAAACAAGGAATCCCAATTGCAGCCTGATGCTAGTTCACTGGAGCACACAGACCTGTATGCAAGCAGTTCCAGCTCACATAGAGTAAAAGGTTTGTGGTGTACTAGAGCTGAGATGACACAGCAAGGAGAAATGCACTAACCAAGCCTGGAGCACTGGTCATACCATGGGCTCCCTTATCTGTAACTTTGCTGCTTTGTACTTCTGCTATGAAAACATGTTAATGCCTGTTCCATGTTTGAGTATTACATGATAGTGTCAACACTAGACGTGGTGATGCAGGTTATGTGCGTTCTCCACATTACTATGCAGTGAGCATTTTGCAAATATTCCTTTCTCCTCCATTTTCCTTTGCTCAACATTTATACTCAAGTTCTGTCTTTTTTCATTTTGCTGAGAAATACAGTCCTATTCACGAACTCCACTATATATCCAGTACCTCAAAATTTTCTCATCTTCACATTCCTCCTCCTCTTTCCTTTCTGTCTCCCAGGAATGTGTATCCCAACTCTTTCTTCTGTTCTTGGGCAACAGCAGGCCGATGATGAGATGGGAAAGGAGCTGGCTTGAGAAGATAAGGGTGGATTGTTTTCATAAGCATATCCTAGATCAAAATTTCTTCTAATCTAGGTCCACTCAAATCTCCCAAATAGGTGAGAATACCAGATTCTTGACTTCCTTGCAGCATGTCTTTTCATACTTCCTTTTACTCAAAAGAGAAAAAAAGAGTGTTTGACCTTGCCAAGCTGCCCAGTTCTAGAGTCTGTTCCTGTCTTATGTAGGTCTTAGGCTGATTTTTTTTTTCTACCAAGTTCCCATCATGGGTTCTCACTGGCGCGTACTTCATCTCGTCAGAGTCCAAATCTGAGGCACTTGTGAGAGAGTCCTTGCAGCAGCATCTCTTTGCCTTTCCTCTGGCTCTAGGCCTCTCCTTACTCAGCACCTGCCTAGACTACTCCTATCCAGCCACCTCTTCTGTTACATCTTTACCTAAAGAGATAATCATGCACTCAGGGGCATTTGGAAGAGTCTCAGATCTTGATTGGTTGTCACTATCTGGGTATTATGGAAAGCTACAGGTTTCTAGTGGGTAAAGGTCAGGGATATGGTGACACACCCTACAATATACAGGACAGCACCCCATTCCCAAATGTAGAAGCTTCCTTGTTGCAAATTTTCATTAGTAGCAAAGTTAAGAGCTCTGACTCAGGGTCTGATACTGTCCTGCCTACCTCTGTGATGCTAAGTTTTGCTAATCTCAGCAGCTGTTCCTTTCCCTGGATGACCTCACTTCTCTCAAGTCTTCCTTCATTCCCTTCCCAATCAAGAGTGGATCCTTCTGCAGTATCAGTTCATTGCAGCCCTTCTCCATGTTGCTTTGATAGCTCCCAATGACTTGTTCTTTCAAGAGCAGAGTAATAACTTGTTTGGAATGGGAATGATCATTTATCAAATCCAATGTGCTGTTGTTATGTAATATTTATATATAAAAAACAAAAATATTTCAAGGGCCTAAACCTTGGCATTAGAAGAGTAAGGAACACATTGAAAGATGAGCAGAGGACTCATAGCTCATACCTTCCCTGACCTTCAGGTTCCACATAGGTAAGACAGAGACAATGTTGGCTTCCTGAGATTTAGAGTATGAGAAGGTATCAGCAAAGAACCTATCACATTTAAACGTATTTTAAAACTAGAAAATGAATACAGGATTCCAGATGTGACCGGGATAGCAGGTAGTTAGCACACACAGAAAATGTCATTGTTTGTTCTTGTCTGGATAGTAGTGGCCTTGATACCAGATAGCCACCCAACGTTCCTCCTAATGACAGTGATCCCTTTACTGTAGAAATACTAAAACGTGTTGGTGATTTTCTTTACTCCATGGAAGTACAGGACACCCAAGCCCCCATGACTAGGGTTTTGTTTTATAACTGAATCTTATGCAGCCCAGGCCAGTGTCGAGCCTCTAGCAATTGTGCTGTCTCCTGAGTGTTAGTATTATAGGCTTAAGCTGCTACACCCAGCTTCCCATTTTTATAGAAACACTTCTTCTTTTCCTGGAATACTAGGACACTAGAAACATATCCTGAAGGTTAGGAGGTCTTGTTCTTAAGAAGAAGTCTAAGATATGCCAGTCCTTACCTTACCATTTGAAGGGAAGGATCTGACCACATCATCTGAGCCAGCTACTGAAACAACACCAGTTGATAATGACTTGCTGTCTGTGCCTTGCCTTCTGGAGAACAATATATGCATGGCCCTTGCATGCATTTCACTGTACCTTTGCCTGATTTCCTTACACAGAGCTCTAGGGCATGCTTCTACTTGGGTGTCCCCCAGGAAGAATTGCCCCTGGACAGGCATAAGTATTTATGGTTATTAAGAAATGAAACAGTACCACTCAAAGTACATTTCTGTCAATATTAGGACTCTGAGGGTCAAATTATATATCAGATGGGGGGACAACTCTGTACTTGTCTTTTTCACCATGTCCCTCCTCCCTCCTTCCTTTCTGCATCAGCAAATCATGTTTGTTTATATTCTCATACAAAAAGAACTGGTCTCCTTCTGAGTTCTAACCTTGGGTCTTGATTACTTAACTAAGCCATGTAACCCTACATGTTACTGCAGGATGAATCCAGTGGCCATAGTGCCAGTGGAGTGTTCAGGTCGGTTATGACCCAGAAACTCCAGAAAGTTTGTAAGGAACTTGGGAGGAAAAAACAACAACCAAAACAAAAACAACAACAGCAACAAAACCCAGTCCTCAGCCTTGTAACAGCCCTACCCCCAAGGTCAGCCTTCCTTCTGACCTAGATGTGGGGGAATTGAAGCCTCGGACTGTTGTTTGTTACCCTTGATTAGGGAAGCCACCCTTAGGATAGACTAACAAAGTAGACACCTCTGTTTTTCATCACAGAATGCCTAAGTCAGACTGAAGCCACCCAGCACTGACTTTGTTTCACATGTGTGTCAGAACCCCCCTTTATTGTGAGTCATCTTAAATTGGGTTTCTTACTTGAAACTTGGAATCATATGCTTTTGGTAGATATATAACCTTCAATTTTTAATACGTCAGTGGCTCTGACCATAAAAATGAGCCTAGGAACCTGAGGGCTCTACCTTGCAAGGCACAGTCAGTCTGGGTGAACACAATCTTGCAAAATAACGACTTGCCTGTATATTTTGATGCTTTTCAAGTCTTGCCTTTATTGTTTTATTATGAGGCAAGATTTCACTGTTAGCCTTTAAACTTCTGGCAATCCTCCTGCTTCAGTCTTCCAAGAGTTGGGATTATAGGCACACTTGACTTTACTTGCATTGCTGCTTTGATTGATTAAATATAAACTTAGGTAAACCAACAAAGGTACAGTTTTTTTGTCATGTGTTTTTCACAGTGAGCAAAGGTTAATAGCATTATGTAAGTTTCTATTTAAAAAGTTCATTATTTATAGTCTACTGGTATTCAGTATTCTCCATCTTAATTCTTAGCTCCCCCCCCCTTGGGAAAAACACAGCTTCCTTTCCCCCCCCCCCCCAACAGAGCCAGAATTTTGATGCCTTAGCAGCCAAGGCTGCCTGCACACACAACAGTGATCCAGTTGAACTCAACTCATTGAGCCCTGCTAATAAGTTTGAGGAAATACTCACAGGACAGCCTTGAACTCTCTCCCATTTTGTCCAAAACAAAATAGAAAAACCTCACCAACTCTGCTATTTCATGTCAGCAGTGACAAAGGCTTGCTGAGCTCCACAGTACCCTGGCCTGTGTGCTGCTTCTAGAATGCCAGCTGGAAGGCATGGTTGAGGTGGCCAGCTGGTGGCAGAGCACCTATTCTAAGACACTGGAGTCAGAAACAAGATGGGCATGCTGCCAGCTATTGAAGCAGTGACCTACTTTTACAGTACTCAGCCAGGTTTCTCTTTTCTCTCAAGAGGCTGTACACTCAACATCCTCCTGAGTGCTCAACAAGCCACTTCCCCGGCTAAACCCTTTTACTTGCTGTTCTTCAGTTTGAAATAGATAACTCCAAACTGAAGACAGTAATAGCTATCCCTTCTCCTCACTTGGAGGCTAGAAGACTGTTTATCAATATAAAATAGAAGGACAGGAAAAGGATTAGCCAAAGGAAGGTTAGATGGCTCTGAGGAAGAACAAAATAGGCCATCTAGGCAGAGGATGGTATTTGGTTTATAGGTCCAGGGCTTTGTTCTTGAAATCCTAATCACATGTACCAGCTGATGGCTTAGCTTGGCCACCAAACTTTGCTTGCACTCCATAGTGTAGTGTGATAGAGGCAAAGTGATAAAACTTTGCAGATTTTGCTCAGGCAAATCTTGTTGAGGAGGAACACTGTGCTTGAGAGTTTGTTGCCGTATACAGTGCAGCAGAAGTAGGGGTGGGTCTGGGATGAGGCTGCTGGTTGTGCCAGGCAAGGGCACTGAGAAGGATGTCAGAGAAATTCCTGTCAAATTTCCCAGCCACACTCTGTGCTTGCAGCCATTCTCCATCCCTGCCTGGTTCACTGCTGTCGAGCTAGAGCATGGTTTTTGTGTTGTTTGTCCCTTAGGTATATGCTGTCCCAGTGTAGCAGGTTTGTGTGCTCCAGGCCCACCTCTTATGCCTCCTCAAGGAGATGGCAGGATATGGGGGAGGTGTGTTGCATGGTTCCATTCTCCAAGAGGTGACTGAGCCATTTTTAAGCCTAGGGCCTTTTACACCTAGAATGAAGCATATTCCTCTATCCTGTCTACACAACTCCTTCTCATTCACTGAGTCCTGTTCTCACAGGATATGAACTCTGCCTGCTGTCCTGAGGGACACTTGCTAACTGTTCTCTAGTGTCTCCATTGCCTTTTCCTTTTAAGTTAACCCATAGAACTATGAGATTGTAGTTTTACCTGCATCTGTTTGTCCCTCTCAGTGGAACTGTGAGACTCATTTAGATCACATCATCTTTTGGCAAGGTGAATCACATGCAAGAAGTATGTATATCATTAAGATGAACTTGCTTGCCATCTGGTGCCAAGATGACTAAAGATATGGAAAGGACTATAAAAGATTCCTTTTAGGGAGTGGGGAGATAGCTCAGCAGTTAAGAGTAGTTACTGTTCTTCCAGAAGTTCTGGGTTTAATTCTCAGCACCCACATGGCTCCTTACAATCTGGAACTCCAGTGCCAGGGGGATCCAACACCCTCTTTTGGCCTCCATGGATACCAGGCATGCATGTGGTACACATACATACATGCAGACAAAATACCCAAACATTCAAAATAAAAATAAATAAATCTTTTTTAAAATAAAGGATTTTTAAAATTCTCATTTATTTTGAGAAAGAGTCTATTTATGTAGAGGGATCTTAAATGGATAATTCTTTAGCCTTAGCCCCCCAGTTGCTAGCTTTACAGGCATGTACCACTTCAACCAGCCGGCAGAAGGTTCTTGGCTTATTTCTGGCTGAATGCCTCTTGTATTTAAAAAAAAAAAAAAAAAAAGATAAAAGCAAAAATAAAAAAGATAAAGGCAAAAAATAAATATATAGTTTATGAAAAGTAAACACAGCCTGTTAGTATTTGAGTTGCAGGGAGAACTGAGTTGCATAGTTTTATGTCAATTTGACAGATGCTAGAGTCATTTGGGAAGAGGAACTCCGGGTTAAGAAAATGCTCCATATGATTGGCTTAAAGGCAAATCTGTCAAGCATTTTCTTAGTGATTGATGTAGGAGGGTCCAGCATGCTGGGGGTAGTACCACTCTTGCAGGTCCTGGATGACATAAGAAAGCAGGCCAAGAAGGCCATGAGAAACAAGCCAGTAAGCAGCACTCCTCATGGCTTCTGCTTCAGTTCCTGCCTTGTTTGAATTCCTGCCTTGGCTTCCCTCGGTGATGATGGATTGTTACTTGGAAGTGTAAAATGACGTAAACCCTTTTGTTCCCAAATTGCTTTTGGTCATGGTGATTTTTCACAACAATAAAAACCCTTCCTAAGGAAATGGTGCCATGTTGTAGGATATCACAACATGTATATCCTGATATATGTTTTAGGAGGACTGTGGCAGTAGTAAGGAAGAGCTGTTGTAGCATTATACGATAACATCAGGGGCATGTGGTTTCTGTGCCTTTGTACACGATAGATACATTCCAGAAATGCTGTCAAATTCATAGTATTTGGCAGATGATATCATCATGCCTCAACAGAAAATGCTCACATGCCAACTTTGGTACAAATGATGTACCAAAGTCTGAACTCAAAAGGTTATTAGGTAATACCAGTGTTTACTAAGTATGGGAGTTGAAGTTGCCTTTATGATAATCCTTCTTCCAAAGGGAGTACATAGTATATGCTTGATAATAGAAGATACAGTGATAAATGAATCCTATAGTAACCTTGTACATTTGTCTAAGTTTTGTCATGATTTGGATCTCAGATATTGAGAAGTACGACTTCAAGAATGTCCCTTGATTGAAGGACAGTTATGTACACCAGAGGGTGCTGTGCTTCAATGTTCACACCTTTTTTGTTTCTTATGGTTGGTTGTTAGAAGTTTTGAGGAGTAGCCAGTTGAGAATTGGCTCTCCACAAAGGACTGCCTGAACACGCCCTTCTCTTTTGTTGCTTTCCAGCCTAATAAAGGGGTTCAGAAATGCGACACCCACACTCCCTGGGTCTGTTTCACTGTATTCTAGCTCTTAACTGTCAGGTTCTTTGTTAACCTAAACAACTTTTTTTTTTTTTTTTTTAATGTTGCAGCTTAAGTACTTTTCAATATTCTGTCTTTGGTGGAAATGGAGACCATCTGGTTACTGTTGTCTGTGTAATAACAATGATTGAAAATGGTTATTAAGTCACTCTTCAGCCTTTTCTCTGGTCTAGGCAAAGTTGTCTCTCTTCCTCTGACCATGGCCCATAAATCTCATTTTCTAGTCCTTTAATCATGTTGGTGGCTTTCTGTGGAAACTACATCAAAGGCTCATTTCAGTGCCTCTATTCTGGTTGGGTCTGGCCATCAGTATTTAATGAATATGGAATGTGGTTTTAGCCATCCTGTTTCAGTGACTAGTCCTCATGTTTCCAAGTCAGTCCCAGTCTTCTGACCATTAGGAGCTATTTTCTCTATCTCTTCATTGTGACACATTTGAAATACTTCTGATTAAAGTGTTAATTGGATTAAAATGTTAATTGCAGCTTGTGAATGAGTCTAGCTGTTGGTTAATAGACATCTTCAGCCTAACCTGTTTGCTTGAGATCCTTTTCTGTCTGGTTGTCACTTTTATCTTATGAGAAGCTAATCCTTTCTTGTATTTTAGTCATTGTTGACTCGACAGCGTGAGTGTATACTGTGTGCTCGACTCTGCTAGAGACTGAGGAGGTTAAGGAGGAGGAGGAGGAAATGTAGGGCTTGATTTCAAGGAGCTTGTAATCTGGACGGAAAGCTAGGCATATATTTAAAAGTTGTGATGGATATGCTATAGTAGACAGTTTAAGGGCAGTGGGAATTTGGAAGCCTTCGCTGAAAATGTCCTTTGAACTGGTGAAGTTCAATGCTAGTGCAAGTGAAGACAGAGAGGCTAGCACTTTCAGGAAGCAGGGGCTTAAGTGTGGCCAGGCATGCATGGAACTTTACTGTGTAACAGTAAGTTGCAACATCCACATGCTTTGTGATTCTATGACAGATCTTAGAAAAGACAGATTTGCAGAAATAGGAAAAAGATCAGTAGTTTGCAGTGGGAGGAAAGGATAAATAGGAAGAACACAGCATGATCCTGTAATAGTGAATACAGTCCATTTTCCCAAACTCATAGAGTATGCAAGTGGGCCCCAGTGTAGATATAGACTGTGTGGTCTATGTGATCATTAACTATAGAAAATGCATTGTTCTGGTGGAGGATCTCGAAATTCTACAGGCATAGTATGGATGGGGACAGAATGTATGAGAAACCATTGTCCTGTCTCCTTAATTTTGCTTTGAGTCTACAGCTCTAAGGTTGGGGCTGAGGCTCAATGGTAGAGTGCTTTTTTAGCATGTGGTGAGGCCCTGGGTTCAATTCCTAGCACTGAAAAACAAAATAAAGCAGAGCCAGAGTTATGGTGCCACACATCTGTGATTCCAGTCCTCAGAAGATGGAGGCAGGAGCATCAGGAGTCTAAAGTCATCTTTGACTATATAGTGAATATGGGGCTGCCTTAGTCTATATGAGAGCCTGTCTGGGAAAAAACATGCAAAATAGATCTGGGCCTAGTGGCACATACCTGTAATCTAGCACTGAAGCAGGGAAGTTGCAAGTTCCTGGGATGCATAGTAAGATTCTGTCTCAAAGAAGGAGAAGGAAGAGGGGAAAGAGAAGGGAAGAAGGAAGAAAGGGTAGAAAGAAGGGAGGGAGGGAAAGAAAATAGCTAGAACAAGGAAGAAAAAAAGGAAAAGCCTAAATAAGTAATATTAATAATATATTTTATGGGCCAGAGAGATGTCTCAATAAATAACAATGCTTGTAACCCAAGCCTGAGAATCTAAACTGAAATCCTAGGACCCCCATTGGAAAGACAGAGCTAAGTCTAAAAGTGGTGTTCTGACTCCTACAGGAGCATCCCTATTGCTCTCCCATGCAGCTTTTCTTTTACAAATATGTGCATATATAATATATGCATACATGTATATACAACAATAAGTAACTTATATATCTTATTTAGCCAGATCTATTAATATATTAATGTTTTAATATGTGATTAATATAACTTTTTAGATCTTTTATCCTTTGTACTATGTCTTTGCAGTTTTTTACAATTATAGAACTCTGAATTTTCACATTGGCTACATTGTGAGTGTCTGGTAGGCACATGAATACCTGCAGCTAATGGCTGCTGTGTTGAAGCAGTCAGGTTGGGAAACACTGAGTGTGCTCCACTCACACCTTACTAGCTATGGTGTTTGCCTCTCCATGAGTTCTGTAATGGTAGGCAAGCAAAAGTGGAAGAGAACTCAGAATCAGTTCATTCCACAGTGTCTCAGCTGTTTCCCACACTGCCTGTGGCTCCAGTTCAGAGCATCTAGGGTAGTTCTGCCCAGTACAAATATAGTGTGTCTTAGTCAAGGTTTCTATTCCTGCACAAACATCATGACCAAGAAGCTAGTTGGGGAGGAAAGGGTTTATTCAGCTTACATTTTCAATTGCTGTTCATCACGAAAGGAAGTCAGGACTGGAACTCAAGCAGGTCAGGAAGCAGGAGCTGATGCAGAGGCCCTGGAGAAATGCTGCTTACTGGCTTGCTTCTCCTGGCTTGCTCAGCTTACTTTCTTATAGAACCCAAGACTACCAGCCCACAGATGGTACCACCCACAAGGGGCCCTCCCCCCCTTGATCACTAACTGAGAAAATGCCTTACAGCTGGATCTCATGGAGGCATTTTCTCAACTGAAACTCCTTTCTCTGTGATAACTCCAGTTTGTGTCAAGTTGACATAAAACCAGCCAGTACATAGTGGAAGCCATATATGTGATTTTAAATGTTCTAGCAGTCCCACTGAAAGACAAAACATTATTTAATTTGTTTAAAATACCATTTCAATGTATATTCAGTATTAAAATCGTTAATGAAAACATAGATCGATGGAATAAAATAGAGAGCTCAGAAATTAACTGATATACACATAGCTGATCTTTGATCAGTTCTTTTTAGTGGAAAAAGGACAGTCCTTTTACCAAATGGTGCTGGGGAAACTAGATATCCCTGTGCAGATAGATAAAGCTAGACCCTTATACCATACAGAAAAACCAAATGCAGTATGGATCAAAGACCAAATTAAAACTGTAAAATACTTCGAAGATATCACAGGGGGCAAAATCTGTATTGTATTAGATTAGGTAATGATTTCTTATCTATGATACTGAAAGGATAGACAGAAGGTGATTAGACCAATTGAACTACATCAAAATCTGAGTTCTACTTATCAAGAGACACATTCAAGAGACACATCTCGAGTGTGACAGCGAGATGTCTCACAGGAAATTCTCAGCTCCCAGGCATGGGTCCTTGGGCTTCTTGCCCAGGAAGCGAAGCAGCCAGCATCGTAGGAAAGTGAAGAGCTTCCCTAAGGATGACCCTTCCAACCCTGTTCACCTCACAGCTTTTCTAGGGTACAAGGCTGGCATGACCCACATCGTTTGGGAAGTTGATAGGCCAGGATCTAAGGTGAACAAGAAAAAAGTCGTGGAGGCTATAATCATTGCAGAAACCCCACCCATGGTGGTTGTGGGCATTGTGGGATATGTAGAAACCCCACGAGGCCTCTGAACCTTCAAGATTGTATTTGCTGAGCATATCAGCGATGAGTGTAAAAGGCGGTTCTATAAGAACTGGCACAAATCTAAGAAGAAGGCTTTCACCAAGTACTGTAAGAAATGGCAGGATGACACAGGCTAGAAACAGCTGCAGAAGGACTTCAACAGCATGAAGAAGTACTGCCAGGTCATCCGCATAATTGCCCACACTCAGATGTGTCTGCTTCCTCTGTGCCAGAAGAAGGCACACTCGATGGAGATCCAGGTGAATGGGGGCACTGTGGCTGAGAAGCTAGACTGGGCCCGAGAGAGGCTGGAGCAGCAGGTTCCTGTCTGGGCAGGATCAGATGATTGATGTAATTGGTGTGACAAAAGGCAAAGGGTATAAAGGGGTGACCAGTCGTTGGCATACAAAGAAACTGCCCCGAAAGACTCATTGAGGTCTGCACAAGGTTGCCTGTATTGGAGCCTGGCAACCTGCCTGTGTAGCCTTCTCTGTGGCTCGAGCTGGGCAGAAAGGCTACCATCACCGAACAGAGAGTAACAAGAAGATTTACAAGATTGGTCAGTCAAGGGTATACCTCATCAAGGTTGGTAAACTGATGAAGAACAGTGTATCTACTGACTTTGACCTGTCTGACAAGAGCATCAACCCACTGGGTGGCTTTGTCCATTACGGTGAGGTGACCAATGACTTCACCATGCTCAAAGGCTGTGTGGTGGGAACCAAGAAGGGAGTGCTTACTCTCCGTAAGTCCTTGTTGATCCAGACCAAACGTCGGGCTCTGGAGAAGAGTGACCTGAAGTTCATTGACACCACCTCCAAATTTGGTCATGGTCGTTTCCAGACCATGGAAGAGAAGAAAGCATTCATGGGGCCACTCAAGAAATATCGCATTGCCAAGGAGGAAGGTGCTTGATCCCAGGATCCCTTGGCCCAGCTGGTGGGGTCTCATCAATAAAAGTTTCCAGTAAAAAAAAAAAAAAAGCGAAAAGTGAGTGCATGGTATGAGGTGCTGTGCCCTGGACTGTGAGCCACAGCAAGCCCTTCCTTCAGTGCCTTTGTCAGGCACTCTGTCACAGCAATTAGACAAGTAGATAATCCACGTTCTCAGGTTGTTTTGGTCACCAGCTGTTTTTGTCAGAAATGACAAAACCAACTAATATGGCACACAAGGGGAAGGATGGAGCAGGGTGCCTAATGTGGGAGTGATGTGGAGATCTCCGATTGGACATCTGGTACAGTGGTCTGAATGACTGTGTCCCCTGTGCATTGAAACCCTAACCCCCAGGGTAGGAGGAGGAGCTGTAGCTTTGGAAAGCCATCCGAAAGAAGATGGAGGAAGAAGACTAGTGAGCAGTGTTGGTGCATATTAAAAAGAGGTCCCAAACATTCTTCTTTTGACTCTTCTACCAGATGAGGTCACAATGAGATGATGGCTGACTGAGAAAATATGCTCTCAGCAAACAGTATTTACCAACAAGACAATCTTGAAGATTCCAGAGATGGGAGAAATTAATTTCTATTTATAATCCACCTGTTCTATGGCATTTTGTTGCCTCAGCCCAAACAGACTACAACAAACAGTGGGAGGTGAAGATCCAGGCTCTAGAACATGGAGCCTGGATGTTTTTCTCTTGTCTTATTTCTTAGGCAATAGGTACCAAGGTCAGAAAGGAACCTATCGGTTGTGACTGGAAATGATGGAGCTAGAGCTTTGGAAGTCACTTGGGTACAGAAGACTCCAAGTCCAGACCTGGGTGAGGTTGCACAAGTGTGGGTCTTAGCCTCCCTGGGTCCTAAGGGTCCTTAATGGCTTTTGAGAGTCAGATAAAAGCTGCAGAAGAGCTGTTGGGAAGAACCACTTGAGTGGTCACCAGAAGCAAGTAGTTTGATCAAAATGGGAAGAGGGAGCGGTGCCTGCAGTGAGCTAAAGGCTGAAGTTCATTGACACCACCTCCAAATTTGGTCATGGTCGTTTCCAGACCATGGAAGAGAAGAAAGCATTCATGGGGCCACTCAAGAAATGTCGCATTGCCAAGGAGGAAGGTGCTTGATCCCAGGGTCCCTTGGCCCAGCTGGTTTAAAGGAGGTTAAATAAATGGGACTGTGGCTAGCTAGCTGGATCTGTAGGAGAGAGGATGGAGAAAGCCATATAATGGAATGTTTTCTGAGTTTTATGGGAGTTAAGTAGTATTTTAGGTAAAGTCAGATGATTTTTTTTTTGTTAAAGGTTATCATAGAAACAATAATAAACCAATACATTCCAATAAAATGACCTTTTTCTTAAATGCAGATAATCTTTGCCAGATTTGTAAGGCAGACATACAATATCACATTTTAAAAATGGTTTATTTATGTTTTGTGTATTTGAGAATGTCTGCATGCTCACCACATACATGCCTGATAATGAGGAATCCAGATGCTGGAGTAGATCCCCTGGACCTAGAGTTACATTACAGGCAATGTAACATACATGCCATGGGGGTGCTGGAAACTAAACCAAGGACCTCTGTTAGAGCAGCCAGTGCTTTTATCCACTGAGCCATCGCCTCAGCCCCTCACATAAAATGTTAAAACATAGACTTCAGAAAAATTATTAGAAACAATTTCTTTTTCTGAGACATGGTATCATTGTATAGGCCTGGCTAGCCTCAAAATTGTGATCCTCCTGCCTGTGTCTTCCAAGTTTTAGGGTTACAAGTGAGGCCACCATGCCCAGTAGAAACTTGTGACTTAGGTACCTTCAATATCTTAGAAAGGAAATAAATGATTCCTACTTTGTTGAGAAAGTTAACTCACCCAGACACTAGCCCAAGAGTCTTACTGGGTGAGTATGTGTGAGTATTTATGTGTATATCTGTCCCGAGTTGTGTTGAATGAGTGTATGTATGTGTTTGTGCATGTGTCCATATGTGTACATGTAGGACAATGGTTGAGATGGGAATAGGGAGAAATATATGATTCATTTCTAATTTGAAGGTGGTTTAAATAAACAGTTGTTAAAATCTTAGATTTTGTACCTTTCTTAGTAAGGATTACAGTTGCTGAGATGAAACACCATGACCAAATGCAACTTGGAGAGGAAAGGGTTTGCTTGGCTCACACTTCCACATCCTAGTCCACCACTGAAAGAAATCTGGACAGGAACTCAAACAGGGCAGGAATCCGGAAACAGGAGTTAATATAGAGACCATGGAGGGGTGCTGCTTACTACTGGCTTGC
>CM052701.1:17466329-17517791 GCA_028551405.1 Uromys caudimaculatus
ATGGACATAATACTACCTGAGGACCCAGCTATACCACTCCTGGGCATATACCCAGAAGATGCTCCAACATGTAATAAAGACACATGCTCCACTATGTTCATAGCAGCCATATTTATAATAGCCAGAAGCTGGAAACAACCCAGATGTCCCTCATCAGAGGAATGGATACAGAAAATGTGGTACATTTACACAATGGAATTCTACTCAGCTATTAAAAACAATGACTTAATGAAATTTGCAGGCAAATGGATGGAACTTGAAAATATCATCCTGAGCGAGGTAACTCAGTCACAAAAGAACGAACATGGTATGTACTCACTGATAAGTGGATATTAGCCCAAAAGTTCGGAATACCCAAGTTTCACTTTACAGTAACCGCTGGACTGAGAGTAAGGTCCCAGATGGAGGAGTGGAAGAAGGGACTGAAGGAGCTGAGGGAGTTTGCAGCCCCATGGAGGGAGCAACAGTGTCAACTGGCCTGACCCCGCTCCCCGGTCCTCCTGGAGGCTGGACCACCAACCAAAGAATATATACACACTGAGGGACCCATGGTTCAGACCACATATGTGGCAGAGGAGGGCCTTGTTGGCCATCAGGGGGAGCAGAGGCCCTTGGGCCTGAGGGTGTTAGAGGCCCCTGTAAAGGGGAATGTCAAGGTGGGAATAGAGGAATGAGTGGGCGGGTAGGTGGGAGGTGGAATACCCTCATAGAGTTGGGGGAGGGGGAGGGGATAGGGGGTTTCCAAAGAGGAGACCTAGAAAGGGGGAAACATTGGAAATGTAAATAAAGTATCAAAAAATAAAAATAAAATAAAATACAGGTGAAAACCTTTCAGACCTTGGGTTAGGCAGAGGTTTCTTAATTATAATAGCAAAAGCATGGGCAACAAAAAAGAAATTGGTCAGCATCAATATTTAAAAGCTTTGAGCTGGGCATGGTGGCTCATATCTCTAATCCAGCACTTAGGAAGTAGAGACAAGATTATGAATTCCAGGCTAGCCTGGGATACATAGCAAGACCCTATCTCAAAACACCAAAACATGATTTAAAAAAACAAACAAAATGGCTCTGTGGTTAAGAGCACTGAATGCTCTTCCAGAGATCCTGAGTTCAATTCCCAGCAACCACATGGTGGCTCCCAACCATCTGTATTGGGATATGATTGCCTCTTCTGGTGTGTCCGAAGACAGCTACAGTGTACTCATATAATAAAATAAATAAATCTTTTAAAAAATTTGAGCCTGGAATGATGGCACATTGCTGTAATGTCAGCGTTCAAGAAGCTGAGGTGGGAGGACTAAGTTTCAGGCCAGCCTGGTCTACATAATGAGGCCTTAACTTAAAAAAAAGGCTTTTGGGCATTAAATAACATTCTCTAGATCAGTGGTTCTCAACCTGTAGATTGCAACCTCTTTGTGGGTCAAATGACCATTTCACAAGGGTCAAATATCAGATTTCTTGCATATCAGATATTTACTTTATGATTCATAACAGTAGCAAAACTACAGATATGAAGTAGCAACGAAATAATTTTATTTGGGGGGTCACTGCAACATGTGGAACTGTACTGAAGGGTTGCAGCATTAGGAAGGCTGGGAGCCACTGTTCAAGAGAGTAAAAATAAAAAGACAATTGACAGAAAAGAGAAAATTCCTAAAAATCATGCATCTGATAAAAGTTAATATTCAGAATACATAGAAATACACTCCAACAAGCCAATTAAAATGGATAAATTATTTAACTAGACGTTTCTCCTAAGAAGGAGAGAGCTAACAAGAGGTACAAGCTCATGAAAAGATGACCAACATCTTGGGCTGGAGAGATTGCTCAGCAGTTGAGAGTACTGGCTGCTCCTACAGAGGACCTGGGTTCGGTTTCCAGCACCCACATGGAAGCTCGTAACCATTTGTAAGTCCAGTCCCAGAAGATCTAATGCTCTCTTCTGGCCTCCATGGGGACCAAGCACCACACATAATACATAGACATACATGCAAGTAAAACATCCATAGACATAATTATTTTTTAAAAGATAAAAAAACTAAGATGATTAAGATCTTTCATTTTTAGGGAAATGCATATGAAACAATGAGGGTCTACAATGAGATTCTAGCTCACACTTAAACCATCTGTTAACATGTACACAGTCAGGCATCGCTGAGGAGGTAAGGAAAACCAGTTCCCTGGTACACTGCTGCTGTGGATGTAAAGGGACTAAACCTTGAAAACTCTTCAGCAGGTCTCAAGAAACCGAACACAGGCTTATAGCACTGGAAAGAGGGCCTGAGTTGACATTGTGCATGAATGTTCAAAGCAGTAGAATTCACAAGTCCCCAAAGAAGGAAACAACCTGTATCCATTAACGTGTGTGTGTGTGTGTGTGTGTGTGTGTGTGTGTGTACATAGATCACATAGATATACATATATAATGGAATATTATTCAATTATAAAAAGGAATAAAATTCTGATATACTGTACATGGAAATTGAAAACATGCCAAGTTAAATAAGCTAGTCACAAAAGACAAAATATTGTATGATTCTGCTTTTATGAAGTCTAGACAAATTTGTAGAGATTGAAGGTAGAATGTAGGTTACTACTGAGAGAAGAATTGCCAGTTCTTATATAATGGATACAGAACTTCTAATTAGGGTGTTGAAAACTTTCTGGCAATAGGGTGTTGGTTCATAACAAAAATGTACATACTACTACTGAGATATACTGTAATGAGAAATTTTGTGTTACATGTACTGTACCATGATGTTTTTTAAACTGGAGATGAGATGAGTGGGTGTAACAGGTATGGCAGAACAGAGCACAGTGGCAAGGGTGGCCAAACCCGAGTGGTAGCTTGTCTGTTACCTGTACCATGGCTTCTTATGCTCTCCAGCCAGCCTCAATGGAAAGGCCCTGTCTGTATACATGGGATAAAAGCCTGTGATCAGCTGCCCTGACCTTGACTTCCAACCTGCAAGGTATACATAAGATGTCAGAGCTCAGGGCTCTAGGAGCAGGAGGCAGGCCTGTTAGAACACAGGGTTAACATGGATCAGGGGTCAGAGGCCAAGAAGTCTGAAGTCTTGTCCAACTGAGCCAGCATCCTGTCCTTAACCCACACTCTGCTCTCTCACCTCCCCTCAGGCTGGAGGGGACAGTGGCATGGCATTCCTCATGGAATTAAGGAGTCCCCAACACCAGTGATACCAGCCCAGGATAGTGAGGACTGGGCATCCCTGGGGACTGTACACGTTGTAGCTGCCATGGAATGACAGGTATGTGTTTTCTCCTCAGAAACAGACTGAACTTGATCTGATTACTGTGAAGGACCGGCCAGTCTGGGATGCTGTTTGCCATGTGGAAGGGCCAAGCCTGCCACACATCATCTTGATGGCCAGCTGCCAGACACCAGGAGAGCCTCTGGAGCCTCGCTGAGCCCAAAATCTGCTGCCACCCCAACCACCCTCCGCCTGACACTTCTAAGCAAGTAGCAGTGGTTTCTCATCAGCCTATCCTCCCACAGTGCAGAACCTTTCCTTGGCCTCCCAGGGACAAAGCAGTTCAGATTGCATATACCTAGACCCAGAATCAAGTTGTTAGCATATACAGCTGCCTATATACACTTAATAAAGCATCCTACTACAGACATTTTCAATACATAGGAACTCGGGTTACCAAAGCAGTACAGCGCTGACAATGCCATGTCTGTTCTCTGGGAAGCTGAGACCACAGGGACCCTCATCCCCTGCAGCAGCAGGAGTCACAGGCATGCTCAGAATTGCACCAGGCCTGGCCCTACTTGTCTTCTCAAGGGAACAGACTATTGGAAGAGATCTCTGCATCACTGAGTGGAGGCAAGCCACATTTTGTGCTTGTCTTGTGTTCTGATTGACACAGAACCCACTGTTACCCTCGGTTCTGAACACAACCAAGCTATGACATTACCATTGGATGCTAACCACTCTCTAGTTAACTGTAATTCTGCTTTTTTGTAGAGTTTGAATCATGGACCAACTTCTCAATTATCAGAACAACTAAAGAAACCATTTTTGTAAAGCCCAGTCTACTGACCTGTATGCTCCCTTCACTGACCTGTATGCTCCCTTCAGCCCTTCCATTCAAACTCCTTTAGAACAAAAGGGAAGTGGTCAAAGTAGAGCCAGTTGCTGTGGCTGTGGCTACCATAGTGCTCAATGCCTCCTGCAGGTCAGAAGGAAGTACATGGTGGCTGGGAGGAAGAATGAGGCTGGAGGGCTTGCGAGATCTGAAGTGACTAGAGCTAGAGTGGTCTTGAACAAAGACCTGCAGGTGAGACTCCCTGGCAAAATGCCTTTGTCACACACCAAGGGCCCTGGCCAGCTACTGGTTTCATGATCCAGAGGTGCTGGACATCACTGGACAGATTCCTGTGAGGGTGTTTTTAAAGTTCCACATTTATATTCCCAACCTGAGAAACAAGTACTCTATTTGCTTTTGCCTAAGCCTCATGTCTTTTTAATTAAAATCACAAGAAATGGTGCCTTTGAAACAATGAAAAACTTGCTTAGGGAGCTGTACTGAACATTAAAGCCCCAGGCTCTCCTAGGCTTCTCTGAGAGCAGTAGACAAAGCAGGGCAGGGGAGGGAAAGATGACAAGTAGGATGTGTCATCCATGGTCCCACTTACCTCTTGGAGACTCCATCAGGAGATCCACAGGCAGGGCAAGAGCTTTGACCAAAAGGCACTGGTCAACTTCCTAGGTGTTCTCCCCTCTCTTCCCAGAGGAGGGGAATAGTCTGAGCATGAACAAGGCAGCCCTCAGCCTTTTAGGGAAAAGGGCTTTCATTGTAACCCAGGGCCCTGGAACCATTATGTTTCTCCTGCCCTTCCTGTTCCCATAGGGATAGCCTCACATTTGATTGGGGTTTTTTGTTTTATTTTTTGACTACTTGGCAAGTTTTGCAGCCTATTTTTATATCCTTTCTGTTTGGGGAGGGAAGCTATTTGGCCCCAAACCTTGAGGAATTGGAAAGAATGAATGGTGAGTGATTGTTTTCCTTCAGAGAACAGATGGCTGAAAGTTTTCCTTTAGTGTTTGTGTATGTGCAGATTTACATATCCATATATACAGGATACATACTTATTTGATACTTTATTCATAAAAATGTACATCTGATGTACATTTGAGCTTCATGTGGATGCCCTAGGGGGAAGTAGTCTGTATGTGAAGAGATAACAGTATACTGGGCGCTGGAGCCGCAGAGGAAGCCGTCTCCTAAGAAAGCACCTGTGTCTCACCTGAGCCAGGATGCCTGCTGGGCTTCACCTCCAGAGCCTTGCTGCAACAGCTGAATGGTAGACTGTGTAAAAATGTCTGAACAATTTGCATGGAACAGAAACATTAAGTTACTTGGTGGACATTATGCAGGACACAGAGAGCAGCCTGGTCTCGGGCACTAGGTAGTCTTCTGGATGGGAAGTTGCAGTAACACTGGCCCCAGCACACCATTCTCAGAGCTGGTAATGCCAAGACTGTCCAGATAAGAAACGCATTTTACTAAATGGACCTCGCTTCCTTTGCTTTTGGATGGCAGAGGGAAATTGTGGCTTGGACCTTGTTTGATAGGTAATGGTGAGGGAGGTGGTCATAGAGTAGGCACTACAGGGAAGGGCTTTGGATACCAAGCATGAGTGCACTGACAGAGGAGTTGGGGTGTAGGTGGGCAGCTGCCAGGCCTGTGGTTACAATGTGACATCACAGTGGCCTTATACAGTTGGAGGCTCAAGCTGTTCTATGTGCCTTCAGTAGAAGGCTGGCTCTGGAATGCTGAGGTGTGGGTGGAATGTACTTCCCCTAACAAGGTGTGCTTTGTGAGATGGGGAGTCATGCCCTATCCTCTGCACTTACTCGGACTTACCACAGGCAGTACATTCTAAGTGTTCCTTGTTACTGGTCTTGTATGTTGATTTTTTTTCTACTCACACATGTTTGTCAGTTCAGTTATAAACCAGAACCAATTCTAACAGAAACCTAAACTTATACATAAGCTTTGCATATTATTTGTAATTTTTTGATCAGAGATTTTTTTCTTTTGGGAGTTGGGTGTGTTTTGGGAGTCCTTTCCCTAGATGACTTTGAGGTCTACTAGTGACTGTCCTTGCACTTTTCTTTTGGCTGAGTGACAGCGGCTGCTAGGTGAACAAAATACCTTAGCACGAGGGCACCCTTCCCTCTAGAAGCACAAGGAGAATTGGGTGGGACCTGGTAGGCAGCCACCTGTCTCCTCCAGTCTGTCCCCAGCTAGCCTTAGGTATGTGCTACCAGGAAGCTCAGCTGCACTCTCCAGGCCCAGATGGCTCTCAGAGATTTTACTTGTTTTGTTAGTAGCTATGTCACACCTGTGTCCCTTCCTCCCTGCTAGCCCTAGGACATCTGTCACACGCCACCTTGTATAGAGGGCAGGGATGGGGGAGCAACCTTTCTGGTTGAGACTTGGTGTTATCCTCTAGTGTTGAGCTGTCCCTGTCTTGGGCC
The DNA here is from genome assembly GCA_028551405.1 of Uromys caudimaculatus. Taxonomy (NCBI): domain Eukaryota; kingdom Metazoa; phylum Chordata; class Mammalia; order Rodentia; family Muridae; genus Uromys; species Uromys caudimaculatus. Next base: position 17,472,839 of record CM052701.1, read on the forward strand.
ATTGCCTTTTGTCTTCCTAGTCTCTACATGGACCAAAATCCTCAGATTGGAGCAACTCAGTCAGTTCCACTGTTACCACTCAAGTGTATAAAGGCACTTTCTGGGAAACCAACCAAGAAAATCCTAAAATAAAACTTAGAATTTGTGTTTTTCCTAAAGCCACTTTGCAGATGGACTTCTATCACATTCATTTGCAAGGCTCAGTTTTCTGCAGCAGTCTTCTAGATACATAAAGGCCTTTGATCAGCTCATCTTGGCCAAAGTTTGGCATGCTGCCTGTTTTTTCTTATACCAGAAAGAAGCCTTTTCTTTAGCATCCCTGATCTAGCTCCCTCTTCTCCCTTAAGAGCACTGTTCACCACCATCCTGCCCAGACCTTTATGAGGTGATTTCCAGGAGTTATAGCACTGGAGCCCACAGGCCTTTCTAAGCACAGGTCTCCCGAGACTTCAACCTGAATTATCCACACTGCAGTTTCTTCTGCCTTGGTTCAGTGGAGCAGGCAGGTTACTGAGCTCTATACTCCAGGGCTAATACGGCTGTTGAGGGGTCTTCAGTGGAATGGCTGGGTTTAGTTGTGACTGAGTAATGACAGAACTGACGATCATACTGCCTGCTGTTTACATTGCTACCTGGCTTACTAGCTAGAAACCCAAAAGGAACGGAGTCCTCAGAGTTTATTTCTGCTGGAGTCTGTGTTCCCTAGTGCCTGGCCTTTAGGGATGGTTGGCATCTAGGTAGTAGCAAGCCCAAATGTACTCAGAGTTGAGAACCTGTACTTAGTTGTGGAGTGAAAGCAGCTCAGAGGGTGAATGGTCCTAGGACTGAAAACCTGCTCTGGGGGGGGCTTTCTGAGTGCTTGTCAACACTAGCCAACAGTCCTATGAACTTGGTCCTCAAGACTGGAAAACCAATACTGAGGTTTTTCTAGTCAGAGTCTAGCAGGAACACTTCTTCCCAACTCCCTAAAGTCCGGAGCAGGGATGAAAATCCACTTGGGCAGGCTACTACAGACTAAGGCAGACTCTGGTGGTTCTAAGGAAGAGGTAGGCACCTGCACCCTTGGTTTTTCAGTCTCGTATGGATTGCAGGACTGAATGGATTCGGTGTAGTTGCTACTCTGTTGTCTCTGCCCTCCTTGAGACATACCTTGCTGCTACTCTGGCAGGAAGCAAGCAGAACAGGGAGAACAGCTATTTGGCTGGGACTGTTTGCTATACATGGTGTCTTCCTGTTGTTTACAGGGTGGGCAGATGGCAAGTCAGAACACCTGAGAGGGGCCTGCACATTTACCTGCCATCAGTGCCTCTTCTGTCAAGAGACTGGCATACTGTGCCCACAGATGGGCTCCTGTATGTTAATAGCTTTTCTTGATCTATGCCTTTTGACATGTGTTCCCTTCCATGAAAAGTGGGTGATTCAGAATTATCCAGAATTCAAGTTGAAGGTAAAATGCCTACGATAAAGCCTGCTCAGACACTGAATATAAAAAGGGCTGCCAGTGCTGTTCTTCCCCAAGCCAAGTCCCAAAAGAGACATGTCCAGTGGGTGAAAGTCTATTATGTGGTCCTTGTTAATCTGCAGTTTGTGTTTAAGAAAGATCTTGTCCCTAACTCCTGTCCACACAGCTTGGTCTTGGTCTTGTAGCCTCATGTGAGAAGGCTGGCTGCAGTGAGAGCTAACACCCACCCATTCCTCAGCAGGGTTCCAGCATGAGTTAGGTTGCTCTGTGAAATTGGGTGGGCCAAGGACATGAGTGGTCACTCAGGGCACTGGTCTCTTTCCCATGCTTCTGAGTAGCTGGCTTTGTTCAGCTTTGCCAGGAAGGTCAGACTATGTCATAATTGTTATTAAACACAGAAAATGAGCCAACCATTCTCTGGCTCCTGCTGACTATTGTTCTTTGAGTTGTCCTGACATAGCCCTTGGGGAAACTGGGGAGGCAGCCAAAGACCTGCAGAGTCTTTGTCCTTGATGTCTTGGTTCCTGGTCCCCAGCACCTGCTTTGTGTTCTGATCTCAGTGTGGACAGCTTTGTTGTCAGGGGTCCCAACTGCTGAGAAGTATGACTGGGGGTGATTTGAACAGTCTGCCTTTGGTGTGCTTCCTGTTTCCCAGGAACAGCTGAAACGACTATCCTGGTGCTAAGTCGGGGTCACCTGCTACTGCGGCCAGCTGTGAAAGCAAACTAAGAAACAGCATATTCTGTCACATAGACCTTTGTAGAGAGGTTATTTCCTGTGTGGCCCTGGCTGGCCTCCCACCTGCCTGGTGCTGCTTTGTAGACCTGGCTGGCCTCCCACCTGCCTGGTGCTGCTTTGTAGACCAGGCTGGCCTCAGACTTGGGTGCTTTTCCTGCCTCTACCTTCCAAGCACTGAATTACAGGCATGGGCCACGCCTGGCTGGATTATAGGAATCCTTCACCCTGGGAAACATTTGAATGGAAAGACAGCCTTTGCTTTTGGTGTGGGCTGTGTGTGGTAGGAGGTGCAAGGGTGACCTCTTAAGGCTGAGTCCGGGCCTCCTAAGGTCCCCCATGGGGATGCTGCTATTTCCAAGATGCAAATTGCACATTTCCTAGATTTTGTATCTGCAAATTTGGATAAGGGATGGGATGAGGGACAAAACTGCTTGTGTAGTTTGAATAGGCCTCAGTGGTACTTCCAATCTTTTAACTGTTCCTAAATAAAAATGTACAGACTCTTATCTGCTGACTTTGTGTGGGGGGTGGGAGGGGATTAATAAACAAAATCTAAATTCCCTTCTATTGAGGTTTTTTTTTGGGGGGGGGGGCATATCTGACCCTTAAAAGTAATAGGTGTTGGGGGCTTCCCACAGCTCCCCAGGAAGAGATTCCAGTTCCGGGAATTCTTTGTCTTCTGTATTCCTGAACTCACTGATGGCTTCCATGCAAACCTGAGTAAAAGCAAGTCTAATCTTAGAGCCATGAACTAACTATAGGGTGAGAGGACATGGGCAAGTTTTCCTGTGTTCCTTTCTTTTTCTGGTGAGAGAAGAGTTGTCAGTGAAGCATGCTGTTTGCTAAGGAGGACCTGTCACTATGCAGAAGGACCCAGGAGCCTAGTAGAGGGACCAGTGTCGACCCTACACCTCTAAGCCTCATAGTAACTAATTGTTACTGGGATGGCCTCACTGGCCATAAAGAAAAGAGGACTCCCCAAATAAAGCCGCCTCTGAGTGAAGTTCAACATCAGGATCTGCTCTTGATCTGGCCTTTCCCAAGGCTAGCTTACGTCCTAAAGAAGTTGTGTGTTGAATCTAAGAACCATGTCATAGGACTAACTGAACTAGTGTAATACCATGGAACTTTCTCTTGAGTCCTTGGTGGGCAGGTTCACAACACACTGGGTAGAGATAGCAGCATCAGCCTGCAGGGAGCTGTAGTGTTTTCCTGGTAAGACAGGCTGACCCGTGGATGTAAATCCTCTCGGGAATTTAGTATATCCTAGGTTGGGGAAGCCTCTAAGGGAAAGATGCATTTAACTAAGATATAAGGCAGATCTGGGCTGTTTTGGTCACTAAGTTGGTTTGGTGGGATAACCTCACACTCACTCAGCACCCTTCAGTAGATCTGATATGGTCAGAGGTAATGAATAAGTTGAAAGACAGTGGCTGTCTAGTCCCAGCCCTCAGCTGAAGTTCAGGGTGAGTCTGGCCCAAAGTAAGGCCCCAGCTCTTTTTGTTAAGGGCACAGCTACCTGTGAATAGGCCACAAATTGTTTCTGCCTTTTAACCACAGGTTTCAGTCCTATGGCAAGAGGCAGAATGCCCCTGAAGTTATAGGCAGTGCTCTTTTGTTAAGTGTTTTCACTGGTAACATTTAGTGATCCCTCTTTACTTGTCCCTGGCCTGCTGGCCAAAAGGAGATTTCTCTTGGCTTGTGTCCTGGTATCACTGCCTTCCCTTCCAACCCCACTCTTTTGGAGTCCTCTGCCAAAGCCAATGGTTCTCAACCTGACTACACATTTTCATGCTCCAGGGAGCAAGGCCCTATCAACAGCATTTCTCAGAGGTACCTGAGGGAGTGTTTAAAGGATGCTCGGCTAAGATTCTAAGATCCGATGGGTGAGAAGCAACGTTAACCAAGCTGTCACATGTAGGGACACACTGGATACATCGGGCAAGAGAGCCACAAGGCACCAAGATGGGTCTCCTGGATCACTCAACAGTAGTCAGGTTCACCTGGGGGTTTAAGTGATGAAACTGATTCTTAAATATGCTCCACTGAGAAGAAATACTACCCGAAAGGTAGTATGGTAAGGGGACAAGCCATGTGAATCGCGGTTCTGTGAAGCTGCTTAGAAGGCAGAGCTGAGCCTCTCTGGAAGGCCTGCTCAGGAAATGGAAGTATCTACTGAAAATTAAAGTGCTCAGCACCAAGCAAAGCTGTCATACAGCAGTACTAAAAACATGGCTCCCACCCTCTCCTGGGCCACAAGACTCAAGTATGAACTCAGAGCTTCTGAGGATCTGATACATTCCACCCACCACTTCCTGTGTGTGGAAGGATCCCTCCCCTCTGTCTTTGATGGGACAGGAAAACTTTAGATCGGTAGTTCTCAACCTTTCTAATGCTGCAGCTCTTTAATACAGTCTCTCATGTGGTAATGAACCCCAACCATAAAATTATTTCATTGCTGCTTTATAACTAACTCTGCTGTTATAAATCATAAGTAGGATATCTGATATTGGACCCCAAAGGGGTTGCAACACACAGGTTGAAATCCACTGCTTTAGATGAAAGCCATCACCCAAGTACTTACTGATATGTGACTTGAGCCAGCTAGTTCAGCACATGGTACACACTGCTTCACTGTGGCATGGTTCTGTCCTGCTCTAGCAACGTGCTGCAGGTAAGCCTCAGGAAGGAATAGGCCTTCCTCAGCATGGTAGACACAGAGGTTCTGATTGGCAGTTGGAGAGGCAAATAGAGTAGCATCCAGCAGCACATGACCAATTGCTACTTTCTTTGAAGTACGTTTCTACGCAATGGAGACTGAGCTTGCTCCTTGATGGGGCGGATTCAGCAATACCATTAGAAGATGGGGTGGCCTCACATTTTAGAGCCACAAGGAAGAGCTGTGTGACTTCCCAAGTCTCCAGGGATATTATACCACACTTGCTTCTATTCTCAATCACCATATTCTCCTGAGCCCCCAAGAAACAAACGAGTTAAAAGAAAAAGAACATAAGGATGATTTATTTGGCAGTCAGATCTTAAGAGGGCAGCAGAACTAGCAAATGGCCAACCCTGAGCCCAAGGGTGGGCAGTGGGTTTGCGTGTGCTGAATGCTGGCTATGCTGAGGCACCTTTGCACCCACAGGCTGGACCCAGCCTGTTCTCAGAGCCGAGGCTTACCTTCCCAACCTTCCCATCTCCTTTGCATCTTTTTACCAACTACATAGAAACCGCACCAAGCAAGCAGCAGCTTCATTTGGTACCTACTGCCTGACTCCACTTACCTATGTCTCCAATCCTAAGGGAAAGCATATGGAGTCTTCCTTGCCATAAAAACAAAAAAAGCTCACCAGGATAGACACTGCTCTTCTCTCTTCCTGCCCCTCCACCCTTCTTGACAGTGCCCTCTCCCAGTTCAAGACCCCATAGAGCTACTCTTCCCAAAGGCTCTGTGCTGGGTCTTCCCTTCCAGGGTGAGGAGCAGGACAGAATAACTTAGTTACAATACCACTGAGAAGAAAAAAATAATACTGCTATTTTTATCATGATCCCCTGTATCTTTCAGGCTGGGTATTATACCCAGCCATGGGCAATGTGCCCTTGTGCTGTGTCTTCCTCCTTGGGCAGAGCAGAGCCTTCTCCTTACAGGCCCTGCATTCCTCTGTCCTGGCTCCAGGGCCAAACTGCAGGGCATCTACTTTTTCACCTTGACCAGCTGTGGTTTTAAAGCTACAGGACAATGTAAACTTTGTTTCCCTGGCCCAGCAAGGCGGCAGCAGTGGTGGAAGCTGCTGCTGCTGCTCCTCCACCTCCCCTCCTTCTCCTCCTCTTCTTCCAGGAATGTGTCAGCAGCTCCTTGACGCCTCCGATGCCACCAACTGAGGCAATTTCTTTTTCCAAGGGGCTTCAGCCCTATTCCTGGCCCAAGATGGAAGGACCCACCTCCACATTCAGGGCCAGATGTGTGTGCTTAATGCGAGACACAGTACAGTTTTTTGCCTTCACCCAGAGCTGGGCATGGAGGCCCAAAACAATACATCTCATTAATGGCTTGGTTTTGTCTAGCCTTCACTGCTGGAATTCAGGCTCCAGGCTGTGAGACCAGGAAGGCTTTACAGTAGACTGCTCCCAGAGAACCCAGTTCATGGCATTCCACAGGTGGGCAGCACCTGCTGCTCTCCAACAAGGTGGGGGCATGACTAGAGGCGGTTGTCTCCATTGACCCGAGTCCTTCTGGGGGCCCTGAACAGAAGTGAAGTGTCCTTACTGGCCTTGCAGCCAGACAGGTCAAGCCAAAGACAGAATTATCGCTTTTCCACATTGGAGAAAGCTGCCAAAGGACTGCTATTCTTTCTGGCTCCAGCACCCTTCCTCCAAGGTCCCACACTGACCACCTTCCCCTTCATCTCCCTCACCTTCGTTCCCGACTGTCGAAATGGTCTGCGAGATGCTCCTGCGAGATGCGGAAGTCTTCAAACGGCTGCTGGTATCTGGCTTCAAAGGACCCTTCCCGAGCCCGGGCATGGAACAGCTGGCTGGAGGCATCTGAGGCCCGCTCCCTTAGGGATGTACCACTGAAAGGACTGAGGTCACCATTCTCCTGCTCAGCAAGGGAAGTGCACAAAAGTTGAGGTCTCTTCTGCATCTCTGGGGCTATGGCTGAGCTCTCTGCTCACTTTGCTGTAGTTACCTTAGCAGGGAAAACTTCAATTTTGATGAGCAGGGAGGCCAACTCCAGGTCTTCACTGTAGTTGTTCTTCAAAGGCACTGCTCTATATCCTAGGAGAAATACCTGGCTCTCAGCCTAACAGGCGTCAAGCAAGTGGCTAAGCCCCACCCCGACAGCAAGACTTTATGCTAAGGAAGGTTCCTCACCTGTCTTCAGGCCTTTTACTGGAAAAGTAGCCTGAGCCAAGAAGTTCTGGTCACTAAACATGTCTTCCTCATACACCACAAAGCGCAGAAAGGCAAACTCTGGGTTACTGATCTGGAAGTGGAAGGGCTTAGCGGGCCACACAGGGTTCAGTCCATTGTCCACTGTGAAAGCAAGGGCAAAAGCTGGGCTACATCAAGGGGATGTGATGACTGGTGGAGAGAGGTCTTCAACACCCAGGAGAATGACTAGTAATGGAGGAAGACTGGCTTACCTACAAACTCCGTCTTCTGCTTGGTGCTGTCGTACTCTGCCCCTGCCACTTCAATCTCCACAAAAGGACACACAATTCCCCGGCCATTCTTGGGCAGATGCCTGGCCCCCAGCACCTGTGAGGCAGGCAGGCAGACATGGAGTGATGACTGTCTTCCTGCCCCCAACGTCCTCACAGCAGAAGCTTGGGGAGCAAATCAAGGAGGAAAATGCGCCATGGAGGCAGTCCGCCCCCTGCTGGGCCCTGAAGGTGCTGCCCATTAGGCCCCTCACTGTTCATCCAGAGCAAGTAATGGCTGTAAAAACCTGAGCTTTAGCTAAGTGTCATGCGTACTTTGCAGTCCATTTCATGTTAAATCCTTGTCTGTTTCAATGTGGGAATCTTTTAAATTATTCCGCTTTAGGGGGAAGTTTGGGAAACAGCAGCCATGTCCACCTGCCCATCTGTGGCTCTGTGCTGTTAAGTGTGCCCACTCTGTTCAGGCCACCCCTGCTGATTCCCACAGTAAGGGTTGACTGACCCTTGATCACAGCTTTTCACCAGACATGTACTGGGGAGCTCTATTCTAGGAACTGGGGAAGGCAAACAGGCTGCTGATCACGCTCTAGGAAGCCCAAGGTTTACTTGGTCCTGCAGACAGGAGCCTGGTTCATCACAGGCCCCCGTTAGCCTGGCCTGTGCCACTCTGACCAGGCTCTTCCTCCCAGGTAGTGACTTTTCATAGGTTAGCCTTAAGCTGACATCCTAACTCTTCTGTGCCATGGTCAGCCATGCTACCTGTGGGACCCCAAACCTCACAGAGGAGCTGTAACTGGCTTTCCACTTCATATTGTTCTACTTCATGCTCAAGAATAGTCCAAGATGAGTTCCCTTCCCCCCCCACAAGGCAGAAACGGTGCTCACCTCTGGCTCTGCCCTTTTCCATTTGTGCTGACCCTCTTGGTCCCCACCTTCTTAGCAGGTTTAGTAACAATATTCTTCATAACGCTTTCCCACCCTGTAGCACCCAGATGAATATACCCACCTCAATGCAAATGACACAGGGTTCCAGGCCTCGGAGACTGCTCTTATCAAAGGGGTCAAAGGCTTCGTCTCTCATGGCGCTTGGCTGCAGCACATAGCCACAGTGCCCACCAGCCATGAAGAGGGCCTGGTTCATCTGCATAGGCTTGTCTGGAAGAGTGGGGTTACAGTGTGTCCCAGTGGAACTGCCCTGAGTGTGTCTCCCCACCCGCAGAGAACCCCCTCACCTGGGGTCTGAAAATTGAGCGCTACGAGCTGGCTGCCACAGATCCACATGGGCAGAGGGTCGTAATTGGAGGAGTCCAGCCTCTGGCCCTTAGGGTAGATGCGGGAGAGCTGCAGCCGGTTGTACTGGAGGAACTTCTTGCCTTTGGCCTTGTTCACATACTTCTCAGCCTTGGTTTCCGGAAAGGAGGACATGTCCCGGTAACAAGCACGTTCTGTGCCAATCTCTGAGCCAAACAGTGAGAGCATGTATAGAGCGGCCCCCTTGTGCAGTGTAAGGGAGAGGGCATTAAACACCACTCACACCACCAGCCCTCAGCACATGCGCACCACCCCTGGCCCCAGCCTTACTCTCTTCGTCAAAGGGAACAGGCCGGCAGTAGACCACAAGTTCCGAAAGCTCCAAGGCAATCTTCTTCCTCCTCTCCATCATCTTCCCCTCAGTAAGCTGGTGACACACACAAGGCCCAGGCTGAGCCCTGCCCAGGAGAAGGAAGCTCCTGCCAGCCTTGGGTACACACACATTTCAGGAGTTCTGAGGCCCTCTCCTCTCCTTGTACATTTTAAATAATAGCAGGCAGTAAACAAAACTACTGGCTCCCAGTGTCATCCAAAAATTATCTTTTCCTTTGTCTCCACAGATACACTTGTTCCCCAACCCTCTTGGGGTGGAAGTCTCACCACAAACTTATATCCCAAATGACCTCACATGGAGCCGAGCTGGGCGAGGCCTTCCCAGTAATGCTTTCTGATTATTCTTTACCTAGCCTCCTCCTAAAGCAAAAACACTGCTTCCTGGTTCCCCGAAGCACTAAGCCTACTTGGCAATGTGTGTGCCTTAGATGATCTTACCACCTCACGTCCCCCATGGCCAACACACCCTTCCTTCTCCCATCCCTGATCTTAGCTGCAGCCTACTCAGACACTCCCCACGCTGCTCTTTGTAGTCTCCTCCTTCAGGGGCTCCTCTTTTTATTTACTTTCTTTTCGTTCCAGGCTAGACCCAGAATCTATCCCTTCAGCCACTGGGAAGTGCCTTGCCCTCCAGGGCACACTAACAAAATCCTCAGAATTGTATCTGTTCTCCAGTCACCAATCTGCTCACCAAGTGCACTGGGGGAACAGTCTCTAAGAAGTTCCCATATGGGGCTGGAGAGATGGCTTAGTGGTTAAGAGCACTGACTGCTATTCCAGAGGGCCTGAGTTCAATTCTCAGCAACCACATGGTGGCTCACAACCATCTGTAAAGGGATCCGAGGCCCTCTTCTGGGGTGTCTGAAGAGAGCAATGGTGTGCTCATATACATAAAAATAAATAAATCTTTAAAAAAATAAAAGAAGTTCCCATACATCTGCAAATGCTTCACCTGGCTCAAAGAAAGAGGCCTCCTCCAGAAAGCTGGTCCTTGTAAACAAATACAAGCTACCCAATGTCCACAAACTCCAGCTCCCAGCTCGTTATGGTTAGTCACTCTGAACTCCCTACCTACGACCCACTGCCATCCAACCTTCTCATGCCACTAAGAGTCCTCAATAGTGTCACTTGGAGTATCTGCTGCTGCTAAAGCCAATGGACAGGATTCTTACTATACCTCTGTGGCCCTCAGCATAGCAAAGTCCCACTGCTGTGGGTATCTGCAACTTCTCTGCCTCCTGTCCCAGACCCAGACCCTGTTACAAATGTCTACCTAAGCCCTCTTCAAACCTTTACCACCTCATCTCTTCTCAGCCCTGATTCTACGCCTGCCGCCAGCCCAGGACCTCTCTTACCTCTTGCCTTATAGACTCACTCAGCTGACCCAGAGTACTTCCTGCTCAACACTTCCCACGCCCATCCATCACAACCCTGTCTTGAGGCTGTTCTTCTGGGTGTCTTATCTAAGGCCAGGCCACATCAGTTACCTTCTCTAGAGGAACTAGCTAGAGAGTTAGAGGCCTTGGCTCCCAGGCAGGCCCACATGTTGCCCTGACAGACCGCAGCAGCACCTTCTAAGCTGTGGCAGATTCTCACCCTGGCATCTGCAGTCTGGGCAACTTCACGGATCTTTTTCACCCAGTCCTGCAACTCCTCCTGTGAGTCAGCTGCAACATCTAGGGACCACTGAGCCAGTGACGGCATGCTGATGGAGAAGACGAAGAGCCGGTTGTTTTTGCCCTCAGGCCGAATAGCTGTTGGGGGTAAAACAATACAAGGCTAAGAATGTTATCTTTGTCCTTTCTAATGCTGTGAACCCTTCAATATAGTTCCTCATGCTGTGGTGACCCCCAACCATAAAATTATTTCATTGTTACTTCATAATTTTGCTACTATTTATGAATCGTAATATAAATATCTGATATGCAGTATATCTGATATGTAAACCCTGTGAATGGGTTGTCAGGCCTGCCTCCAAAGGAGTTGAAATCCACAGGTTGAGAACCACTGCCCTAGACACTGGTTCAAAGGAATTCATTCCATTTCTTGCTGGCCATACTTATAAGCAGGCAAAACTGGTATATAGATCCAATTTACAGAGGATACTGGAGCTCAGATATACCATTAGTAGCTGTGGTGGGAGCAAGGCTCCAACCCAGCTGTGACTCATGCCTCTTCCTGGGAGTCATGCTTTGTAACCCCCTCCCTAACCCATCTCCAAGCTTCTGTCACAACCCTGTGGTCTAAACCATTAGAACTGGATGTCAGCTGTTGGCATCTCTGCCAACTTTTGACTCCACTGTACCTGGCACAGGGTAAAATTTTGGGATGACAAAGGCATCTGGGATTTCCAGAGTATAAGAGTACTCTGGGGCCTCAGCCACTGGTTTCCTCTCCAGGAGCAGAAGGAGTGACAAGGACACTCTGACACTAAGAGGAATCACGAGCTAGGAACTGGAGCTCACCGATCTGACAGGATGGCACATCTAAGACCCCTCGAAGCAAGTCCCCCAGTGGGCTGTTATCATCCAGGTGCTGTAGGAAGCAAAACCACAGGATGGTTAGCATGGCTGCTGCATGCTCAACTGAGGGGATTTTTTTTTTTTTTTTACTATCTTTTGAGTATATTTATGACCAGTTAAGCATGACATAGGTACAACAGAGACTAGAGTGTGGCCACACAGGATGTGTGGCTCACAGATGACAGGCAGGCCTGGGTGTGATAGACACATCAAAAGAGAACCTGAGGACAGGGAAACAAAACCTGTGACACTGTGCGGTTCCAGACATACCTCCCTCTCCGGCTCTAGGATTGCTGGATTGATCATCTCTTCCACATAGTTTGAGGGGAACCACAGCTGTTTCTTCCCACCATAGTCTCCTCGCCACCTGTGGAAGCCATAGGGTACCTGACTCAGCAACTACCCCGAACTCTCACAGGATCTTCCTGGGGGCTCCCACACATAAGTCAGGCCAAGGCAGACACTGCTAGTGAACACGAGACAGATGCTCTCATAGCATACTGTCAGTGCCAGCTCCACAGGTCCCTGGACTCCTGCCCCACCACACCACAGGCTCTCTAGCCTGGATGGCCTGTCTCACCATCCACCATCTTGCTTTTCCACATTCTGGATGATGGCACTCTTGGTAAAGGTCAGCTCATCCTCTCTCTGGGCCTTGTAGTCAAAGAGGGCTTTTACTGCAAACTGCAGAGGTAAGACAATGAGACTGTGTGGAGTAAAGCAGAGGGGCACTCCCCACCCCAGAACAGCACATGTACATACACGTGCCTGGGCTAATGGGAAGTACCACTGTTGGCAAGTAATCCTAGACACAGTTCTCAGTGCTGCCTTGTGACAACTTTCAGAATAAGCAGGATGGGAAGACTGAGGGTTTTCTCCAGGGGAATTCTTGGCTGCACAGGTGAAGTCTTTGGCACTCTGTCCGGGGTCTGCTCCCAGAAGTCAGGGCTGAGGTCCAGTAAGAGTAATTGTACAGCCCTATGTAGCTCCCTATATAGTTAGGACCTCAGTCTCTGATGGTACTTCTGGCTAAGAGACAGGGCAATCTGCTACATTAAAGAAAAGGTCAAAACCAAGAAGATCCTAAGATCTTCATGATGAAGGGAATGACTGGACAGTATGCCATCTGGCCCCTGTTCTATTACCCATGGAAGACACAGAGAAGACACTCTGAAGAAGTAGTGACAAAGGGCCAGTTCTAACCCAAGACACAGGGGCTATAAGGTGGTTGAGCCCTGGAGATTTATGGTCATTTGCCAACCACACATCTTACACTCTCGAGCCTCAGAAAACCACAACTAACACTTGCTTCTCCACACCTACCACAAACGGTCCCAGAATACAGAAATTAAGCCCCAAGCAGCAGGGGACCCTCCTTCCTTGTGGCTTCCTGTGCCAAGGACAGATATTTACCTTGAAAGTCGGCATAGGGTTTGCCTCCACATAGAAACCAGGGTTGCGGCCCTCGTACAGTGCCCCATAGTCAGGTTCCTGGAAACAGGACACGTTGTGATCTATTAACACCCAGAACTGAGATAAATGCAGCTACTAGCTCCCACTTGCCCAGTTTGTGAAGCACAGCTGGCCTCTTCTACAGGGCATCTGCCCCAGCTCACTGGCCCCTGGCCTACTCAAATTCTAAGGGGAGGGTGACTATAGACTTGATCCCACACTCCTTTCTGCACTCTTCCCCAGCATCTACCACCTTGGCTCCTAAAGATCCTGAGTTACCTGCTGCTGAGCTGCCAGCAGCACCACATAATGATTTATTCAGTGGCTGAGCCCAGGGTCAGGAAGAAGTCCAGCACACCTCTCCTGGCTTCAGGGAACAGCGTGACCCTGACCAGGTTATCATGTCACAAATGACAACTCTCAACCAATCCTGTGTGAGATGCATATCTTCTACTAAAAACCACAACACTGGTCCAAGACCCTTGGCAACCTCTGTACTACCAAGCCCATGGTCTTCCCTCCAGAGCCTTCCCACAGAACAAAGGCATCTATACAATTGCACCTACCCTGCCCTCTGCCCCACACACTCCAGACCAAGCCCATGTGTGCATACCACAACCCATGTGAGCTCCCAGGCCTTGCTACCTACCCCTTAGCTCATGGGAATCTTGTCTGAATACCCAGGCACAGCTCAGGTGCCACTTCCTCCAGCTACACACCAGGGCTCCCAGTCACTCCTAGAGCTCCCATGTGAACTTAAAAACACCCCAGGATAGACACGGGTACATTATGAGTGTCCTCTAACTATACTGGTATACCCAGCCCCCCCACCCCCGGCCTTCTCACAGCTGTCCCAATCTTCTCCAGTGCCTCCTCGTTGATGGGGTAGCGCAGTTTCATTTTGCGGTACAGAGGGTGCTTCTCATAGTAGCTGATGAGGTCAACCAGGCTGTCAAACTCAGAGTTCCCCAGCATCACAGTCTGACCTTCCTGCTGTACTCGGCAGTGCTTGATCTTTCCCTCAGCCCTTCACAATGACAGGACAGTCAGCAAGGAAGACAGCCCAGACCCCAGCAAGAACCCGCAGCTGCCCAGCATGCCTCACCGGAAAGAAATGGCATAAGAGTTAGGCTCATTGCGCTTCCGCACCAGGAAGGCCCCGTCCCGGGGCACTCGCATCAGCATATGTTCAGCCTGAGCTCTAGTCAGGCTTGCGTGGTACCATCTGAAAATCACCAGAATTAGTCCCTGGCCAGTCCTACCATCACCCCTGCTTCCCTCCCTGTCCCTCTCCTCACTCTTTGCTCTCATGGGCATTCGTCTGTGGAACAGGTTCTGAAAGGCGCATCTCAAACTCATTGCAGCGCAGGGGGACTTGCTGATAATGTGTGATGAGGTCATAGAGAGAGTCAAACACAAGGTTATCTGTCAAGAAGAACTTAGGAGTCCCAGCATCCTGCCGGGAGTGGATACGGCAGTGCTGGACTTTCCCATTCCGCCTGAGGGAAGACAGGATGGGAGAGGCATCAAAAACAGGTCAGAGCTCCAAAGAATACGTAACTAGGCAAGGCACAACAGTTCAGAATGGGAGGCCATTCTCCAAAGCAGCTTGGAGGAGGACATATACATCAAACATGCATGCGTAGTCCACACACGCCTGTGTGAGAATGAATTATGTCCTAGAAAAAACCTCAACCCAAGGCCGAAATGTTAACCACTTATGTCTAGGTACAGTCTATTGTGGACTACACATAAGTATAACTAGATGTGGGTTACCAGAAAGACAGCGTGTAGTCACCCACGAAGGTCTCACTTTCTCGCACTAGGAAGGAGCCATCAGGAGCCCCAGTCTCTATGCAGTACTCGGTGAGCAGGCGCTCGGCAATATGCCGCCCATCTCGCCCAGCGCCGAGCTTCCCATGGAACCACTTTTCACTGGAGTGCAGCTCTGTGCTGCCACTGGCCTAGACAGGACGACGGCAAAGATACCCAGTGACTATCAAGTTCTCATTCAGCTGAACCCACGCCCCTCAACAATTCTACCTCCTTCGGCTCCTCTTCATCCTCATTGCCCTGGTCACTGCTGGTCTCCTCAGAGTAGTAGATCTTGCTGCTAGTCAGAACAAAGTAGTGAGGATACCACTCCTGGAAGAGACCAAAGGGGACCTGTAAGCCAGAGTTTGACACACTGCCCCACCATGTCCAGGCTCAGCTAGACCTCACATGATTCACGGGGTCCTCCAAGTAGAGGATACCATTCTTGATAGAGTTACTGATGTCATTCTCGGAGTACATCACAGAAGTAGGCACCTCCTCATAGGCACTGCCCTCAGCCAGCTTCTTGTGCTGTGGAAGCAGACCGGGTCATGGCAAAACCATCCCACATCTAGCCCCATCTCCTAATGTGAGGTTTCTACTGCCAACGATGTCACACCTTAATAAGGATCTTCCTTTTGAGCTGGTTGGGAGAAGGAAGCCCGTCAGCAGCAATGTCCACGGGCTTGGTAAGGAGTGTGTCGCCAAGCACCTTTCTGAAGTGCTGAGCCATGTTTCTCTGCTGGGCAATGCTGCAGTGATCCTCAATGGACAGGATGACTGGGTACCTGAAGGCAAGGCGGTCAGCACAGAGACATTGCTGCTACAGTTATTCCGGGTCAAATCTTAGTCCAAACAGTTCCTTACAGAGTGAAATAACAGAGTCAAGGGCCTGGGGCACCATACCCACAGGACCCCCCTGAAGAGAGGGGGCCCCTGGGAGTGGGGGTGGGGGCACATCAGGAGGCAGTGGGAGGTAGTGGGAACCAAGAAGTGACAAGTGTTGCAGAAGGGAGCCTCTGAGTTGCTGAGGCTGCCCTAGCAAAAGACATTCCACACAAAACGGGTCAGGAAATATGAGAAGCAGCCCCCAAATGCAGCTTGAGGACCCTTTCAGTGCAGTGGAGACTGTAGGCCTGGTGGCAGCTAGCAACTGAGAATGGCTCATAGGAAGCATTCTTTTCTGGGCAATGAAGGAAAAGAGACCACAATTACAGGCATGGCTTTTTGAGAGTGAGATGCACTTCAGTGCTAGCCAGAGATGCAGGGACCTGAGGTAAGACCTCAAGAAACTGACTGGAGTAAGAGCAGAGGAGACAGGCGGGGTGCAGGCAAGCTATGCAAGGGATCCCAGGAGTGAAAGGCCTTCTGGAGGTCGCCGTGACCTCCACACCTACTCACTCTGAGGCTACAAAAGCATGCTCCTTGATGGTGTGCAGAACATCTGAGAACTTGATCTTGGTGGTGAGAGTATGCCCATGGTAAATGACTGGCATCCCATCTGGCCCATCCCAGCAGTCCAACTCAATGCAGCGACAGCCCATCCTCAGGCAGCGAGCATAGGCTTCCAGGGAGGACTCACTGGAGAACTGGTCCCCAGTCAGGTACCTGGATAAGCAAGGAGAGGGCCATATGGTCTGGTGGGCCTTCCTCCCTCCTTAGAAAAGGCTGGCTGAACAGAAAGAGACATACTCACGTATTGTGGGAAGAAGAGATCCAATAGTGAGAGAGCGGGTTGTTCATGGTATCTGGGCACACAGTGTCCAGCTGTGAGTTCCACACACTGTTCTCTTTGGAGAACAGAAAGGTGACAAGCTACAGGAACAAACGTGGAGGAGAGAGTGAATGAGTTCTGGCTGCCACTTGGGATGGAAGTAGGTGTACAGAGTGTGCTCAGTCTCAACTCCGCTGGGACAGTAGGCAGTAGGCTACATAAACAGCTTTTAGAGCACAGGTTGGCTCTGGTCACTCTAACAGAATGGTGGGAAAGGTGAAGCTCACCTCATCCAAGAAGAAGTATGGCTCCTCAATCTCTCGCAAGGGGTCTCGAAGGAAGCTAAGCATAAATTCCTGTACCTGGAGCCGGTCGACAGCCCACAGCTCCTGTTAGATAAAGAGGAAGTCATGGAAGAGGCCACTGATAATGAACCCACCCTGCAGCCTGACTCCCTGGCCCAGCCGTACCCCCTGGTACTCAAGAAGGAACTGCTGGAACTCAGAAAGAGACACCCGGCAAAGCTCCGGCCGCTCTCCAGTCCTGCAGGGAGAGAACATAATTAGTGTCTGGCAGCTGGCTGACTTGATCAATAGACAAGGGGCCCCCTGCTAATATAGATTCCCAGTGGTTTATTATGCCCCATCCCCACCCACCCACTGCTTCCCTCTGGATCTGAAACCACCCAGAGAAAAAGCCCAATTGGCTGTTCCAAACCAAACCTCAAAGTGTTGGCTTCCAAGAAGGGAAGGTCCATCTGCAGAGAACAGAGTCTGGTCAGGAGGAGAGCCCCGGGAGACCATGCAGGAAGGGACTCTTAAGAAAAGGCTAGGGAGCAGACACCCGGGGGGATGGCTGGAGCAATGACACCCAAAACTCCAAAGCAGGGCAGCAGGGCTATGAGAGGAGGCAGAAGAGGGGTCAAGGGCAGGGGAGGGCGAGAGGCTCATGCACCGTCTTCTGGGCGCTGTACATGAGGCTGCGGTACAGCTGAGCAAACTGCCCGTAGGTGATGTCTCCGCTGCGCTGTTCAAGGTCCTACATGGTACAGAGCAGGACTGCCAGTCAGGCCCCTTGCGAGGAGTCGCTGGCCTCCCCTGCCCTGCCAGTAGATAGCCCCAAGTGTCCATTACCGTCAGCCGTTCTCGGAGGAAGCGCATGTTGGGGACCCGGTAGTTGACCTGTGACAGCATGTTCTTCAAGTCCTTGGCTGATATTCTGAGGGGAGAAAAAGGATTCCCTTTGACTTTAGGCTGAGCCTACCTAAGGATGGGAACCTCCAGTCTTAAGAGCTACACCGTTTCGCACTTCATGGTGTGATAGGTGGAAGTCCCTTCCTTTCTCTGGGCCCCAGTTTCTGCATGTGAAAAAAAAACAAAAGCCCAATACTCCAGAAGTAACCAAGCTCAGGAGAACAGGTCAGGCTGGGGTGGGGGACAGAATAAGCCATCTCCAGCAGGTGCCCCCAGCTCTGATCTCCTGCCTGGACAGGACAGGGCAGGACACTGCCACTAACAGGGATATCCTGGGACCCACAGCCCCCAGAATAAGCAGCAGGGAAGGAAGCATGGGCACCCTTAGTCACATGTAACTGCTGCTGCCTGGGCACACTCCTGAGGCTGGACAGTAAACTGGCTCCGGGAAAAGAACTCAGTCAGAGAGAGGAACAGAGGGGCTGCGAACCTTTAATACAGTTCCTCCTCATGCTGTGGTGATCTCCAACTAGAAAATTATTTTTATTACTACTTCATAACTGTAACATTGCTACTGTTATGAATCCTAATGTAAATGTCTGATATGCAGAAAGTCTTAGGTACTTCCTGTGAAAGGGTCATTCGACCTCCCAAAGGGGTCAAGACCCACAGGCTGAGAACCAATGCTCTAGAGTCAGTGTTTGCAGGGAGCATTAGGTCTCTTGACCCTCAGTCCGCCTGAAGCTGTTGTCAAGGAGACCCAAGCTTGTCTCCTGTCTTCCATCATGGTAACAGCAGGCTGCATTTCCGCCCTGCTGTGCTTGCTCTGTAGTTGTCACCCCTTCCCTGCTGCACCCCTTTATGCCCCTAGGCTGCTCACCACTGGCTGAAGCTACTTTTCCTACCACAAGATCACACATAAGGGTAAACTTACTCTTCCTTCCCTAGCTTCTCATGTGGAAGTAGTTGGAGCTCGCCACTGGGCCTCTCTTCCCTTTTCTTGCTATCTGGATACAAGAGTTTTTATCTGGGACCCCAAGACTTTGCATTTCACCTGTCCACACCCCTGTTACTACCTGCAGCCCTACCTCCCCTTTTGAACTCATTCTATCAGCTTGGGGACTCCGGATCACTCTACCTGGGCATCTACTATGCACCATAAAACTTACACCCACACTGGACCCTAGCTCCCCACAGTGTGCTCCTCCCACTGTCTTCTCGTCTCAGCCAATGGCAACTTTACTTTCCAGTTGCTCAAGTCAAACGCCTACTGATCTCTGACTTGTTGATGCAATTTTAAACAATATAGCCTAAATCCAGCTAATTCCTACCACTGTTACCTCAATCTGAGGCCTCTCACCTACACCCAGAACGGTCGGACAGTGTCTCACAGCCCTCTACAGCAGTACAATCTTGAGTGTGTTTGCTTAGTTTTATGTCTACTTGACACAAGCCAGAGTCACCGGGAGAAGAGAGAGCCTCGATTGAGAAAATGCCTCTGTAAGATCCAGCTGTAGGTAAGCCTGCAGGGCATTTTCTTAATTAGTGATTGATGTGGGACAGCCCATCCCGATGCTGGTGGGTGGGGGGCACCTCTAGGCTGGTGGCCCTGGGCTCTATAAGAAAGCAGCCTGAGTAAGCTATGAGGAGCAAACCAGTAAGCAGCACTCCTCCATGGCCTCTGCATCAGCTCCTGCCTCCAGGTTCCTGCACTGTTTGAGTTCCTGTCCTGGCTTCCTTTGGTGATGAACAACAATGAGGAAGTTAATTTAAGCTGAATAAACCCTTTCCTCCCCAAGTTGCTTGTTCATGGTGTTTTACTGCAGCAATAGTAAGCCTATCTGGAACACTGAGGAAACTCTAAGTCAGAGCAGGTCATTCCTCTACACCCCCCATGGCTTCCTGCCTCTGGGGACTATCAGAGGGCCTTGCAACAGCACAAAGCTGCATTGACAGCAGGCCATCTGGTCTTTGCTTCCTCCAGCTCCTGGTCCTCTGGCTGCACTGCCAGTCACACCTCTAAGACCCAGCACCAGCTTTATACCCCACTCTCAGCAGCATGAACTACTTCTGTGTCAGAACCCCTAACATCCCCCCCCCCAATGTAACTCAGTTCTCTGGGCCCTCCGGCTCCAATGCTCTGGGTACCTCTACCCACTGGTTAGGCATACACCTCAGCTTAGCACCTACCGATCCTCTCGGTTACGATCCACTGAGTAGAACTGCTTCCGGAGCCACCTGAAGAGAGAGAGGAGCCTGAGGTAAGGGTCCTTTCTCCAGCTAAGTTAAAGCCCGGGGAGAAGAGCTGTTACTGTCTGCACAGGGGACCTGAAGTCTTTGCCTCTTTCCCCTTGGTTCCAAGATATCTGGCCTTAACCACATGAAGATGAGTCTTACCTCTCGATCTGCAGGGGTGTGGCTGCCTGCAGGGTATCCTCCATCAGCCAAGTTAAGCCCTTGATCCACATGTTCACTTCATCCTCTGATGTGGCTGTGAGCAGAGCAAACGCTAAGCCAAGGGCACCTATCTTCCACAAGAGCAAGCGCAGCTGGGTCTTCCCTTTACCTACACCCCACCTCCTCTAAGCCCGTGTCTTCCACCTTGCAGACTCAGGGTCTTCAGGCGGAATTCCATTCCATAGAGGATGACAAAGCAGTGTGACTGATCTGGCCGGAAGGCAGGGTCTTCTTGGTAGCGGTCAAAGTCCCGTGAAGTCTTCCCTGGGCGGATCTCCTTAATTTCACGGATGTCAACTGGGAAGATAGTATGTAAAGGCCGAGGTCAGGCTGAGGTCCTCACAGTCAGCATCAAAGGGAGCATAGCCTGCTCTTCTCAGGCACTTCCACAGCCTCCTTCTTCAGGGACTATACCACAAAGAGACAACCCTTTCTCTGAGACAGACTGAACCCACTCAGTTACCCCAGGTGACAGGGTTCATCTGAGAGTAGACCCTTCTGTTGCTGTTAAAATCGAAGACTCTGGGGACAGGGAAGTATGTGTTACCCCTGCCCTATCTTTGTTCCATTACTGGAAGTACAGGTTATACACTGAGATCTGGAAAAGAGCTGGACTCCAGAAGGAACAGGTATCCAAAACAGTTCCTGTGGATCACTTTCTAATACAGTACCTATGCAGGCCCAACTGTAAAGTCCTAGAGGATGGTATGGGCAAGTCTAGATTGGTCTCAGAATCCCAGACAGAACCTTGGATCAGGTCCAGAAAACTGGCAAATCCTGAAATGACCCACACCCCAGACATGCCCACACAAGTCTTAGCAAAAGGCCAAGTTCTGGTTTAGGCCCAGGCTGTCCAAGAATGTCTGTGCTGTATGGCTTGGTATCCTTATCTCAGTTACAAAGGGATTCTCAACTGTTCCCCTACTTTCCCAAGCAAAGGTGAGGCAAGCACATAAGCCTGAGGTAAATGATCAGAACTGGCTACCCACCTGAGTGACAGACAGCAACTTTGAGCCAGCAAGTGACTTATCTAGCTCCTTCCAGTTGTAGTCTTACTGACTAAAGAGCTAAGGGCCTGACTCAGTTTCTCAGGGCATGGGGTAGCAGGCTGCATGGGCTAGAATCTAGCTCTACATCACATTAACTGTGAATCTGAGAAGAGACAACTGCCCTGAATCCACTGCTACACTTATAAAGGGAGATAAGAACATCAGAGAGGACGCTGGCGAGACCAAAAGTGCCCCGAAAGCATGGAAGCTGTGTGCCCACAAGAAGGGAGCTGTTCCTTGGCCAGCACTTGCTCAGATATGGGCTCTCAGCCCACTTAGGTCTGAGAGGTTCTGCCACAGCTGCCCTGACTGTACACTTACTCCATCCTTGAACTAGCTGGGAGCCTGGACAGAAGAAAACACTCATCCCAAAAAGAGAGACTTGGGCTCAACAGTGAGCTTTCCCTCAGCTTGGGAACTTTCTAAAGTGTTCTGACCAGTTCCCCCTTCTGAGTAAGTTCCCCTTAGATTCCAGTTCTAAACACCAGCGTGGCTGGAACATCCTGAAGGCTCCAACCAGCACCTGGAAGTCTTCCTGTCTTGTCCCTTGTGCCAGCCACAGTAGCCTCATCTGTCCCCCCCCAACCCCGAACAATGGCAACACTGTGGTCCCATCCCCAGCTCTGCCACCACAAACAGCACTGGCTTTACCTGGACCCAACTGTCCCCTCAGCAAAGCCCCCAGGTCTCTCCTCCAGCAGGAAGTCTGAACTTTCCTGTTGGTGGCCCCAGTCTCACCAACTAGTACAACACTGCTTGGGACCTGGTCCTGTAGGCCTATCCATGTCCCTCCTGTGAATTCCCACCCTGTACAGCCTTCGAGGTTCTCATGATGGGGCTCAGAGATCACCTTGAGCTTTTGTCTTGCCCTCTCTGATCCTTCCAACCCAATGCAGACCCACAGCAAGAACAGCCATGTTCCTGCCCCATTGCACCCTGGATCCTGGCCTGGCCAGTTCTAATGCTGGATTGTCTCCTACTAGAGATCCAAATGGGACGCTCCATCCTGCAGTAATCATCCAGTCAATGCCTCAGGCTGCTATGAAATAAATGTATGTTCCTCACACTCCACGGGAGGCAGAGCCCCATCCAGGACCCACTAAATGCAAAAATGAGAAAAATGCAGGCTCACGGAAAGGCCTAGGGGGATGGAGTAAAACGGAGGTTTTCTACTCAGTTCTAGAATGAGGGTGGGAGAGCTGGGTCACAAACCCACAACTTGATAACACAGTTTCTACGGGTGGAAGGAAGAGCTTCCATTAGGAGGAAATGCCTACATCACACACCACACAACCACCAAAAACTCTGCCCTTTGAAACAGAAACTCGAATATTCTTCCAGTGAGAGCCATCCTTCCTGCCTACACATTTGCCCATGTGTGTGCGTGCACACACACCTACATAACCCACAGTTACGGTCTTTCCTGCTGCTGCCCCCACGACTGCGTACACACAATAGGCAGGCAACTATAAAGTCTGTCTAAGGCTCATGGGTAGGCCACATGTGGTTTCCCTACATATATATGTACACACATGGATTGTGTGTGCATACACACATATGCACACATGTGTATATGTGCACAGAGCCAGTAGGCCCATGTGAACTCTAGCCTGCTCTGTGTTCTAGACACACTGCACAGAGTTTGAAGTTAGAACAGGCATATGATTACATAGGAACCAGGCAGGCAGGCACAGAGCAGGGAGACAGGCACATCACTCTTCAACGCCCACACTGGTCACGCTGATCCCTTCTTCCTCCTCCCATAGCGAGACACCAGCATGGCCCTGAGGTCCTCTAGTCTATGAAGTCAGAGGCAGACTGAGTGGGGGCGGGGAGGCACACAAGGCTCATTCCCAGGAGCTGCCATCACAGGGAAGAGACTCCCTTATCAGACACAGCTTCTGCTTTAGTTGCAGAAGAGGAGAGAAAGACTTTGCCAGCCCAGCCACTATCTGGGTGAGACCTTCTGTATGTCAGGAATGACTGTGGGTGTGCAAGTGTATGTGTGTGTGTGTTCACAACTGCTTATTCATTCCCTATGCCTGGAAGACCCATGAGCCAGCATTCCCTACTTCCTAAAAACTATGGGAGAACAGCATTTGGAGGAACATTAGTTATGAAAAATAAGTCCAGGATACCAAGAGGTCCTGATGTCTGGGGGCTGGGAAGTGAAAAGAAGATACACGCTCAAGACAAGGGCAGATTTCCACAACCGGGGACCATGATGTGACAATGGTCCAGCTGCAGGCTTACCATAACCTGAAAGGGCACAGTATAGCTAGCATAGCATGTCAGGAGCTTTGTATATGCACTCCTGCAAGGACAAGGGCTCTGGGCTTACCCAGGCTTTAGGAATGGCCTGGGCTGCCTGGGAAGCAAGGGTCACCCACATTTGATCTTTATAAACTCTTATAATGAAATCAAGACTTAGTTTTTCTTTTGTTACTTCTGCTTCTGACTTTTTTGAGATAGATAGCCCTGGATCTTGCAGTTCTCAAGGTTCAGCCTCCAGAGTGCTGAGATCGATAGGTGTGAGCCACCACGGCAGGATCTTTTCAAAAGGACTTGAATAGCGAGGAACCACCCACACCTACGCCAGGGACTAGCCTCACATGGTAGCTCTAAGGCCAGACAGTCTCATATACTGTGCAGAATCCTGGTGGTCTGTGCTCCTCAGTGCCCCTAATGGAGAGCTTCCTACTCCTACGCCCTCAGAAAGTCTGCCCTAACCAGATACCTG
Organism: Uromys caudimaculatus; assembly: GCA_028551405.1. Taxonomy (NCBI): domain Eukaryota; kingdom Metazoa; phylum Chordata; class Mammalia; order Rodentia; family Muridae; genus Uromys; species Uromys caudimaculatus. The sequence continues at coordinate 17,496,790 of CM052701.1, forward strand.
TTCCTGAAGCTGCCAGGCCTAGCAGGAAGAACCAAGAACCACAAGGCCCTTCAATTCCAGTTGTGAGGTTCTGGTAGTCCCTCACTCTTTCAGATTCAGTTTCCCAAGCTGGAAAACTGAATTCTTCTCACTTCACAAGATAAGGAACTTGCTGAGAAGCACCTGTCTGTGTGCCTGGTGTCATTGACAAGGGTCCTGTGAAAGACAGCCCTAGGGGAGATGACACAGCTGCCTGGCAGGGCTCAGAGGACAAACTCAAACCTCTAAGAGTTTTTTTTTTTTGACGATAAAGACTTACCAGGAAGCCAGGCAGTGGTGGCGCATGCCTTTAATCCCAGCACTTGGGAGGCAGAGGCAGGCGGATTTCTGAGTTCGAGGCCAGCCTAGTCTACAGAGTGAGTTCCAGGACAGCCAGGGCTACACAGAGAAACCCTGTCTCAAAAAAAACGAAAAAACCAAAAAAAAAAAAAAAAAAAAAAAAAAAAAAAAAAAAAAAAAAAAAAAAAAAAAAAAAAAAAAAAAAAAAGACTTACCAGGAAAAGAATCCAAGTAGTTATTTCCCAGCTCACAGTCAGGCCTCACGAGATGAGGACTCTGTGAGGCATAGGTCTCATTGATTAGTATATGCAAAGATGAGCTAACATACTGTTTCCTGAGTCTGTAGCAAACCCCACAGTGTAGGCATGTGTACCCAACAGGTACAGTTGAGAGAGAGACAGAGAGACAGAGACAGAGAGACAGAGACAGAGAAAGAGAGACCGAGACCAACAGATCTGAAATTGCAAAGATGAACTGTTCTCCTTTCTGGATCGTCAAAACAAGGCTATCAGTTAGGGGTATTAGTTAGGCCCACTACCCAAACATCCACTGAGAGCACCAGCCCTGATCTGTCCTATCATTTCAATCTTCTATTTTGGCTTTGGTAAGAGTTGAAATGTGATTGCTGCCTCTCTAAGATGACAAAGATTAAATTTGTACAATCAAAGTTTGTCTGATGAGACAGGGACTCTGGAAGGCTAATGTTCCCTTTCCAGCTCCTTTCCTCTCTGTTCTGCCTTCCTCAGTTCAGGGACAGACGCGTACCTCAAGAGCCTGAGACTAGAGATCAGCCTTACTCAGAGTGTAGCATCTAGATGATGCTTACACAGACAGTAAGAACCTTTAGACATGCCAGTGTCCCTCTAAATGACTTCTCATCCGGGGCACCCCAGATGAGAACTTACCCCAAGCACTCTGACAGCCATGAAGGTGGCACTCAGGGCTGGGTGAGAGCCTGCTTCTTCTGTAGAACAGGTTCTTACACCTCAGACAGGACTCGACTCATTGAGTAGGCAGAAGAAACAGTACTGTCACAGGGACAAGCTAAATGGCAGACAGCCAGTCTGTAGCCTGAGAAAGGGGGAAGAGGGCTGGCTCTTCTGGTGCTTGGTTCCTGAAGGCAGAGTCTTGCCAGACATCAGGCTAGGCACATGCCTGTCATCAGCTCTCTTGCCTATCATAGTGGGACAAGCACGCTGTGCAGATGGATGGTGTTGGTAAGTATCCTGTAATCTAGTCAGAGTTCACCAGCAGGAACACCAGAGAAAGAGAATAAAAAGAATGGGGCACTAAACCTTTTTAGAGGTCTTTAGTACACAGGCCCAGGGAGCCAAGCCACAAAACCCCAAACCTTAATTTAGACCCACGACTCTGGGCCAGAACTCAAGTCCTAGCATTCCCACCTCCAACAAAGCCACTCTCCACACAGCCCCACAGATGAATATCCCCCACAGGGTCACAGGGCAAAGAGAGTGCGGTGTCAAGACACACCCTTCTTCCTGTGCCTATGCAGCAAGCTGTTGCTGCCACACCAGCAACTGTAGAAGAAAGGAATAGTGACCCCTCCTCAGAACCCTAGCCAAACCAGTTCACACCCACAAGACACTGCCTCCAACAACTGACCAAGAAGAGCAGCTCAGCCTAACTCCGCATTCAGCTTCTCTCCTACCTTGGTAAACAGGAAGCAGCCATTCAGACAGCTGGATAGAGGTCCATGGTCTCTCCCAATACATGGAACCCTGTACTGCTCTGTACAAATTGCTTCAGTACACAATCCTCACCAATACACAAGGCCACCTAGAGACTAGATTCTAGATGACTTTCCTGTTTAGGCAAATGAGGGATGGAACCCAAAGGGTCTCATCACATGGTGATTCATGGCAGATGGGGGTTCTGGAGAGTCCTCAGGGTAGTACCAACACTGATAATGGGTACATAGAGAAAAAGAAAGGAGGTCACAGAAGGTTTCATACTGCCCAGGCAGGCAGCCCTCTTTCCTAAAACACAGTTGATTTCAAGTGGTAACAGCATATGTAAGTCCCAAAGGAAGGGAAAGAAGGGCTCCACAGGAAACACAGAGCCAGAAGAGACCTCAGTCACCTGAAGCTCATTTACTTGGTCCATGACTCTGTTAGTTACCAGGCATCTATCTGCTCCACCCCAGGCCCTAAGTTGGGTCCTGGGGAAACAGATCAATGGGCACTGAGTTCCTGCCCTTCAGAAAATCCCAGCCTGCTGGGGGAAACAGATGTGGAAGCAGATAACTATGAGGTCATGCACAGAATGGAGCAGCAGGGAGACATCTGTGGTGCCGTGTGCACAACCTCCTTCTGTTTGGTGCTCTGCTCTAGACTTTTCCACACAACCTTCCCAGCCTTCCCTGCTTCTTTGTGTGCTAAAGGCCGCCCCAATTAAACATGGGCTACCGTCCTCTGTTCTAGTGCTCTGCCTTCTCCTCGGTGATCGTCATGCCCACAGCTTTAACTCCTGGTATACAGACAACTAACAAAACATCTCTAGCCTCTAAATGCCTGATACTACACCCCAACTGCTCTCTGCTCACTTCTTATTCCTGTCTGTCCACCTAAGGAACACACACACACACACACACACACACACACACTCACTCTCTCTCTCTACCACCCCCCCAAACCCTAGGCTTCTGGATATGCTGGGTCTACCAACAATATGAACTGAAAACTTCCAGCAAGATTCTCTTTTCTCAGACCTAACACAATGGTTCAGCAGGAGAAGGCACCAGCTGCCAAGCCCGACAACCTGAGTTCAATCCCGGGATCCACAGGTGGAGGGAGAGGACCAGAGGACCAGCTCTGCCAAGGTGTTCCCTGACCTCAAAATGTACTCAGTCTGAAGTCTTTTTGATTTCTGTTTCTCATTAGTCCAACCCTGCCAGGCCAGCTGACTGTTATTCATAATGAGCATCTGTAAGAAGGACATAAACTAGGAGCCAGAGCTCAGCCATGGGAGGAAGGACTAGTTTACCCTATGCTAACAGGCTATGTTAAGCAGCCTACAGACATTTCTCAGAAACTGCAAAGCACAGAGGATGAGGTCGTTGCCTCTGCAGGTGGGGAGGGCAGCAGCAGCAGGAGAGGAATCTGGTACCCTGTCACTCATCTCTGGCATGTTTGCTGCACATAATACATCAAGCTCTTAATTAAACTGAGCTATTTCATCCTTACAACTAATACTGTGTAGCAAGTATTAGGGTTCCCAATTTCCCAAGCAAGGACATTGAGCACAGAGTGGTTTATGATCCTACCCAAGGTGACAGTTGGCAAGTGGCAGAGCCAACAATACCTCAAAGCCAAGCTGATGTGCCCCTGGCTTGTGTTCTGCACTGCCTTGGGATCCCTGTGGGAAGCACCCAAGTGGGAGCAACACAAGGAGAATGGCAGGACTCCAGGCTGCTTTATGGCACTCTTAGAATAAAAGTCATATACACATATATATAATATATATATGTATCTATGTACATATATGTACATATATGTATATATACAAATATATACATACACACACATATATATTATTTTAAATTCGATTATTATTATTTGTGTATGTGTGTACACATGTGATATGTAAGGGTGCACACATCCCATAACACTTGGGAGGCCAGAGGACTGCTACGGGTTCCAGTGATCAAAGGTTGTCGGGCTTGCATGGCACATGTGTTTACCCACTCAGCAAGCTCTCTCTCAGTTGTCCTATGTGTGTTCTAGGGCTGTTTGGCTGTTTTTTGCAAATTCCTTGAGGACATGAACCACATCTATCATCTTCACTGCTCCATACCCAGCAGAAACTTAACGAGCATGCAGGGAAAGAAAACTATGAGTCTTTCTTGGCTGACCAACCTGCTCCTGCCAGCAAACATGTGAGACCTCACGGCCTCAGCTGCCTACAGGTCTCTCTGCCCTACCTATGCACGCCCCTCCCAAAGGGCAGAGGACAAGCAATGGTCAGAAGGAGAAGGGAAAATCTGGGCTCTCCCTACCACAAAGAAAACAAAGCAGCTTCAGACTACAGAGATAGGAAAGAGAGGGGCTGGGGAGGTGGAGGGGGTTTCCCTTGCCAAAACTACTCCGAGTCTTCTCTTATCTCTTGCTTGTACAAGTAGGACCAGTCTTAAATCCCCAACAGAAGGTCACAGGGATTAATTCTCAATGACAAAGGAAGTCATCAAGTTGGGGGTTTGGTGACAGCAGACTTCTTATTTCTTTATACCCAGGAAGTTTTCCTGCTTTGAAGCTTCATGGCCCAGCCCCTCCATAGCACCTGCCAGGTTCCCTCCCTCCTGCCAGCCAAAGCCACGCCCCTTTTGCTTCCTAGAAAAGCAAGGCCCCAGAGAAAGGTCTAGTCTTTGTCTTCAACTACCTTGTGACTCCACCCCATCCCCCACCAACATTCGTCCATACTAGGATGAACTTCACACTTCTAGTGTAGGCCAGTTCTCAGAGTAGAAATCAGGATAACCTCCCAGGAGCAGTCTGGCACCAAGTACTCTCATGTCACTGCTGGACTCAAGAGACTTGCCACAAAACTGATAAAGTGCCACTGTCAAGTTTTGAACCTCCCTGGTAGATATGCTAAGAGGTCCCAAGAAAGGGCCCAACACAAGCACATTACACTCTTTTACTGTAGTGGGTGAGGAAGTGACGGGGGTGGGAAAAGAAAAGCAGCTTCCAGTATGTGAGGCATCAGTGAGACCACTAAGTGGTCTGCAGCCTTAGAGCAGGACCATCACTGCCTGTGTCAAGTCCCTAACCTGTCAAGGGGGGAACTCTACAGCTGCGCTGACCTCCCACCACCGGAGGCTGAGAAACCTGTGGGCTAACGGGCTTTCCTCTGCTCTTTCTCAGGCTAACCACTCCATGAACTTAGGCCCATTCTCTGGGCCTGAGGCTGGCATCTCCCCAGCACACACTCACATCACCTACACAGCCAGAAATTACATTGTCAAGGCCTTACTCTTGCCACAGCTATGGCCAAGCCAAGGACTCTCGCACCCTCAGATATATATGTCCCTAGGAATCACTGTATAAGACTTTTAACTCAGCCCTATCTCTAGGAAGTCAACCTGAAATGAATGCCCCACTCGAGCTGAAGAAAAATTCGATCCACAAACAAGTGGTATCAAACTTGCTGCGGGCTATACGAGTTCTCTCACCAGTTGGACCAGCATACTCTTCATAGTGTCCATGTTCTGCTTCACTCACTCCAAGAGCCTCTACCCGTGCTGATGTGTCAATCAATGGGGAAGAGACTATACAGTAAAGGATAGGCTGGCAGAAAGATCTGGGCCCTTGGGCTCCACCCCTAGCATTTAAGTCAGTACTGTCCCCTGTAGCCCCGGGTTCCCATCTGCTTCTGGATTTCAAACTCCCCAGGATTAAGAACCGGGCCATCTCTTTTTCTTGCTTACCTAACTCCTCTCTGCCAGGCCTGGGCTCAATAGAGGAGATGCCAGTCTTCTGCTGGAGAAAGCCTCGCCCATTTACTCCTGAATTTTGCTGAAGCCAGGGCCTCTGGCCAACACGGGAAGGGCAAGAGCCGGAAGGAAGCAGCAGAGCCTATACACAAAGCCTCTGTGTGGCTATAAAAAGGAGCTCCTCCCTGCTTCCCTCAGGATGGGCCTGGTTCCTAGGAGGTGAGAGGAGAGTACAAATACTTGTGCCCAGGCACAAAGCCACTACAGCCTCTCAGAGGCTAGCCCAGCACTACCTCAGACCTCTTCTTGAAAGGAGAGTGTGAGAGCACCAAGGGCCGAGGCAGGAATGTAAGTAGAGACTCTTGAGATCAACTCCATGGTGCCCACCAACTCTCCCCACACTCCCCAGCACTCAGCTCATGGCCACCAAGCAGATTCTCTAGAAGCCTCTAGGAGCCTGGGTTTCCAGTTCTCTGGAGCTGTGAGAGCAACCATGATAAGAGGCTATAAGAAGCTCTGATTCTGAGGCTACAGGAGGAACAATAAGGCCACAACAGATGATGCTCAGAGGACTCAAGCAAGGCTAAGGGAGACATTATAGAAGGGTTTCAGAGTCTAAATGCTGTCTCTCAAAGGTCACATACACTGTACCCAGCTTTACAGAGAAAACCTTTCCTTTCTAGCCACTAGGCTCCAAATTCCTCTCTAGCTTAGTTTGCCCACAGTGTTCAGCTCTGTACTACAGACCTGACCTACACCACTGAGGTCACTCCCCAAAGACAGTGATGTGGCTTAGATGGATGGTATATGTAACATAACGGACAAATGAACCTTTATGCCACCAGTCCGAGGTCAGGGCCTTTGTCCTTGCAGCATGCCCTCAACCATCCTTTGGACAGAGCGGCCCATGCTTGTTTCCTTCACAGCACTCACCACACCCTGTAATTATTTGTCTGGCTGGTTTTGCCTTAACTGTATGTTCGCTACTAGACTTTACAGTGCTTGCCACAGTGAGAAGCCAGAGCACACATGTCGCCTTGCTTATTCAGGGATCTAGTGAGGCCCATGAACTGGTAGGGGTAAGTCCGGGGATGAGGTGTTCCGGCTTCCATGTCAGACAGTACCTTCACTGTAGGAGGGAAGGTCTGGGAAGGCTAGGTGCCCAGCTATCTATCTAAGGATCATGCCCAGGACCAGACTGGGGAGTGGTATGGCAGCAGTGAGTGCAGCTTGTCTACTGACGAAAGCCTGGGCCGGGTGAACGCATGTGAGCAGAGTGTAGAACAGAGGTCAGGTACTACACAACACTGTTACTTAGAGTAGGAGAATAAACAATACTATAGCAAAAATCAGAAATCCCACTCGTAACTATGCTCCATGACCTCACTCCTAGGACCTTTGCTTCCTTATCTCTGTAATGGGGACAATTAACTCCTGCCTTCCCTGGAAGCACAGCTATGCAGAGGGTAAAAACCACCACGCGCTCCCAGAACATTATTCAAACACCAGATCCTTCCCTCTCTGCATCCAAACTCAAGGAGACAACCGGCTTCGGGCCACATCCCAGTGGAAAACAGAACTCTGCTGTTAACTAACAAGAGGACAAAGGGAAGGGGTGACAAAGGGCCCCAGGTATCAAACGTTTCTTAAGCCTAGATGCGATCTTACTTCATTAACTTTAACCTGTAATTCCATGAGGAGGAATTTTTGTTTGTCTGCTTTTCGCTCTTTGAGACTGAACTCACCTTGTAGCCTAGGCTGGTCTATATATATTATAACTCAGTATGTAGCCAAGATGGCCTTGATCTTGCCATACCTGCCTAAGAATTGTTGTCTTTATCAGAGATTCCTCCAGGGCAGTGGAGCACTCTACAAAGCTACAAGGTACACCAAAACATTCATATCTTCCTCCTCAACACCTCTCCAAAGACTCTCCAGAGGTGCACATTGACCACTCCCCATGAGAAAGCAGAGGAGGGGAGACTCAGTCTCCTAACAGCAAGACACAACTGCAGGCTTCTCTAACCTCAGGCCCTACCACTTCCACCAGTGTATTCAGTTAAGGATACACTGTCCTTGAAACACGTTCCATAAGAAAGGAGAGAGTGAAAAGCGACACTCTGAGTTAGTAGAAGAGGATGTAGCCCTACCATACAGGGCTGTGTCACAGCACTTCCTGGAAGACTGGGCCTCCCCTAATATTCAGACAGTGAGGCCAACTCAAGTGTTGAACTGGCTTAGATACAAACCCTGATGTCCAAGCAGCCACTCTCAGCCAACTGCCTTGTCTCCACACGGATGCCCATGGCAGCAGAAAGCCCTGATGATCGAGGCCCTGCTGAGAACTGCAGCTTCATGCCCTTTATCAAAGGACTTGGTGGCCAGGCACAGCCCCCGACCACAACAGACACATCTATTCTCCTTCTAACCTGGTCCTCCTGGGGACTCGATCCTATTTCTCTCCTGTCAGATTCCACACCTTAAGCATGTTCACCACACCACCCTTGGTGCCATGTACTTTATACAAACTCTCTTCCAAGCCTCATTAGGAGCCTTGAAGTCAGTACTTTCTGCAGAGGAGAAGCTCGGAAGGATACGTAGCCCATTAGAGGTCACAGAGCAGGCAAGCTGTGGACAGTGTGTGTTCACTGCCCAGTGCTTTCCTGCTCTGCGCTCAGCCCTTTCTTCTCATCACTGAATTCTGGTCTTGTCTCCTCCACAAGTCAAGTAAGAGGTGAGCAAACAATGTTTATTGAACAAATAAATGCCCATAATTCCAAAGGGCCACTTGAAGCAATGTGATCAAGTTCTCTAAACCCCAACTCAATCTATATACATCTATGCAGACCTCCCCTTCTGAACACAGAGTCCTGGGAGAAGCTGGAGTGTTGGGCTTCCTGGTACTGGGTTTGCTCAACTTTGCTAATCGTTTATGAAGCAGGTTCAGAAAGCAAAGCCCCCCTGAACAGGGGACCTGGAAACTCTCCCAGCAGGCAAGCCTGGGGTGCTGATGAAACAATAAGAGGTCTGACTTCCTCTGGAAAAATGATAGTCAAAGAGGAAACACACGGCAGGAATGGCTAGCTCTAGAGATCCAGGCACATGCTTTCATGCTGTTCTCTCACTGGGAGCCAGCAAAAAGGAATCCTTGAGGACATCTGCAGAACATTCTTAGGTGCCACGGACCTACCGTCAGAGCTAGCCCCTTAGTACTCAATCTTCACCACAATCACAGCACACCTTTAGAGTCTCTACCTGGAGCTACCGTGCCAAGTGTGGCCGGTCCTTAACTGGACAACCTTGCTAAGTATAGGTGTGAGCTATCTCACTACAGAGCCAGGGCCTAGTAGGATGTCTAGGATGCAGACGCTCAGGAGGTCTCTAGCTGTAAATACCATCTAAACATGGAGGTTTCTCTTCACAAGGGACAACAAAGGCTACAGAAAACATGAGACCAAGGCCTACCACCAACACAACCTGGGAGCAGAGTCCTGTGAGGATTGGCCATGCAGTCAGAGTGAAAAATCTGTTTAGTACTGGGCAGGAAATATATGGCTGCTTTTAACTCACTAAATTCTACAACATAAATGCCAGACACCAGCCTAACTTCAGTCACACAACCAAACAGCACCAAAGCACTGTTCAAGCCAGACCGCTGCCTCAGACATCAGAAGGTGCTAACTAGTTTCACAGTGCCACAGTGAGAGAACTCAAGATTTAGGAAATGGCAGTCAGTCAGTCAGCCTTCAGATCTGTGAGCACCCTGAGGGCAGGCAGCGGTAAACTCTCTGGCCTGGCTTCAGGCAGGGATAAGGTTATCAGTAAAAAGTCAAATACCTTAGGCATTTGAACAAGAGACCAGACAGTAGGGGACCCAGCTGGTAACTCAATCCTTTTCACATCTGCAGGAGGCTGCAGGTTTGGGAACCCACCAAGGCAGTGAGGTGCATTCGTGCAGAAGTAGGGCAGGGTTTCGGTGGGGGGCTTCATTCACAATGTATGAGGTCCTACAGGCTCGTTGGCCAGCCTTCATTCTGGACCCCAAAAATCACAGGGTCAGGCCCACTGAAACCATGCATATCTCGGGATGACCTTTGTGGGCCTGGGAAGATGACGTCTTCTGTATTCCTGCCACCCACTCTCAAAGACCCGAGTGAGACAAAATGGACTAGATGGTTCTGTCTCTAAACTCCTTCTTTCTGTCCAAGGCCCCAACTCACAATGACATCCAATGTGCAAACTCCAAACATTTTCTCTATTGAAACACATTCTACATGACGGGTGAATGGATGGGTAAATGGTATGCAGCAAAATAAAAGTTCCCTCTTTTTACTGAGTAACGAGTTAAGGAGAATGTGAATCTCTCTCACCCTCCTCCCTCTAAGCGCTTTCTTTCTCTTAACAGCCACATTAGACCTCCCTCAGAACCGCCATCCCAGGGTCTAGGAGGACAAGCATCTACCATAGCTACTGCTACTAATAACTGCTTCTTAAACATCTACAATGTCTCCGCTCACGTCTACTTCATATTTAGTTTGCTTACTTTACACCAACTATCTTACTTCCAAAAGTGACCATTTATAGTAAATATAATACTAACTTACAGAGGAACCAAGGCTCAGAGAAGGAACGCACCTGGCTGGGTGACATATAACTAACAAACTGGCTTCAAATGCATACCTGCCTTGGAGCACTGGGCTGTATGTGCGGCCTACTGGTCACACACACGGTTTAAAATGCAGCTGTTACCAAGAGCTTGATACCTACCAGGGAACCAATGCCACCACTTAAACACAGGAAATACTACAAATGTAAAATGCCATGCCTGCAACCTGATGTCTGAGTGATGTTCTCAGGACTACTGGAACTGTCTGCAGTACCATCCCCCAACACTGAGATGTTCTTCCACTGGAGGCCAGGGCTGAAGGCCACTGATGTTGGTTAAGTGCCAATTCTATTTGGCAGCTATGTCAGACCTGAAGTTTGTAGTTGAGGATGGCTGCCTTACCACAAAAACCTTTCTTCCTCCTCATCTCCTCACCCATCTACACACACATACACCGTACCCAGGAAGATCTGTGGGACCTTCTCTCCGTTGTTACTTCCTGACACCACCCCCCTTCTCTAACACAGACCTGGTTCTGAGGCTAGGTCTCTTCAACCATAGTCTCTTTGAGGGTGCTTGCAAGGAACATCTCAAAGCCTGGAGTTGCAAATGCATCATGTCCTCAAATGGAAGGACAGAGCTGAGTAACCATCCAGCCTCACACCAAGGAAAATGACTATCAGAAAGAGCTGAGGTTTCTCAAAACCCCTTATTCACTTCTCCCAGCAGAGACTTGTGTAAACCCACCAAACTCAGGTCGGGAAGGCTAAGACAGGAAACCAGGGGAGCAACTCTGGGCTACCCTGTGGTCACTAGAACATCCAACACAAAGGGCTGGACCCCAAACTGGCTGTCAGCTCTGGAGAGGGCAATCCTAAGGCCGGGGAACCTTTCTAAATGCAAGCTCCTTGTTATATTCTGCAAGGGCAAAGGAGCCTGGTAGTTCTACTAGGAACCCTGGCTCTGGCTCTGGACGTCCGAGTATCAACATGGACCTCCAAAACTCAGAATTGGGACAAAAAAAGCAGCCACTGTTTTAGCTTTTGTACCCCACCCTCCCAAAGGACCATGTTCTACCCTATCTCCAAGAGGGAGATGAGTAGGCCCGCTTTGCTCCACAACCCGCCCTACCCCAACATCTGCCTGAGTTCTATCTACATGAGGATTCCAAAGGTTCTTGTGCCAATAAGCCCATCCCGGAGCTCTCAGAGTTTTCACAGACAACACTCTCTGGAGAAATGGCAGTGGGCAGGAAGGTCTTGTCGGTTCTCCAGGTTCTCAGGTTGGATGAGGGGTTCCCTGCCTTGGCTTCCCCTCAGTAGATGACAGCCGCCCGATTCTAGGGGCCAGAATCCCACTCCACTTAACCAAACAGTGAGGACTTTTAGGCCTCAGGGCAAAGTGCCTGGAACACTCCCCCCTGCTGGGGGAGGGGGTGTCCTATCAGGTGATCCAAGACCCGGATGCCCCCCCCTCCCGCCCCAGAGTGACCACCAGGGACTGGGCGGAGATGGGGCGCCAGGCGCGAGGCCCGAAAGTTTGCCCAAGTGTTAGGGAGGCGGGCAGGCGCGAGGCAGGCCGAACTGGGGCGCACTTACTGGACCCCTCGATTTTGTCTGCGCCGCGGCTCCATGTGATCTGGCGCGTCTCCAACTTGACCTGGAAGGTCTTCCGTTCTGGCCGCTGCGACTTCTTGGAGTAGAACAAAGTCATGACGGTGCCCACCTCGAGGCTGCGGCAGAGGTGCAGCACCTCGGCTTCGGAGGGCGCGCCGGGCCCGCAGCCGTTGGCGCAGGGGGTCGCGACGCCCGCCATGCTGCAGCGACCTCGGCGACGCAAGCCGGCGGGCCCGGGGCAGCGGAGGCGGAGGCGGAGGCGGCGGCCCGAGAGGCGAGCGGGACCCGGTGGCAGCTCCTGCGGGCGGACGCGGGGCGGGGACTGAGCGCGGGGGCGGGGCTGGGCGAGGCTCCGCCCTCAGCGCTCCGGGAACAAAGGCGCTCCTGGGGACGACCCCCGCCCACCGCCGCGCCTGCGCCCCGCTACCCGAGGCAGGCCGCAGCAAGCGCACCTACACACCTCGGTCCCTCAGAGCTTTCCCCGCGCAGGCCTGACACAACGCGGGGCACAGCCGCCCGTCACGCACGCAACCCCGCCCACAGCTGCGGCCCGTCAGTCAGACGCGCGCACGGGCCTCCGTCCCGCACGGGCCCCGCTGCAGTGTGCACGCCTCCCAGGGAGTGAGGGTGCTGCGCGACCCCCGACCCTCCCGCCGAACCCGGTTACCTGGGCAGGCTGCCTGGCGGAGGGAGCCGCGCCAGGCTGGCCGCCTCACACCCGCGGTGGTGGCGGGGGCGGGCCCTCCGCGCACACTCTCCGGGGAGGAGCGCACCCGTGGATTGGCCAGCGGGCCGTGAGTGACAGCGCGCCTGCCACGCCCCCTCTCCGCAGACGTCTCTTGCGAGGGCTGAGCAGACGGGTCCTAGGGTGGCCTTCGAGGGTGGCTTCTCGGGAAGGGGCCCTGCAGGTGTGGCAGGGCCCTCAGACCCTCGGACGCGGACCCGGGGGCCTTCGAGACCTCTCGCGTGGGCCGCTGCCCTCCTCACGCTCCTCCCGCACGCACCCTACCTGCAGATACCTCCGAAGCTCTAGTTTTTCCTCAGCCTTGTTTTCCTCTGAACTCAGTGCTGGGACAGTTGCCGGGTGGCTTCCCCTTTGCGCAGACACAGGTGACTCCAATCCTGGATCTCCCCTGACCTCCCGACCCAGGCATCTCGTTATCTGCGCCACAGCCTTGCCGTCCTCATCACATGGCTCCTTTCACCGGCTACACCTTCTCTATATGGCAGTAAACTCCTGAGTTTGGAAGGCCCCACACCTTGCCAGGAACCTTTTTTCTTCTCTGCCTCACCCCTGGGTAATCCACTGAGGCTCTTCCCTCCTGCCTTTGGGGCTCTCTCCACTCTACCCACGATCCTGAGGCCCCATCTTCTCTCTCTGTACACTATCCTCTTGGGTCTTGCCTGCATCTGTGCTTCAGAATTTACCACTAAAATGAAATTAAATCTTTTCAGTTACGTGCGTGAATTCCCACTGTGCTTCAAAGCAGCACAGCTTCGTGGCCCAGCACTCCTGTCTTGCCTTCCCCCTGCCTCTCCTGCTTCATCTGTCACCACTGACTTTCTCTCTATTCTCCAGACATGACACCTGTCTATGACTGTTGAATAACTTAAAATCAATCTTCCAAAAGCCGTTCTCTGAGCAGGGGTAAACCCGAGAGCATCGCTTGATCCTGCTGTCTGACCAGTGATGAGCAGTTGGACAGCTACCATGCAGCTCTAGACAGCTATCTGCAGTTCAGAGGTGAGATGTCCCACACAGCATCCAGCTTGCAGAAAAGCTTCCCTGGGATTCCTGAGACTAGAATTTGTGAATGTATGAGTTCAGACAACCCACCCAGCTGGGCCACCTTCAGTTTTATTAGGCTGAAATGGTGACAGATATGCTGTTCGCCTTGAGGGTGGTCCTCAACAAAGTCAGAATTCAGTATACTATTGAGGAACTTTGTCCTAAGGGATTGGGTAGTTGAGACAGACTGACTGCCACCTAGCGACAGGCCTCTAATGTAGGAGGAAACTGGCATTGACCTTGGCTTGCACAACTCCTGATCATAATTATCATCTAATCAAGGTTTCAGAGCTCCACAACTTGAAGTGAGGCTATGAAATAAGTAGGAACCCTCTGAGTCCATGTGTTCCACAAGAGAGACCACTGGGTGAGAGGTAATCCTGGTGGTCATTCCCTAGCTGGCCAATCAGTACGTAAGAGGAGGTGTGTCCATCCATATCTGTAGGACATCAAGAGAGGCCAAATGATGAAAAAAGATGGACATGCACATTTTGAAGGGTGGCTGGAGGAAAGTACTTTCCAGGTGAGAATAATAGCATGTACAAAGGCCCTGGGGTTTTTACTCAGTGGAAGGGAATGACCAGCCAGGATGATCAGACAGAGAGGGCACATAGGGCTGACAGGGCCTTCCCTGCCTGCCTGGTCTTGCCGGTTCTCTCAGCAGGCACCCTCTTAAAATGTTGTAATCATTGTTGCACTTTCTGTGCCAACTCCAGCAGCCTCGGGGCTGCAGTATGCTTCAAACTTCTATTTTCTGGGAGCTTCCTTGTGTTCAGCCCAAGCCTTTTATGCTTTTGTGTCTGTAACACGACCCCCAGGGGCTCCGTGAATTTCTGCCAACAGCAATTTTTTTTGCCAGGCCTGTAATTGGGAAACAAGGCCTCATTTCCTTTTTTTTTTTTTTTTTTTTTTGGTTTTTCGAGAGCCTCATTTCCTCTTACTAGCTTCCCGGGCCTTAGATGCCACCTTCCACCAAAGGAAGTTTTGGAAAAGTAGGGCACACACAGGGTGTAGCCAGTATGGGCTTCCCCAGCTCAGCATATATAAGGATGCATAGGTGTCACTGGTAATGTATACACATTTGTGCTGTCTGGGAGGTGCCCTAGAACCCACACAAGGCACTCGCCTGTGACATCACCCAGACTAGCCCAGCTTGGGGCTTATTTCAGGAAACATTCATGCTTCAGCATGCCTTAGCTTATACCAGGCCTGTGCCTGGAGTCAAGGAGAGACTGCCCAACTGCCCCTCCGGCCTGTGGACTTGATCTCACAGACATTGTATTTAATAACTACTTAGAATAGTGGTAAGCATATTGTAAACATAATAGAGCTTCTTTATTTACAGTTACCATGTGGGTCCTAGAGATCGAATTCAGGCCATCAGGTTTAGCAGCAAGTACCTTTACCCACAGAACTATCTCACTGTCTCTGTTTTCTGATTTTAGTTATTTTGTACATGTAGCCCAGGCTACTCTTCAATTTAGCAGTTCTCCTGGCTCAGCCATTCAGCCTCCTGGCTAGATTGGAATTTGTTTTAGGGTGCTGTCTCTGATAGGCTAGTGAGTAGAATGCTTTTTAGGGAGCTGCCCTAAGGTCAGCATTGTGGAGAGAACAGGAAGGAAATAAGAGTGGGAACAGCCTCTGCCAACTTCCAGGGAACTGTGTTCAGTACTATCCTGGAATGGGTGTTCATTGTTCTGTAAAAAGTTCATCTTCAGCCTCATGGCCCTCTGTGATCTTAGGGACTGGCAGCTGGATTTCTATTTACACTTCCAGAAATGATGGCAAGTCTTTCTTTGAATGGCAAACAGGCACTCTGCTACATTCGCTGCATTTTTCTTCAGGTATGGTCTTGTTTGTATAACCCAGGCTGGCCTTAAACTTGAGGCCTCCCCAGCCTCCCAAGAATTGAGACATCCAGTGGGCAGTGCCACACCAAGCTCTTTAAGGAAAAGATGAGCACTTAAACACAAAAGAACAAAAATGCTGTGTTGTTGAGATGGGAGGGGTGATTATAAGCACAATCACAATATGGTTGAAATGGTGATTGAGCTGCTGTGACTGAGAAACAAATGTGGCTGAACTTTATAGTAGTCAAAGTGTTAACTCTCAATGTTTGGTAACTAGTTCTTTGGAAAGGGGATAAAATGTTCCTGGAATTAAATTATAAGAAAAGATTCTCACATGGCTATGTATTTGATTAAAATAGCAGAGGGCATTCTTAGCAGGCTAGTACCAAGTGCTGACACACTTTTAATTTGTTCCCTATAATGACTGACCTTGAGTGACTGTAGACATCATTTAGAAGCATAGTGATGTCGCATTCATAGAGGGAGACAGAGCCTTAGATTTGAAGTGTCTGGTTCATCCATTCATCAATCTGCGTTCCATTCCTTCTTTCCTCTACTTGTTAGCTGTACATACAGCAAGCACTTCCTAAGTGCACACCTCAGTGAACCTGCAGTATAGGCCCTTGTTCCCTCACCTGCAAACCTATCTGTGGCTCCAGCTCTTCTGACATCATAACCTCCTCCCTCCTTAAGCAGGTTGCAGTCTCAGTCCCTTAAAGGAGCTTTAGGGGTTCTTTTGTTTTGTTTTGTTTTGTTTTTTACTCAAGTTAAAAATCATACCTGCTGGGTGGTGGAGGCACACACCTTTAATCCCAGTACTTGGAAGGCAGATCAGATTTTTATGAGTTCAAGGCCAGCCTGATCCTGCAGAGCAAGCCTGATCAGGACAGCCAAGAGTACACAGAGAAATTCTGTCTAGTAAAGAAAAAGACAGACACATAAATCGCACCTGTCCCAACAGTTCCCAACAGCCTCCTCTGTTCTCAGCCCTGGCTGCCTCACTGGTTGTTCCCATTGGCCCTCTTCAGCTGGGAATGGCAAGTACAGTGGTTTTTCACCGAGGTCAAGCATGTGGTACTGCTGCCAGGCGAGACCGAGGTCAGGGTGGACTGCTTTTACTCCCCCACCCTTTCTTCCAGCACACATTCCTACAGTGCCTTCTAGAGGATCTCAGTCAGCAGGGCAGCAACACATCAAGTCTGTTCCAGAAGCGGCTACAGAAATGCCCGCAGGCCATGCTCAGCCTGACAAGAGCGCAGGGAGCAGGAAGGGCCTTATCTAGATTCTTTAGTGATTGTGAGAAGAGAACAAAGTGAGAGGTGCTGAGTATCACGAAATACAGCCTCTCCAAATGAGGTAAATACTCCTTTCACAATAAGGCCACCCCAAGGTATTTTGTGGAGTGGTTCTGCAAAGGAAGTACAGAGGTTAACAGATGAGAGATTAAAACGCCGGGTATTTGTTCAGTGACACATGTATACTTTAATAGCATTATTGAAAACCATTTATTTATGAATATTGATTCCCTACATTCACGGTCCTATCAGTAAACTTTGCATGAATCTTTTTCACCATGAGAACCACATGGAGAACCATCCACTGTTACCAAAGCACATCACCCTCACTGCTTCTGAAAGCCTAGTCTTACTGAAGAATAATTTACACATAAGTTGTACCCACCTTTTTTTTTTTTCTTTTTAATTATTACCTTGTGTATGAGTGCTTTGCCTGTGTGTATGTATGCATACCAGTTGTGTGCCTGGTGCACAGAGGTCAGGAGAGATTACTGGATCACCTGGAACTGTTACTTGGTTGGCTGGGTGTTAGGTTCCAAACACCAAGTGCTCTTAACCACTGAAGCATCTCTCTAGCCCCAAGATGCACCCATCTTACATATGAAGTTTGAGTTTGAAAAATACACTTATAACTTCTACCCAGACAGTGGATAGGGCAGATCTGCTGTCACTGGGAATTTTAATCTAAGTATAATTGCCTTAATGTGACAATAACATATCTTTCACAGATACATGCTAAGGCTGATAATCACTGCATTGTTTTAAACATGTTATAAGGATTCTCAAATGTAAGCATAGACAGGGCAGTAGGGCCGGGCAGTGGTGGCACACGCCTTTAATCCCAGCACTTGGGAGGCAGAGGCAGGCAGATTTCTGAGTTTGAGGCCAGCCTGGTCTACAGAGTGAGTTCCAGGACAGCCAGGGCTACTCAGAGAAACCCTGTCTCGAAAAAACAAAACAAAAAGACAGGGCAGTAGGTACAGTGAGCCTCCACCCAACTTTGGGAGTTAGTTACGTTGAGGGTTTTGGTGAGGGTACTTTTATGGCGTTAGAGGCAGACCCCAGGGCCAAGGGCCCTACCTCTGGTCTACACCACTAGTCCTAGCTTCTGCAATGATGATCACTTTTTTATAAACATTTGCTTTTCTGAAAGATTTTAAAAAATATGTAAGTACAGCATAATTATTTAACCTAAAATATCTATATGGTAATTTCAAAAAGGCTGCTTACTTGGGGTTGTGGGAAAAGTCTGTTAAATCTCTTCTCCCTCCGTTTACTGATTTGTCAGGGGACTACTTATAAGCATCCAAAACTAGCTTGGCTGAGGTCATTTCAGGGTAATATGTTCTCCAAGAAGTGTTCTTTTGTTCAAAACAAGTTGAGAATGTCTTATTATAGGAGGGACTTGCAAGGGCTAAAATAAAAGTGAGTTCTTAGCCGGGCAGTAGTGGCGCACACCTTTAATCCCAGCTCTTGGGAGGCAGAGGCAGGCAGATTTCTGAGTTTGAGGCCAGCCTGGTCTACAGAGTGAGTTCCAGGACAGCCAGGGCTACACAGAGAAACCCTGTCTCGAAAGAAAAAAAAAAAAAAAAAAAAAAA
This sequence comes from Uromys caudimaculatus, assembly GCA_028551405.1. NCBI lineage: Eukaryota > Metazoa > Chordata > Mammalia > Rodentia > Muridae > Uromys > Uromys caudimaculatus. Next base: position 17,515,312 of record CM052701.1, read on the forward strand.
ATTAAAAGTCAGTTCTTTCCTAGAAGAAATGTTTAAAAAATTTAAGAAATTTTAAAAATTGGGAAAATGCCTATATGTGACGTAAGTATTTAGGAAAGAATTTCAAAGTTGACAAATTACTAGACGTGAGATTGGAAGGATGAAACCAAAGGCTGAGACTACCTGGTTCAGTGAATGTGATACTTTTGACACACAGGAAACCCAGGCCCCAACGGGCTTAGAATAGCAAGTCCTGAGCTGTCCTCCAGAAGTGTGTGGCTGATAGTATGTGCAGAGCTCAAGAGTGATTGGCGTCAGCTAGGCTAAATGAGAAGAACCATGGCATCTACAGACCTTCCATTAAAGGTGTCGCAGCAACAAACAGTCTGACAGAAATAGGAATGACAGAAATGAAATGTTATAGGAGCCAGAGAGGCATTTTTAGAAGGAGTGGTCATATAATGTGAGTCCTTTCAAGTAAAATGTCCGTCAGACATGTTTAGAGAATAAACCTAAAAGAGCCCAGTGGAGGATACATATGGGAGTGCAGATTAGCCGCAAATGGGCGTGAGGGATGAAAGGGATCTAACCCTGACCCCTGACCACGGACGAACCTGTCAGTAGTTACTAAAAGTCCTGTATTAGGATGTTAGATTTATGGCATGTAAAGTAACAACATTCAGTTCCACCCAAAAAGAACTAAACAAGATGGTCAATGAAGACTGCATTTCTCTCCTTGTTGCTTGGTCATTGGTGACCAGGGTTAGAATCAGGGAGGGGGCTGAGGTAGACACTGGATGCAGTGGGTGACTCACGGCAGGTACTTGATTGTGAAACTAGAGGAAGAGAGAGGTGGCTGGAAAGGCTGGGGGCTGTCAAGTGTCTCTTCATTGTTTAATGTGTCAGTTGTTGGGTTCCAGCTTTTGGAAGGAACAATACACTTGCACAGATGGCAAGAGTGTGGGGGATGTGTAGCTTGGGTGCCACATAGCACTCCCCTCTGCCCACAGAAAGGAATTTCTCAGATGCTGCCCATCTGGCTTCGGCTCTAGATTATGGGCTGGAATTGAGATGTGCTGGGTCTTCAAGGATGACAGGTTTCCTCCTACTCTTCAAGCATCTTCTAGAACCATATATACTTCTACCATTCGTCAGTTCTCCCATAACCCACGGCTGCCCCAATCTTGGTGGCCTCTTTCTTCTCAGTCCCAGTCAGGATCAACTGAGATCGCTGTTCTGTGGCTTTCCTTAGAGGCCTGCCACCATTGCCTGGAATGCACTTTGCTATTTGCTGTGTTATCTTGAGCAGCACATACTTGATCTTCATGTTATCAGAGAAGACCTAGCAGGTGGGGCTCACCAGAGGTAGGCACTACTTCCTGCTCTATTTCTGCCCAGTGTTGGTAACCTAGTTGTTATCAGGTCCCAAAACTACAGTTCATTTCTTACCAGCTATTAGCCAGAGTATTGGTTGGTTACCAAAGGCCTCCTGTTTTAACATTCCATCTGGCTAACTCAACACTACAGAATTAAAAAACACCTGGCTATAATAATGTTCTTGGTTACCAACAGTGATGGTTTTACTGTTTTTAGTCCCGGGAATAAGTGCTGCCTTCAATGGCTAATGAAGTTCAAACTTCAAGGAACCAAGAATTTGCTGCTGTAATCCCAGCATCAGTAACAACAGACCATTAAGGAAGACTGCTTATTCCATAAGGAATAGACTGCTTATGCCAGCAAGCTCAGGTGTAGGCCCTTCAATTGTTGGCCCATTAAGACCTTCTCTTTAGCCTGGAGTTCACCTTTTCATCTTGAATTTCAGACTTGGGATAACAGAAGGAACACTTGGTAGGGATTACAGCTACTTTGGGGTATCCAGAGCTGGGTTGGTTACAGTTATCAGTTAACTCCTTCAACCAGTCAATGCAGAGTCTTCATTCCATCTGAGAGGCTTCTGAGATCTGGTACTCAGTATAGACTGCAGACTTCACCATATAAGAAAGTTATCCTGTTTCTGTTCAGTACACATAGAAAGCTCTCTACAATTGTTTCCCAAATAAACGAAGGCTGTCTTGCTCAACTGGCACTGCCCACACTGGGCTAAGGCAGTTCTAAAAGTTTTACTGTACATTCCCCTGCTTTCTGGGCCTATCTTTAGTGATGGAGACTTTGATATTCTTTATTCCACATCAGGACAGATGTACTTCCAGGTCAAGCCCCATACCATCTTCCCATTGGGAGGGACATACACTTGCTGACTTGAATGAATAGACCATATACTGCACTAAATCTCAGCCCCGAGCCTTTACTCTGGCCTGGGGCCTCATTCACAAAGAGGCAGACGCTAAGTTTCCGTTAAGTTGTAGGAGTTTATTTTAAATAACCTACAGTTGATTAAAAGGGAATTCATGATAAAAATAGAAGATACTTGAGGAAAGATGTGGGAATGGACTCTGCACACACACTAAACTAACAATGCCTCTAAAACTAATGATTATAGC
>CM052701.1:17518291-17530721 GCA_028551405.1 Uromys caudimaculatus
GGGTGTGAGGGCAAGTGAGGCTCAGTTTATCCATCTTCCCCAAACCACACTGTTCCTTTTCACAGAACCCCTGCCGAGACTGGTCAAAACTCGTAGTCCTCATCAGTCATATCAATGGCCCAAGCAAACTTCTCCCTCTGGGTTTTGTTGTAAATCTTCTCAATTGGGACCCCCCATTTTTTGCACCTGCAAAAAATAAATAAATAAATAAATAAATAAATAAATAAATAAATAAATAAATAAATAAATAAAAATATATAGATATGTAGATACATATATATAAACTAATAAATAAATATGGAGACAACAGAGATTAGTCTAGCTCAATGATAAGCCACAGCAGAGGTCCAGAGTTTTTTGGTTTTCGAGACACGGTTTCTCTGTGTAGCCCTGGCTGTCCTGGAACTCACTCTGTAGACCAGGCTGGCCTCGAACTCAGAAATCTGCCTGCCTCTGCCTCCCGAGTGCTGGGATTAAAGGCAGTGCCACCACTGCCCGGCTATCACCTCATTTTTTTTTTTTAATCTCAACAGAGATCTCTAAAGTAGGTGTTACTACTTTGATATACCAAAAAAAAAAAAAAGGCAGACTTCAAACGACAACCATGCAGAGATGGTAAAAAGCAGTATCCTCATGCCACTAGAAAGTGCAGCTAGAATTTTACACTATGCAGTTTGGTCTGAAGCCCATACTTTTGCCCACTATCACACTGCTTCTCAACAGTTAATCCAGGGAATGGTAAGATGCCTCTGTGGGTGACCTGCTGTTGTTCAACTTGACACATCCTATAGTTATCAGGGGAAGGGAATCTCAATCTAGAAAATGCCTATATTGGATTGCCTGTGGGAAGATCAATAGAGCATTTTCTTGACTGATGTGAGAAGTTCCAACCAAGCAAGCTAGTAAGTATTTCTTTGTGGTGGTCAGTTTCATTTCCTGCTTCCATATACTTTGTCTTAAGTTCCTACTCTGACTTCCCTCAGTGATGGCATGTGACCAGAGAGTTATACGGTGAAACAAACACCTTCTTCCCAAAGTTACTTTGGGTCATGGTATTTTATTACAGCAATACAGCAATAGAAACCCTAAGCAGAACAGCAAGCTTTGCCACCAAGCCTGAAGACCAAAGTATGATCCTCAGGACCCACATAATGGAAGAAGAGAATCTACCAACTCTTGCCAAACTGTCAGGAGACTCCTCAGATACACCGTGGCGTGAGTAAGTACACATACACACACACACACACACATATGAAAAAAGAAAGTTAACCCCTAGCAACACAAGCACAAAGCTAGGTCTCTGGTCTAGAATTCAACAACTTGATCTAATTAATCATCTTCAGAAATAATCCACTTGCTTGGATGCTATTGTGTGGGGCCAGGAGAAGCAAGCCTGGAGCAAGAGTAGGGTCAAGGTGTGTCCAAACTCTGGAACTCTCATCCTGAGACTGGCAAGATTAGATCACTCCCCTCCCCTTCCCCTGGCCTGCATGCTTAAGTTCATTTAGACCTTTGCCCCACCAGAGGTGGCTATGTAGCTGGCAGCCAGGTTAAACTTCTTTCCCCTTAAAAGGTCATGTTCAGCAGCACCTGGATCTCTTCCTCATGCAAATGAGGCATCCCTATCATCTTGGCCCTGGCCAATGATGTACACTCTCCTTGATAGCCCCTACTCATCCACCAAAGGTTTAAATAACTTCTGTTCTCCCCAATAAACTGAGCCAGTACTCCAAAGCTGTCCCCAGTATGTAAGCTTCCCTTCCTTCAGTCAGCCTGAGGATGTGCAATGGGACTGGCTACCTGGGAGGAAGAAGTGGGAATGGGGCAACACTATGTATATATCAAAGAGTAAGGAAGGGAGGGGCTTTGTATCTACACAAGAAAGAAAACCTATGTGCCTTTGAAGAATGACCTCTCTACCTCTGTGTAGGTTACTTGGATCTGTGTTCTTAATTCTTTGCTGTGCCTTTCTTCCCTCTTTGTGTTTTCTGGAACTTGCTCTTATTTTAATTATTTTTGAGATGGAGTCTTTTTTTTTTAAGATTTATTTATTTATTTCATGTATGTGGGCACACTGTCCCTGTCTTCAAACACCAGAAGAGGGATCGGATCCCATTACAGATGGTTGTGAGCCACCATGTGGTTGCTGGGAATTGAACTCAGGACCTCTGGAAGAGCAGTCAGTGCTCTTAACCACTGAGCTAGATGGAGTCTTTTTATTTAAACCAGGCTGACTTCAAACTAGTATCGATCTAGGTTACAGGATACACTACCAAGCCCAGGTTACTTTGTGATTAGAAGAGTGATTAGAAGAAGGGTACCAGATGCACCCCTCTGGCCTTTCTGTAGGCATGGGCTCTTCACTAATGTGCCCATGGGGCATCTAGGATATTCCTTTGTACCTGCAGACAGAGCTGTAGGCTGTCCTGGAAGAAATGTGAACTTAGACATGGCATGATACTCCCAGAGACTTTCTGCCTTTCCTTAACCAACAGCAGAAGCTCGACACAGCCTAATACTTACCAAGCCACTGTGATCCTAGGGTCCAGATAATTGAGTTTAGAGGTCCCCAAGGCAATTTGTTTGTTCTCCTCTCGATCTGTGGCTTGAACCTCCAGCTTCATCAGCTGCTCTTCTAGTCTCTGTACAGCCTTCTTTTTTGACTCTACTACCCTGGAAGAATAGCAGAATCATTATACAGTAAAACTGACCTCTGGACAAGAACATACAAGTATCCTCACACTGCTTAAAGGAGAAAAATCATGGAAAAAGTCCCCAAGAAACCTTTGAAAAACAGTTGAGTATGGTGGTTTATCCTGGGAAGTCAAGAGGGCTGTGACATCAAAGATAGCCAAGGCTACATAATGAGATCATGTGAACTGGGACACCCAGGCCTCTGAGTGATGATGCCAACTGCTCTGTCTTATTTATCCAGCCCTTGGCACAGTGTCAGATACATACTTCTTGGTCTTTGCATCCTTCATGACTTTGGCATCAGCCTTAGCACTTTTCAGGTCCCTTCGAGCATCTGCTAGCTGATCTTTCTTGGCATCAATCTAGACAGAGAAAACCAGAAGTACAGTTAGGAATGAAATGAGCTGGAGAGGGAAAAGAGCTCCATCTTAGAACGTAAAACTGGGAGCTGTCAGTGTTTTCTAGTACAAAAAGGCTTTATGAAAACAGCGATGGACAGTGACTGTAGAAAACAATCCAGCTGCTGTCTGCTGCTCATTTATGTTCTTCAGTGAACAATATAAGGTTCTATAAGAGTAACCTCGAAATCTGGTTGTAATCTGTCAGGAAAACACTCTGGCTTAAGAAAACAGAGAGGAGGGCCCAGAAAACAGCTGTTTTCAAATGAATCCTATGCCAGGCTTTAGTATTCTTTTGTCATTTATTTATTTATTTATTTTAGTTAGTTAGTTAGTTAGTTAGTTAGTTAGTTAGTTAGTTAGTTAGTTAGTTACAAAGAGACAGGGTCTGACTATGTAGCCTTGGCTGGACTAGAAACTCACTCTGTAGACCAAGCTAGCCTTGAATTCACAAGAGATCTGCCTGCCCCTGACTCTCAAATGCAGGGATTATAGGCGTGGGTTACCACTCTGGGCCTTTAGCATTCCTTCTGAGACTACCATAGGAAATACATATATCTACTAAGCAAGCCTGGATCATTTCCCACAGTCTGTCAAATCTGGGAAAGAACTGCCGGCTTTGGGAAAAGAATATACTAAAGAGGATATCCCAGGAAATTAAAAGCTGGCAAGTAGGCATCAATTAGGAATTGCCTCAAGTTGGCTTACTATTTTAGAAAGTAGAGAAGTCTAAAGTGAGAAGAAAATTAGTCATCAATCGATAAGAGAGACATAGAAAACATCAATTGAAGTTTCTCCCTCCACAAAGGAAATCTTATGGAATCCATATCTACAAGGGAGAGACAGAACACTTCATCATCCTTTCCTGCTTGTTGAACCCTTGAAAACTTAAGTTCTGCTTTGGGTGTTGCTTAGAAACAGTAATACTAGAGCTAATTATGCTGGTGAGTTTGTGCTGCTGGATTCCAAAGAATCCTCTCCCTTTGATCACCCTGATGACCTATGAAGTCAAGAGAATATCCCAGAGTAAATACATGTTGACTTATACACATTGGGTTGTTGTTGACTGAGCCTAAAATTTGTTAGACAAACACCACACCCCTTGCCACCCTCTACCCTGCCAGGAGAAAAAAAAAAACAAAAAACAAAACAACAACAAAAAAAACCCCACATAAAATGCAGCCCACGATTAGAAACAATTCACCATTGTGAGAGAATCATTAAATGTTTACTGTTAGTGGCTTCCTTCCAATATCTATGTTGTTCAAAAAGTTACTGGAACTGCCTTTGAACACAAAAGCATTGAAGCTACCACCAGGCAGATGCTTCTTAGGCTAGAAATGCAGCAAACCACAGTCTTAACCATTTCTGTGAATGCTAAACTGGCAAGCTATGTCAAATTCTCTCAAAGACTCCATTGACTGATTAGGCAACTGGGCGTATGTTTACTTTGTGGGCACACAGGAGAAGGTTCCTATACTTGGAGGGCTTCTTTGGCAGGCAGCCTGTGCTGCTCAAACAGTGGTTCCAGAAGAAGAGCAACAAATGACCTCCTCATTCTCCAGGAAGGGACCCCTAAACTGGGTAAAAAGCACCTGGTGCTCATACTTTATTTATTCTGGGCTTGGAATGACAACATATGAGGAAAGTAAGCCTCTATGTTGTAGCTTTAGATTAATATGCATTATGCCTGTCTTGCAGAAGTCTCAATAGGAGAATATTCTGAGCCTGAAAATATGTGTTAAGTTTCACTGCAAAGTAGTTTCTAAAAGTAAATTGTTCAAGTATTGAACTCCATAAATTTTGGATTAAAAAAAAAAAAATCTGTACTCTCTAGTTGACATTTATTATTTCCTCTGTAATTAACTGTGGGCAAGAACCCAAAGAAATATAACTTGTCCTATTATCAACAGATGTTGAATACTTTTCTGTTATTCATTACAGTGTTGTAGAACTCTTGAAATGTCACTTTTACTATCACTGTCTTAAACTTTATAATTATTAGGACCACCTCAAGATCTTAAATGAGGATACTTATTCCTATGCCACAGACTGTGTGTATTTAAATAAAAATGTTTTCCATTGTAACCCTGTGCATCTATTTTAACATGAAATATGTTCAACTGTAGATTAGAGGGTTCAGATGCATAGTTAAGCAGCCAGTGCTGAGAGGGGAAGAAGAGTTGCACAGAGTGGAATAACATCAACTTGTTCTCGTATCAGTCTCTTCCAATAAGGCAGAACCCTGACACAGCCAGATCTGACACACGTCAACAGATGTAAATACTTGTTCTAAGAACAGGAGGGAACTTAAATGCCATTGCTTCACCATCTTTTAAACATCAAACAATCTAACAGGATTCCTCTCCCTTCCCCTGCTTTTGCTTTGGGATCAAACCCAGGGCTTCATATATGGTAGAAAAGCAAAGGTAGATTCTGCCACTGAGGTGTATCTTCCTGTCATGTTTCTTAGCCAAAGCACTGAGACTTTATTTTTGGGATGCTAGGGATGAAGTCCGGAGCTAAATGAAGCCCGGAGCCTGCTGCCCACAAGGCAAGCATTCTACCATGAAGCTGCACTCTTATTTCCATTTTCCTTAAGTATAACAGGGACAACAATTTTCAATTCAGTGGTACATCAAAGTTAGCACTTCAAAACAGAAAGTATTTCATACAAAACTTGTGTCTCCAGCACAAATATTTTAGGAAAAAACAAACACCATGATACTATCAAATTATTTCCATCTGTTATCTGTAGAAAGAATCTTTCTTTCAAAACAGACCCAGATTAGCCTGCTGTTTGTTATCTTCAGCCACACTAGGTCAGATTCCAGAAACCTCTCCCTTTCAGGAGATATCACACATGACTCCCTTTGCTACCCCACCTTTGGACCCACCATACCTTAGACTGCAAGTTCATCATTGACTTCTCAAAGGTCTTTGGTGGTGCCCTCTGGTGGTTACAAAGAATCGCAACAGCTCGATTGGCACGGTTATAAGATAAGATCTTTGCTGGTACATTCTCATCAGCTGCAAAGAAATATAATAGAAATATAATATAACAGGGTCAATTTGTATACCAAGAATATACGTCTGGCTCATAATCATCTGTAATGGGATCTGATACCCTCTTCTGGTGTGTCCGAAGACAGTGACAGTGTACTCACGAGCACTGACTGCTCTTCCTAGAGGTCCTGAGTTCAATTCCCAGCACCCACATGGTGGCTCACAACCATCTATAAGGAGATCCGATGCCCTATCTAGTGTGTCTGAAGACAGCGACAATATACTCATATACATAAAATAAATAAATCTTAAAAAACATTTAAAAAAGAAAAAAGAAAATGCTATACTAAAAGAAATGACTATAGGAGAATGAGAGGATCTTAAGCTATATTGCAGGGGCTACAGAGAAGGGTTAAAAACACTTGCTGCTCATGCAGAGGACCTGGGTTTGGTTTCTAGTACTTCTGTGGTAGCTCACAACCATCTATAACTCTAGTTCTAGGGATCTGACTTTCTTTCTTTCTTTCTGCCTATAATCTCAGCTGTGGGGAGGCTGAAGCAGAAGGTTCACTAGCTTGGACCACATAATGAATTGTGGCCAGCCTTAGCTACAGTGTGAGAATTTGTTTTAAATGTAGAAGGAAAGAAGTCCTAAGGTCCCAGAAGTAATTATTACATACTATTTATTTTGAAGAAAAAAAAAGAGAAAGAAAACTTAGGAAAAAAATTTACTACTACATTTTTCTGGTAGCCATGACAACTTTACCCTCCCCAATTTAACAGCACTGTCTATACCCTGTGAGCTTGTAAGTAACACAGATAAAACACAAAACTTTTTAGAGCAGATGCAAAGTTCTAGTCAGTATCCTATGAGATTAATCTAGCATTTGCTGCAGGAGTGGGAAGAAAGGCCTTGGTTTTGTTTAGACTAGTCAGCTAAGCCTCTTCAGGAGGTTGGAGAGAAAGAATGAAGAGAAGGACGCTGGCCCCGTCCCAGGGACAGCCCTCCGTATTCCTTACGGGCTGTGAGCTCTTTAAGCTGCTGCTGGAGCGTGATAGAGGCATTGTAGGTACGGAACACCTTGGCAGTCAAGCCCTCCATGAGATCCTGAAGGTGCTTATTTAAAATACCAGTCTGCAGAAAACAAGACAACAAAGAGGATGTTGGAACTGAGGTAAACACAAGATCACTCTTCCCCTTGCAGCAAGCACTAGGAGCCATTGTACCAGCGCTGCCACGTAACTGTCCTGTTCTTCAAGGAGGAAGTTAGCAGAGAGGGAAAATAATTCCAGAATACAGGATTACATAGTGCCTTTCAATAAAGTACTTTAATCTTAAGTTCAAAACAACAAATTTGTTCTTTCTTATAAATATCTCTCCCAGTAAAGAAAGCAAGTGAAAGTTTTAGGTCTGTAGCAAAGGCAGCTGGGTACCTCTTGAAAGGATGAAAGAAAGAGGGAGAGATACCCGTAAAGCTCAACTCCCTCTGCCTTAAGGCTTTGGTAGTAATCCACAGGACCACCCACAGGGCGGGGGGGAAGGGGAGGGGAGGGTCTGCTTCTGGTTACAGATGCACTGAGTGCCCCAAGGGAGGAAGGATATGTAGAATGTCACTGGACAAGCTAGACTGAATGGACAGTCCAAATATCCTTTGACAACCCTTGGCCCCAGGAGCCCGAGAGATTACCTTGGACTCTAGCTTAGTGTCCTGTGCTTACTCACATTAAGTCGATCAAAAAGATCATCCTCAGGCTGCTTGTTCTCCATAAATAGTTGTAAGTTTTTAAAAACCTAAAAGAAGTCCAATTATTATTTTAAAAATTTTTAGAAATAATTTCAAACTCACAAAATCTTTTAAAAGAGAAAAGGCATAAAGACAACCTATATATATTATACACAAATTCTTGCTTTGTATGTGGATTTACATAAATACCTAAGCATCAGTTGTGAGCCATTTGTGGTATATATTGTAGCTCTTTAGCACCAAATATCCTGGCATCTACTTCCTAAGAACAAAAACACTCCCTTATAACTAACCTATGCTTACCCTAGTTGTACAATTTAACTGGTATCCACTGTTATCTAGTGGGCTAAAGTAGTGCTACAGAGATGGGCTAAGAAATCTGAGAACTGAAAGATTACCATTTTATTAAGTTGGGAATTGGCCTGGGGCTAAGAAAAGGCACAAGATGACAAGTCCACAACACCACTGGATGCTGTGATGTGCTTAAATCACTAAAGTTACTCAATCTTACATTGAGTAAGATTGCTGTAAAGGCTAACTCTCTGCAGACTCTGTTATAAACTGCTTCCAGAGATGGCCACACATTCCCAGCAATGTAGCAGAGGTTATAGGGCAGGGCTAAAATGAGGCACACAATACACCAAGAAGTATCTCTCTTCCTTCCTTAAGATCAATTTTACTAAAGTCCATTAAAAAAAATGCAGAACATACAAAAGCCCTCCATAAATATTTGACGAATGAACAAAGGAATAAAAAGAGCAAGCCAGAGAAGCACAGGCCACATGAGCTCACCCGTTTCTCAACTGGGACTTTGTTATAGTATCTGATTGAGTCCTTCCCAGGAAAGTCGAATTCCACCACATACTCCTGACCATCCAATTCTGGGTGTAGATTGATGTGTTCCACTCTAAGTGAACAGCAACCCACAGTGTCTGCTGTTTCTCCTTCTTCCTTCTCATTGCCTGCTCTCAGAGCAAGCTGTGCAAAGAGAGCAGGGTTGTTAAGAAAGAGATGAACATCAGTAAAGAAACATGGACCACATATGATCTTAAGGAAACCCTAAACCAGAAGCCCCCAATTCTGTGGATGGAGCATTAGTCTACATAACCTAGAAACTCAGATTCTACAATGTTATATAGAACTCATATGAAAGTCACAGGAATACCCAGAGACCCAAATTTCTCTACTCCATCCTTTGAATGGAGATAGAAGGAAAAAAAATTATAACAAGGCAACAAGTGAGAATATGTTTTCATGAGAACAGTCAGATTAAAATCTATTATCAGGGCTGGAGAGATGGCTCAGCGGTTAAGAGTGTCAACTGTTCTTCAAAAGGTCGTGAGTTCAAACTCCAGCAACCACATCATGGCTCACAACCATCCCTAATGAGATCTGATGCCCTCTTCTGGGGTGTTTGAGGATAGCTACAGTGTACTTACATATAATAAATAAATAAATCTTAAAAAAAAAAAACCAACTATTATCAATTGTGGGTGAATTCAGAATTTGGCCTAAAATGTAAATGTAAAATGAAAAAAAAAAATCTGAGCACTAAAAAACTGAACTCTATAGCACTATCTTTCAAACTGTAATTGTAATAAATCACACTTTTTGTTTAAGAATTATATAGGTTATAATCATCATTTTCTAAAAGAATAAAATGGGAAATAAACCAGATTCCAATGCTACTAGTTAAACCAGTGGTTTGTGCAACTTCTGATTTAATTTTATACAAATAAAAATGTTATGTTAGATTTTGACAAAAAATAAGTACTTTTGCAGTATAGATTATGGTCAAAAAGTTTGAAAGCATCACAGTTATTTAAAAACAAACAAACAAACAAACCAACCAACCAACCAATAATGTTCAGTTTGTGCAGATCCTCCTGTTACAGAGACTGTTCAACAGCAAACATACTGTACATGCCTCTTTCTTTGTATCCACATCTACTTTTCCTACTGGGCTAAATTTGATTGTAAGTCACACAGCAGATATACACTACTGATCCCTGCACTTACAGAGTAGACACTCCCTATACCTGTAAACAGAACTGTCCGATGTGGATAAAGGAACTTGTCCCCACCTTATCAATGAAGTACAGTGCTACAGCTCTCTGCCGAACTTTCATCTCTTTGGACTTCCAGTCTTCCCGATACTGATTTCGGATCTTGTCCACACACTTCTTCAGACGCCGAGCAGTCTCATACTTCTGCCAGTCTTTCTCACCCTGCAGAGTGGAGCAACACACTGAATATTCAGAGCTCTGAACCCAAGAATAGAACCTGAGCTTAACCAAAGTTGGAAAAGCATAGAGCAGAAGAGAAAGTCCAGGGCATTTAGCCTGACAAGAATACATAACTGACTCCTAATTCCAAAGAAAGCTTTCTGATCTTAAAAAAAATAAAGGTTCACAGTCTTGTGAGAATCCCACCAAGCAAGCCCCCAAACTGACTTCTGTCAACATAAAGGATGTAAGCATCCCCACTGCTTCAAAGCCATAGCCTTGCTGTGGAATGTACGCTCCAATACCAGTTTTCTGCTAGCACTGAATTCCATTAAATTCAAGACAGCCAGAGTTTCATGGACCTATCAAAGAAACAAAACCCAAGACTACTACATGTAATTACCAAGGAACACAAAAGCTTCCATGAATAGGTGTTAATTATTCACCATTTTCTCACTTTTGCATTTTAAAACGGTCTCTGATTTGACTGAGAAAAAAATGTTTCTGGGAACACCTTCCTTCCTTTTCTTCTTTTTTTGGTTTTTCAAGACAGGGGTTCTCTGTGTAGCCCTAATTGTCCTAAAGCTAGCTCCATAGATTAAGCTGCCTTGAACTCAGAGATCTGCAGGCCTCTGCCTCCAAATGTTGGGATTAAAGGTATGCACCACCAACAACTGGCTTCTTTAAAAACAAAACAAAACAAAACAGCTCTTGGCATAAAGTTTGAGATCTGAACCTAAAGCCCATGAAGTGTCATGAGAATGAATGCTGCACATGCTCGGTATTATAAACCTAACCAAGAACCTGTAGCTGGGGAGCTCACAGGTCTGATGGGTGAAAGAAAGCACTACTGTGGATATAGCATCAGGCTGCCTTCTAAACACATATCTCTACACCCATAAATGCGGTCCTCATCAACAGAGTTGTGCAATGGATTTGGTTAATACCAAGGCTGCGACTGGATAAAGTACAGAGAACAGAATGTCTGTGAAACAGTCAGGCATGAATGGGACCTTTACATCACACACTCTGACCTCAAGGTTCAGGAAGCATCGGGAAAGGTTATGGAAAGACTTAGAGGCACAAGCAGGAAGGACTGGGGCCAAGGTGTCTTCTAAATATGGTAGGGCCATTGCACTCAGGAACTGCTGTGGTTGCCTGCACAGTAACAAGCCACTCGACATCCTATCATGAAGTGGGGAGGTATACATAAGCCCCAGCTCCCAGCTGAGGAGCTACTGAGATGTGGTAGCTGCTAGTGTGTATTGTAGTGGTCTCTCTTGAGGTGTGGTATCTGGTAGCTTTCCCATGCCCCATTGGACAGCCCCCACCTATGCATATATGGACACCACTAATTCAACTGAGTGGGTTACTAAAAAGAGAAGACACAAAGTTGAGAGAATAATGTGTGTGGAGGGAATCTGGTAGTACTTGGGAAGTGGGAAATTGTACATTGTATGAAATTTATAAAGACTAAATAAAAGATATTATTAAAAAAATAAAGACTGAGCCGGGCAGTGGTGGCACACACCTTTAATCCCAGCACTTGGGAGGCAGAGGCAGGCGGATTTCTGAGTGCGAGGCCAGCCTGGTCTACAAAGTGAGTTCCAGGACAGCCAGGGCTACAGAGAAACCCTGTCTCGAAAAACAAAAAAAAAAAAAAATAAATAAATAAATAAAAAATAAAGACTGACACTAAACAACAGAAGATTTCTGTTACCACCCTGAGTAGAAACAGACTCAAAAGCAAGGATTAATAATGTCAAGTGAGAGAGATCAGGAAAATTCCACACAGGTAGAATTTTACAAGGTGCAAAACTGACTTCGTAAGAACCTAAGAATCTGGGGATGGAGATGGCTTATCAATTGAGAGCCCCTGCTGCTTTCTTCCAGAAGACTTGGGCTCAATACCCATCTCAGAAGTGACATGAGACTCCAGCTCCAGAGGAATCTGATGCCTCCCATACTGCAGGACTCAAATGCACATGTCCCTACATAGACACATGGGATTTAAAGAAAAAGAAATAACTGAAGAATTTCTACACTTAATTCTTTGATCCTACAACAAAGGAGAGAAGGTGGTAGTAATTTCTTTTTGTATGTTCTTGGTTTCCACCTGAGACAAAAAGACCTCACACATAGGACCACATGAAGGCATGGGGGTGCATGGAACAAAAAGGCTTACGTTCAGATCTTAACAAATGGTCAGGAAGCAATGCTTTTTTGGATGTGCTAAGGAGTCGTCAACATTTCCTCACAACGGTGTGTGTACTATTGTATGGGCTTGTTTGGCTTTAAAACAAGAGGTTCAATAACTTATAGTTGTCTCATTTTCCGGGGAGCTGAAAATTTCTCTCTGATT